>VZRI01010369.1:0-82129 GCA_013397515.1 Upupa epops | reverse complement strand
GTCCCTTCCAACTCTGACTGAGTTGGAACTGTAACTTCTTCCCAGTGAGGGTGATGGGGCACTGGAGGGGGCTGCCCAGGGGGGTTGTGGAGTCTCCTTCGCTAGAGACATTTGAAATCTGCCTGGACTTGGTCTGGGTATTCCTGCTGTGGCAGCTGGATTGGACTCGATGATCCTTCCAAGTCACTCCCGATCCATAATGTTCTGTTCTGTGACTTGGTCTAGGTGTCCTGCTATAGCAGGGGGATAGGACTAGATGATCCTTCAAGGTTCCTTCTGATCCCAGATGATTCTATGACATAGAAGAAATCAGAGCAAGAAGTGTCCTAAAAGGTCTTCTCCCCTTGCCCCTCTTTGCAAATCTTTAAGCTGTTGCAATGTAATATCTTTACACTAACACGTTGCCCTGGTTTTTGTCACAAAACTTCCATTGAAGCTGAAGTGCCTCGACTAAGGTTTTCCCTCCTGCAGGTTAGTTTACATTTTCTTAGTAGCACTCTGTAAATTTATGTTAACCAGACAATCTGACAGTCTTACTGGTACTTTCACAGATGCCCTCAGTGTGAGGGAGGACTTGTTTCTTACTGCACGGAAACAGACACAGCAAGCTTGTACTTTCCAAATAAAAAACCCCCAACCAGCAAAACAACATGCAGCTGGGCAATGGAACATGGTTAGGAGACTACCAACACAGCAAAACCAGTTGAATTAGACAGTAGCAGGGCCAAAAAAGCGAAGTGTGATGTTACAGCAGGGTGTTTCTTTTGGAGTAAGATGTTAATAATTTTGCAGAAAGAGCAAGCCTCAAGGTAGGAATGCAAGCTAAGCAATATCCTGAAGGGGGGTGGTCTCGTTATTAATTCTGCCTTCATTTCCTGGGCATTGCCATGGATTTCCTATGGAATCTGGAGTAGCTTCTCATCCAGGAGATGGCAGTTTTAGTTCCTTCCCTTCTGATTTGGACTCGGCTTGGTGTTGTCAGACACTTAGGCTCTGCTCTGGTCTCATCAATTCTTGGTGGAGCAGCTGACAAACATGCCTGGCCATCCAGCAACAGTGAGGCTGGCAGATCAGAGCTGAGGAGCTGGTGCCTTTGCCTTGTCCTTCTGGAAGGGTGACTTTGGATTAACTGTCTCTTGGTTCTGTGAACTCAGTGTCTGCTACAAGCCAGATGCACTCTCCCATCCAGTTTTGTTGAAGACAAAACCAGTTTGATGCTCCACAGCATGGAAACAGTGTGACAAGTGGGGGTGATCAGCACTATCAATAGTATGCTTCCATTCCAAACCCCGCTGCTAACAGGCTTTCTTGTGCTGCTTCCTGATGTGCAGGGATCACTTGGGTATTAAAGGGATGACTCATCTTCTGGTATCTTCTTCCCCATTTGGCTATAGAGGGGCTTCTCAGCAAGTATGATTTTAGCTCAGACATATCAATTATATTCCTGCTTGATATGTCTACTCTGAAATCTGGTTTGGAATTGCAGCGTGGCTGTGGTGTGCTTGTTTCAAGATGGGTAACATGGGCAGCAATAGCACTTGTACAGTTGAGGCAGGAGTGGCTTCTTGCTGTTGGAGTTTGGATGTTGCTGTTAGGTCTTCTTTACTGCTATTGTTTCCCAGGTTAGCTTGGTTGAAACTAGCATAGATAAGGCTATTAGCACTGCCATACTGATGTACTCTGACAGAGATATGGCTCTGGAAGATACAGGTATTATAGCATTGACTCCTTTCCCTAACAAATAATCAGATGTCAGTGCTAACCAGGGACCTGACCCTTCCTAGGTTCCTTCACAGGGTTTCATCCCACAGAGGCCGATCACACCAATTGCCACAATAACGTAGACTGAGGTGCAGCAACAGACTTTGCTGTGGAGTCTTTGCCTCAGGACATTTGACACAGAAGCTAGCTTTTGTCAATCAGGCAGTTTTCTTTCATCTATCCATGCAGTTCCTGTCCATATTGCTGTGCATATTCTACAGGTTGTGATTCTGGACAGCAGAAATAGAGTGAAGTGCTCAAAGGGTGCAAACTTCTTGTCTTCATGACGGTGCATTGGGGCTTGCTGTCAGAACACCAGCAAAAAAAGCAGAAAAAAATTGTTTTATTTTTTTACAAGTCTAAGACACCTAATTCCTGGTGGCAGCAGAGACATCCCACCTGAGAGCTGTTGTTAAGCACTGCTCTCTGCTTTGTCACTTGTTCTTTCCATGTTACCACTGGCAGTTCCAAGTTACGCTTTGCTTTGAGGACCCGATCTTCAATGGGTCCCAACAATATTCTCACCACCTGATTTTTAAATTATTGTAAAACATTAGAATTTGTGTCTTTGATTTCAGATCAGGATTCAGAGTAGAACCATCCAAATCTATTTCTTGCAGATAGTGAGTGGGTTGCAGTTTTGTGGCTCCTTTCTGTTGGCGATCCTCCAGTAGAAGATATTTGCAGGGAATGCAGTGTGTGCCAGCTTCATCCTGCTGGGCTCCAGAGCATTGTGTATGCCTACTTGTTGCTTAAACTGCCATCTGAAATGCGTTTGTTTCTGTTGCATAGTGAATCGATACTGACTGAGATACAAATGCAGATTAAGGTGCAAGCAAATTCCACCAGTCTGGATGGGTGAATGGTGATTAATATCTGCTGACTGGCTTCCCCACTTCACTGAGTAAATTATAGCTTTATTCATAAGGAATACAATGTCCTTTTAAATTAATTTCATCAGCTAGATTCTCAGCTTCGGTTTCTCATTCCTTAGTTGCCTTTTACAAAACATTTTGAGGGTTTTCCCATTCTTCTGGACTCGCTCTGAGCCCTCCTGTNGTCTCTCTCTGGACCTGAAAATGGGTTGTGTTAGATGGGAGTGGATGTCAGGGAAATGAAGGGGAAAACAATAATTTAACCATGTCCTGTTTACCATAACCTCTCTGGAGACACTGAACACAGTGCCTGGGTGGTTGCACAGCATAGCCAGCTGATAGCCCAGTGGTGTGTCTCAGAGTCTCACCTGCTTGCAGTACACATTGCATGTACCAAGCAGCCCCAGAGATGCAGCACAGCAAGCAAGGCTTAGCTGAGTCAATTACTTGGCTCTTCCCCAAAAGTCAAGCACTAAAAAAAGCATTGCATGGTCTGCCAGTTATGTTATTTCTTTGTGTTACTGTAGTTCCTGACTCTCTTAATGAAATCTTACCAAAGCAAACTCCTTCCTCTTCACAGAAGATGATGAGCAGCCCCCTTTCTCAACCCAATCAACAATCTCAGGATGACTTTAGTAGCAATGGTCTCTTCCCACTTTCTCTCCCACCCCAAGGATGTTAAGCCTACTGTGGTGAGAAGTGGTCACTGCACCATAAACATCTTGGTTTCTCACTATTCTTCTCTCCAAGCCAGCTGCAAAGGCAAGAAATGTTGAATGGCTTTGGATTGTTCCACCTAGCTTTAAGTAGACAACCGAAGTACTTTGCCATTGGTATCTCAAACAGCTCTCTAAAGCACCTTTCTTGGTTGTTTCCTGGGTGAGCATCAACTTTGTCCACATGGAACTGCTTCATAGCACTTGCTAGTAGTGAAGTGGCTCAGCTGATGCTGGTGGTGGCTTTTGTCTTCCCAATGCCCTGCACATAACACCAATGACCATGGCTTGTGGCATGTACAGTTTCCCTCAGGAGTAGCTGTCCATGGGGGATAGGGGCTTTCTGGATGAAGCACTGGCCCAGAAGCTGTGGTTACTGTCTGTGGTTAGGCAAAGAGCATCATCTAATAGCAGAGGATATTGGAAAGTGTGAGGCAGGCTTAAGTGCAGTGAAGGCAGGGCAGGGCCTCACTTCTGGGCTGAGAAGAGCCAGTGAAGTCAGAGAAGGGTGTGGGAGGAGGTCCTGTCAGAACTGGAGCAGAGAGGGTCTTCTGAGGGAATAAAGTTATTGTTTAGAAAATTGAATATGACCAAGGCTGGAGTGGGCTGACGGAGAAGGGAAAATAGCAAGTAGGGGCAACCCAGGGCTCTGCAGTGACATTTGAAGCACCCTGAGAGCATGGGGCTGTCTCCTAAGCTGGGACTGTGCTGGTAGAAGTTGAGGAGGAGGAATTGGGTGGGAGATAATGAAATGAGGAGGGGAAGGCAGACAGCGGGACAGATAGCTCTGTGCCAAGCATCTTGTGTTGCAGATTCCCTTGCTCATGGTACATTTATCTGATTGCTGGTGGATCTCCAGGCAAGAGGTGTGAGAGCCCATCAGGGACATGATCCCTCCATCCTCCAGGGCAGGGCTTCCTGAGTCCTCTCGTCTCAGAAGCCATGTGAATGAAATTTTCCTCATAGTGAATTACCTGGGAGGGTGAGATGCCATTCAATCTCCCTCCAGAGATTAATTAATTTCATAATAATTAAAAATAGTTTAACTTTGCATAATGGACAGAAGTGGACCTGGACTCGGGTGTTTTTTTGGAGTTATGAGTGCAATTGCATAGAGAACTTCCAGGAATAGTATCTGGCTTGGAAAACACTGCCGGAGGATTAGACAAGTGAAATACCTGGAGTCTCTGGTTGGTATCTGAAGTCACATCTGATGCTTAGATTTCAGACTGTGGGAGGAGGTGGGAGAAGATTTCCTTTAAGAACTTTTTCATCAAAAACCCAAAAAACTCTGAGTAGGACAAAGAAGTAGATATATATATCCCTGAGGATCAAGAAATCATAAGACATCTGTTCTATTTACTGTGTTTAAATTTATATTGTTATACAAACTCCACCTCTAATTGTGCTGCTTCTGGAGGGACAAGTTTGTACCGAGTGATCCTGAGAAGATGAGAGAGATTCCTGGAGGAGAGATTTACATTGCATATCATCTTATCACCTGTCTGTCCCTCTTGCTGTTTCCCACCCCCTGCACAGCAAAGAGATGATTAAAGAGCCAGGGATTTAATTACAGCGAGGTATGCCTCGGGGGAAAACCCACTCGGTGAAAGGACCTTGCAACAACAAACAGAAAGTTCTCCAGTTTCCTTGCTTTGAAGGATTTGAATCTGTGGAGAGGGGTGGGTTGGAGAGGGAAAGAAAGTGATTAGGCTGGAGTTTGCAAAATACATGGTTCTCTTCCCCCTCTTCAGCAAAGTGCTGCCTTCAGCAGTTTGGTCCTTACCATCAGCCCTTCTTCTAGTCTACCACCCTCACACTCCTCTGCAAGACCTGAACTCAAGCACTTTCTGACATCACTGTGTCAGTAAAACAACTCCCCCACCCAAGGTTTTGCACCACCTTTACCCTGTGCAGAAAAGCCTCACAATTTCTGTTACCCCCATGGCCTTCCCCAGCCAGTGCCCACCTGCACATCCCACCCACCCCAGCCAGCGCTGTGCTCACCCTGGGAACTGCCAGCTGGTCAAATTTCAAAGGCGAGAGATACAGGTTGGGTGTGTGGGAGGCTGCCTCTGATGTGAGTCATGTTATCTGCGCTAGGGATGGGGCCCTGTATCTTCTCTACTAAGTTGTACCAGCTTATCTGGCCCAATGTGCTTCTCCATCCTTCTCACATCTAGTCATTTCCAGGCTGTTGGGTGAAAGGGAATTAATTCTATTGCTGGGCTCTATCAAGCTTTTGACTGGTGCCGATGGAAGAATCTGTAGATAGGGTCCTGTGTCTGCTGAGTGTGAAGGACCAGCTGAGCACCTTTCTCTAATATTCACCAATGAGATTAGCCAGTCCTGCTCAGCAGTGGCTGCGCACAGCAAGGCTAGTGCTTCACCATTCAGAAGTCTTCCAAAAAACAGGATCTTAAACCTGCAAACAGCAAGAGCCTTTCCATCCCATAAGGGATTCCTGAAATTCGTTAATGAGATTTCTCATAAACTGGGTAATTGACTCGTCTGAGCAAATGGGAGCTGCTGCCTCCCCAGAAATCAAATACAGCGAGAGAGGTAGGGAGTATTTTTCTACATGAGCAGCTGAAGTAGAGTAACAAATTCCTGGTTTGGTGAATCCAGCACAACAACAAGGAGAGATTTGGCTGATCTTACACATTTATTGGAAGACTTATTTGCCTTTAAAGGAGGGGAACGGGGGAGGAAGAACACAGATGAGTTGGTTTTTCCTGTGACATGTGTACACAGCCAGGGGCAGTGCCTGTTATTTTACTTGCAAACGATTTCCTCTCTCTTTTGTTTATTGATGACAGAAGACATTCCAGCCAGGTACAGTGGCTCTTCTCCGACTTCAAAGGAGGTCAGCTTACAAAGGCAACACTAGCCAGCCAGAAGCAAAGGCAAGAGAGGAAGGCCCATTGCAGGTGACCTCAGGAGGAGGTTATGTGCAAGGGAACAACTCAGAATGTGCCAGCAGGGATAAAAATAAGAATTAATCCCTTTGCTGCATGGTCAGTGCCACCAGAGTTTGTTCACCAGAGTGGTGATGGCTAAGTCATCTGGGATGCATCCCATGGCAACAGCAGCGCGTGTCCAAATCTTTACACAGGAGATTGCACAGGAGCAGCCTTTCTCTTCCTCCTTCCCAGTGTGCCCGTGCAGGCAGCTGCTGCTTGTGCAAACACTGGGACCGTACTTCCAAGTTGGAAGTAATGGATTTTCAGATCTAAATTCAGGCTAGAAGCAAAATCAGAGCTGCTGATAACTGGCTTTGCTGCTGCAGTGGTTGTTGCCTGTGCTTAGGTGCTCACGTGTAGTGACAGAACCATTTTTGGGTGCACCACTCCCAAAGCCATCAACCTAGTCTGCTCTAGATGTTCCTGATGATATACCTTAATGATTCAAGCAAGGGCAGGGCTTGAAGACTCTGCCTGCATGGTGTATCCTAATTAAATATGCCATTCAAGTCTGGGCAAATTGAGAAACATTTCCTTTCCTCCCATGGCTCAGCAGAGCTGAACTGGGGTTCAGGTGATGCCACCGCTGAGTCAAGCCATGCCCTGTGACAGGGCTCAGCCCCCATCCCGTGTGACTCAGCATAGTCCAAGCTGGGGCAAGCCAGCAAGACTGGGAAGTTGCAAAAAGTTAATGACAATTCTTCGTTTTAGGAGCACTCAGCTTAATGAAGCATTACTCAGTGGCTTCTCCACCCACCTCCTGAGTGGGAACTGCTGGGGGCTGGTATCAGCTGCCTCCAGTGTCCACAGCAGGGCTCTCAGCTGTGATGACTTGTGTCACCCCATACATCATCCAAGAATTGCATCACAGCAGGACCACAAATGTCTCCGAGGTTGCTCGGTGGGTGACAAAACATGGGAGAGACATGTGGAGCCCATGCCACCATCACATGGTGGCCAGGTGCACCTGAGCCAAGCTCTGCCTGAGAGTGGTGATGGGGACTAAAAGGAGGCAGGAACAAAAATGCCTGCTGGTCACAATGTGCCCTTATGTCAAACATCACTTGTCCTCTGAAGCAAAGTAAAGGGTTAAATCCTGGTGATTTCAATGAAATCATAGCTAGTTGAAAAATATATTGGATTTGTAGCTATGTTTCTTTACATGAACTTTATTTCCACTCTATTAGTCTTTCCTTTTTGTTTGTTTGGGTTTTTTTAATAACAATTACATTGTTTTATCTGAACTACATTTCATTTATTTTCACTGATTCCTTTTTTATTTTGCACTTGTGAGTTTGGATTTCACCCTTAGAACTAAGACGATGAGGTTTATCATGGTGTAGTGCATTCCAGGTCCAGGCAGAGCCCTGGAGGTTTTCTCCAGGCCAAAGTGTTTTGAACTAGAGTGCTTCTTTCAAGTCAGAGGGGTTTTCATTTCAATCAATTTCCGAAGCAGGGAAAACTCAGTAGAGTCCTATCTGTCCTTCCCCTGAAACACAGTTGGTCGGGCTTGGTTCTCACAGTGATTTCTTCCATCCCCTGTCATCTCATGTCTGCTAGGGCCAGTATCGCCTGAAGAATGGGAGATGCTGAGCAGAAAAATAAAAGAAGGACTCTTTGGTCTGCAAAGTGCAGGAAAAACCAAGCACTTCCGGGGATTTGGATTTTTTTGTTCCTCCTTCCATCTCATTCTGCCACTTTTTATTTAAAATCTGTAAAACCAGTTCCCCATCCCTCATGTCTGCACATACTGCTGGGGCTGGGTATTAGCATCTCCATCATACTTGTTGCCTGCCTAAAAGTGATGCACCACCCAATTTGTATATTTACAATTTAAAATAATGGCAAGAGAAGGTACAGGAAAGGTGGCATTTTCCTTCTCTGCATGCAAATGTGCAGCTTTTCTTTGGAAAGGCTTGCCAAGAATGAAGACCATAGTATTGACTGTGGCTCATAAGAAATCACAAGTTAGTTAGAAAAACTCCTTAGTGTCTTTAGAGAGTTTCAGTCACCACTGATGAGCGTGCAGTCATGGGGAAGACTTGCAGCTAATGGGATGGACCTATTCCTGGGATGATAAATGCTTGAAATAGTGGGGAAAAATGGAAATGAAACCGTTTACCATGACATGACAGCAAGGTCCTTTTTTATTAAAAAAAAAATAAAACCAGTGAGGAAATAACCTATTTGCTGCTTTTCATTTACTTGATGCATTGTGTCGGTTCTCTTTTGAACTTGTGTAAATTGTTATACGATCTTAACAGTGCCTGTGTGCTTCTTTCCAGGTTGTCCAGGGTCTGGTTATTGGAAAACTCACTAGCCACTGCACAGAGAAGACCCTGCTCAGGCTCAGCGTCTTTGTCTTTGCTGGTGTGGGGCTTGGCATGGTAAGGCTTGTCATGGAATCATCCATAATAATGCAGTGTCCCAGGCTCCATGAGCTGGCTGCAAGCGCTGAACCATGGAATGCCATCACTGACTTCACCGGGTGGTCCTCAGCGGGGAAGACGCAGCTCTCCTGGCCTTGTGTGCACACAGAGCTGTGCTCAGCATAAGCACTGAGACAAAAATGGTAAAAAGCCACGTGAATAGTAGTTACAGGGATGTAAAAAAAAAATTCATCTCACAGAGAAACTAGCTAAGTCACTCCTGAGTCACTGGCTTTGCATAGAAATCCTCCCCTTGATCTTGTCAGCGACTGCATTTCCTGAACTACCCAGAAAGTAAAGTAAGATTATGGGGGGAAGTCACTGCAGTCATACGATTCAGTGAGACAATGGAGACTGTGTGCTCTCCTGCTAGGACTTTACTTTTGCCTTATGCCGCAAGCTGACAGTATTTGGGTAAGGAGGGAGCAAAGCAATAATTTTGTTCCTCTGTTTTGGTCTAAGTGATGTTACCTGCCACTGGTTGTGTCTGCGATAGTTGATGGCAATTTCAAATGGTAATTGGAAATTAAGTGGTAATTGGAAAACGAAGTTGACGTAGGCAGCTCTGCTAGTAACAGTGTTTGCTCAGATAAGCTGTGTCCAGGGAACTCATAGCTCTGCCCAAGCCACAGGGACAGAGGAAGGGTGTAACACTTGCCCTTGTCAGCAGGATCAACCCAAAGGACAGCTGAGCTGTGTCAGCCTTCTGATGTTCCCTGCAGGGTTTGGCCTGGAGCCTTGCTGCCAGGCTGCTGCTGCTCCCACTGGTGTGGGTAAGATGGGTGCTGTTCCCACAGCTGAGCCACAGGGAGGTCAGGACCAAGTCCTAGAGGGTATTGAGGCTTGTTGTTCCCAGCTATGTGGATGAGATGAAGCACCTACACACCTTAGCTAATCTGAGGCTAAATCATTTATCTGAGATGAGGCTGGGAAGAGAGGATGGATGAAGATGAAGAGTTGGCTCTGCAGATGGAGCCAACTCTTGGCCCCCTTTCTGGGATTTTGGGGCATGGAGATGTGCTGCCAGGTGGTGGGATGCTCTAAAAGGGTTCCTTTTGGCTGATGTCACACCAGTATGGTAACATGTCCCTTAGCATGGGACATCTGTGCAGGGCTTGGTGCACCTGAGCATGGCTGGGAAAGGCTTTTGAAGGTCTAGCAAGTGCTTTTTGGTCATGAATGGGAGCAATTAGGTGTGACCAAGGTGAACCTGACCCATCTGGAGACTTGAACACACCCAGCTGGGTGCAGGGCAGGGTGCTGCTGGGATAAGCACTCTGTGCCAAAACCCGTTCCCATGGGAACCAGGCAGAGGAGCAACACAGAGTAATGGCTGTTGTGCACTGAGGTCTCATTGAGAGGAGAAGCTGTAGGTAGGAGGAAGAGGCTTAATGGCAGTGAAGTGGTGCAGGGGACAGCACAGCTTGCAATGGCTAATGCCCCAGCATGGGGATGCTGCGTTGGGAGGGGAGTTGGGAAGGGAAATGGTTGTAGAGTTAGTAATTAAACCAAACCCGGGGGGCTGTGGACATCCTGATAGCAGAAGCTGGGGACAAGGGTCAGCAGTGACTTCCCATGAGAACTATTCATAGGCAAACGCAGCTGCGATCCTCTTGGCTGTGGATGCCCTATTGAAAAGTGCTCTGTTCAAGCAACTACTGGGAAAACATCCGTTTCTGGGGTGGCTTTCTGTCTCAGCAGGGATGAATGATGGCCCAGTGACAGGCCCCAAATGCAGAGATTAACACATGAAGCTTTTAATCCTGCACAGTTGCCGGTGGAGGAGCATCCTTCCTCCCTGTGCCTCTGCTGCATCTGGCCTCCAAATGCAGTAGATCCCCTCCCCAAAGGGTGTAAACGAGGAGAAGGGCTAGCTATTAATGAAAGACACTCTGGAACCCATCTACATGTCGCCAGAAGATGGGCTAGTACTTTTGGAAGGCTGGCACCAGTGGCAGCAGACAGGCAGAAGTGAAATTGAGAAAAGGCTGCAGGACATTCCCAGAAAGCAGCAACTGGAGAAGGGAAGAGGTGGCCTGGGAGCAATAACTGAAACAGGAGAGGAGGGGAAAGCCAGTGTCTGATCTGCAGATACAAGCCAGGAGCACGTGGGCAGGGGAGTAGGATGGCTTGGCGGTTGTGATGGGGAAGTTTTTCTCTTTGTCTGAAGACATGGGTGAGCCTCATCTTGCCTCACTGCCTGTGTTTCCCAGGCATTTGCTTCTGCACCTGTCTGCTGAAACTCCTGGTTCTGCCTCCCCTCAGGAAAATGCCTTCAGATCTTCTCAGGCTAAAAACACTGCTATCAGTGGCTGAGGGGCAACTGAGACCTGGGCTTAGCCTAGCGTGGTATTTGCTGAGAGCCAGGGGAGTGAGCAGTCATTTTCCCTGGTTTACATGAGACACAGACCTGTCTCTGCTTTTTCTGCCCACTCGTTTCATCCCGTGAGGGAATTCTTACAAAGCAGAGGGGAATTAAAGCTGTTATTTTCCTCTCAGCTCTGCAATGTTGTCCTGCAATGACATTTGCCATAGCAAGGCATTTTTCTCCCTTCATCTGAGTGTTTATGTACCAGATACCTGTTCCTCTGCCTTTGTTCTCTGGTTCCTTAATCAGAAGTGCCTAGATCTTAACCAAAACATAGGCAAAGAGCCCCTCTGAGGAGAGAAACCTGGCTGTGTGTGACTCTAGAGGAGAACTGGGAATAAACCTCAGCATTTCCAAGCCACTAGTGAGCAATGTCTCTGGGCTTCTCCATCTTCTGTAGCCAAGGGGCAGGGACCAGATCTTAGAAGAGAGAACTCCAGAGAATGAAACTTCTGGCTAAACCAGCAACAGAAATGTTTTCCAGCCACAACACACCTTGAGACAAGGATGAGGGCAGGAGACTTGCAAGAAAGGGGGAATTTCCTTTCCATGCCCCAGAGAAATCCATTCATTTGACCAGCAGGGCTTGTGAATAAACTGAGAACTGTTCTAGCCCCACAGCCTGGGGAGCCTAACTGCTTTTGTTTCAGTATTAAACAGCTGGAGGGATGTCTCCACTAAGAATATGTGCAATAACAAAATCATTACTCTCCCTAATTATGCTCGCTAATGTGCGCTTATGGGCAGAAGACCTATTCCAGATTTCTGAATTTGGTGAATTTATTAGCAAGGAGGCAGCAGAACAGGATTAGAAATCCCAAAGGTACGGTGTTACATAATGCACTGTGCTCATTTATTTTGACAAGCTCAGTTTAGTTTTAATTATTTATGATAATGAACTGCAATGCCTTCTCTAGGCTCTTTTGTATAAGTAATGCAGGCTTCCTGAAGTACACCACATACATCTGTTGTTCAACATTTCCTCAGGAGTTGGACCAGAGACAGAAGATGGGGGGAAGGGCATGGGGATGTCACTAACTCCCAGACACTAAAAATACCCACAACGGTGCTGCAGAAGCATGCTGCCAGATTGTAGGGGATCATTTGCTTCTTGCTCTACATGCTTGAAATAATTCACTCAGACAAATGGTGGGCCAGGACAGACTGGACAATGGCCGAAGCCACACCATCATATCAGTTGTGGCTCCCACAATTTACCGAAGCTGTGCATTTGACTCATGAGGTTTTTCTAAGTGGTTTCTTGCCACAAAGTCAACACTTGTGCTCTCTAATGATTTGTGGTGTGTTCTGTCCTGTCCCTTAGGCCCTGATGAGGACTGTGTGGCATTATTGCATTGTCGCAGTGCCTTTGGTGTTTGCCTTCAGCATGCTGGGCACCATCACTGACAGCATCCTCACCAAGGCTGTCCCCTCCTCTGACACTGGTAAGGCACTCTGGCATGGGCAGTTGCATATGATGTGTGTTAGCAGGATGGATGAATGGAGACTAGTGGTGCCAATGCAGGATGACCTTGAACAGCATTGAGAAAGTATCCCACAACTCAGTGGTCCTGGTTGGGTGCTGCCTGTTGACATCCAAAGTGCTGGGTGCAGTAAGAGAAGGCTCTCCCAAACTCTGCTTCCATGGGAAGCCCAGATATGTTTGAAACAAACAAACAAGTTGCTTTTCCACTGTTACAGTGACTGAGAGGGCTGCTCATTCACACCTTATAACTTAGAGCATCTCAGGAGGGTATTGTGGATCACCCTTTGCAAGTGTGCTGGGGCTGATGCAATAATTGTCCTACTCTCTACATTTTGTCCACATTTCAGTCAGAGTTTTACTGTATTTCTCTGTACATGGCAGCTGAAATGCAGCGATAGACACACAGACCTTTGTACCTGGGCTTTTTGTTCTGTGGTTGAAGGAAAGAGGACTCTCTCATTCTCATGGGAGCCTTGCCAATTTTGTTCATGGATGGAGCTGGGTTAATCTGGTTTGGTGTCTTTTGCTCAAACTGATTCAGCGTTTGCTCCCAGAGGTGCATTCATCAGGTACCTGAGAGCATCTGCTCTAGCTGAGCCTTTCTGGGCTGCCAACCTGCACCAGTCATCCCCTTTAGCAGCCTTGTGAGCAGATACTTCTGCACAGACCCTACTGTGAAGGGGAATTAGAGTTTGTACAGCTTGTTAATGAAGTTTATAAAGCACTTTTGAGATGCTTCTGAATGAAGAGCTTTCTTAAATGTCACTTCAGTAGTTTATTTGTAAAGCTGACCACCACACCATGTACAAATGCTGGGAGTCTGTGATTTCCAAGTGTGATACTTCTACCTGAGAGGACCATTTAGTTCCCAGGGAGGTGAAAACTGAGGATATCTCAGCCCCTCTGCTTGGGAACAAAATATGCTGTTTCATGGGTTGGAGAAATGTTCAGAGGGAGAGCCAGGGGGGAAGGGCACCCTGCAGCTTTGGGACATACAGCCAGCTGGAATTAATCCAGCCTCTGCTCAAAGGGGCTTTGTGAGGAAAACTGGAGCATTGCTTGGCTTTTAAAGCCTGGAGGCAAGCTTTGGTCAGAGAGGAAATTGGGTTTAGTTGCTTCACTCTGCTGACTGCTTGCGTCTGTTGTTAGGTCAGCCTGGGCCTCAGCGGGATGGATGGTCTCCATATGGCAGGGCAGGACAGCACAGCCTGTGGGGTGGTACCAATGGTCAAGAGGGGGTTGTGGGACATCAGAGAATCCATGGGCTATCCAGGGCTTTCTTCTGTCCACCCATCCTGGGCTGGTGCTGTGCCAAGCGCTACTTCAAACTGCAGGGTCACAGCTGGATCAGAACTGGGCGTGCCAAAGAGAGGCTGCTAGCACAGAGTATCATGGCCCTAGGGAAGAGGGGAAACCTTGCCTCCACTGATCCTCCTTGGCTCTCACATTTCAAACCATGCTTTCTCCTTGCAACTTTTCTGAGGGAAGTGGCATGTGATGGCTCTGCTTGTTTTGGATGCATCTGCACAGGGGCCAGGGCAAAGGCAGGAATGCCTGACACAGCAGAGCCGCTGAGCAGCCTCTCCACAGCAGCTGCAGCAGCGATGCCGTGGGTGTCTCGCAGAGAAATGCAGCTATTAAAATACCACCCGGTTTGGGCCGTGGGTGGCACCCGGCACAGCTGCTCCACCCGTACGGCAGTTAAAAGGCTGCTCCTTCCTATGCGAGCTAAGCCAGGCTCTGCAAACGAGCACTTTGGTGGAGCAGTAGAAATCCCCACTGCTCTGAGTGTGGGAATCTGGCTGTATTGAAAGTCCTTGCTGACTCCGCATCAGGACACCAGCTTGTAATACATTTCAGTTAATGCATGGAACCTGTGCTTTGGGAATTTGCCTTTGGAAACATCACTCCTGCACCTCACTGATGTCTTTTCCTTATGTTTTTGTTAGCCTAGGGCTAGTAAAGCCCACTGAGACTCTTTCTTTGGGCCAGGGAAAGATTTTCTGTGGGACTGGGGTTTGGGTTGAGCTCAGGTGTCCATCTTGTTGGGAGGGGTGGGACCAAATGGGGTGTTGCAGCAGGATAACCTGTCCACCCTTACTAGACACTGAGTCACCCATGCTTGTCTTTTGAATAGGTGTCTCAGAAAGGGAACAGTGGGACATAGGATGGAAATATCCTTTCCACCCATCATCTTGCTTTTAGGACTAGTCCCAGGTCATATATTACCGTAGCTGATGAACTTGCCACTTGCTCTTTGCTTGTGGCTGAGGCTTTGCGCTGAAGCAAAGTTAGCGGAAATGATTTCATTCATTTCTCTTTGATATTTGTTTCCATAGCTCCTCATCTTCAAAGGCAGGAAAGGAAAATTTGTCCTCACATGCATGTGCTGCTCAGCTGGGTGTGTGAGCTGGTGGGAGGGCAGCCCCAACCCTGGGGGTCCTGCACCCACACAAGCACTCCTTGTCTACCCTGGTCCCTCCCTGAGAATGAAGATCTTGTTTCTGCACAGAGCCCCCAGCCCTCAAGGAAGAGGGGGAGCCTAGCAGAGCCTCCCTGTGTAACAGACCCATATTTCATTATTTTATTTACACAAGACACAAAACCTTAGGAGGAGAACTTGCAGCCAGGCAGAGCTCGTCACATGGAACTGTGAGCTTTGCTCATGCTTTGCTGGATGACCTAATCATTAAATCAGGGCCCGCAATTGCCCTGCAGGCATGTGCCTACTCTGGGCCAGCACCATCACCTGAGTGCAGCAACAGGATGTGAGCTGGGAAGGAGGGCAAGCCAGGGCGTACAGCACAGCACAGGGTGAGAGGAGGAACAGAGCCGCCGGCTTAGGGAGCCGCCAGCACCCAACCCTGAAACCTGCGGGAGAAGAGAAGGGCTGGGGCAGGAGAGCAGGATGGGCAGCCAGCCCAGGCCGGGTCATGCCAGGTATGGGAAAACAGGGGGGAAAGCTGGGGAGAGAGAGAAAAAAAGGCACAGAAAGTGATGAAGATGATGAGCATGTGCATTGGCAGAGCAAAGTGATGTAGGAATTTTTCTGCTGATGTGATGACTTGTCCAAATTGAAGGCCTTGCCTTAAATGAGCTCCATCACACGTGTAGCCTTGCAACAGAGCTAGGGCCATACTGCAGAGCTGAGGTTTACAATGTCCCAAAGCTCGAGGGCGTTTGACACGAGTGATCTAATTTAAGCCCATTAAACAGAAATTATATTTTTCAGCAGCATGTTGGAGAGGTACAGAGGGAGAGTCCAGCATTTTAAGAAAATGAATTTCTGTTCCAGAAAGAAAAAAAAGAAAGAGAAAAAAATGCCTCCTCAATCATAAGAGCCAGTTTGGCAATTGTATGTAGTAATTAGTTTAATTCAAATACCTAGAGGGGAAAAAATAATTGCAAAACCCAGAAAGTTTGGTGGTTGTGGGATGGTTCTCATTGGCAAAGGGTCAAGGTGAGGTCCCACCCATTGCCTTTGTGTTCCCATGCGCGGGAGGAGCTCAGCAGCGCTTCCTGGGAGATTTCCCTCTCTGCATGGCTACGCCCTGGGCTCAGGCTCATTGTACAAGTATTTTAAGCATGCTGACAAAAGCCCAGCAGTGGCTGCCTGGCAGCTGCCTCTTCCCTCTCAGCACTAGGGACCAATTTCCCTGTGTCTGTCCAGGTTAAATGGTGCACTGGGTTCCACAGCTTCTTATTTGTGGGACAGCATCATAGACCCCTCTTTCTCATCTTTTGCTTACACTGCCGGCCTTGTGCAGTACCCCAACATGTCTTGGTGGAAAATTGATGTCAACAGTCCAATTAATTGTATTAAGAAAAAAAACCCTACCCCCCTGTAGTAGGGCACAGGTTTCTCTTAGAATCTGCCAACCTGCCGACCATTCTTCCAGTGTTGGGGGATGATGATTTTATAGCTGGATGAGTATTTGCTGCTCCCCTGAGCAACATCCTTCTTGCATGAAGACCACAAGACCATGTTGGGTGCATGGGGCCAGCTTGGTTTCCTGCAAGGAGTCCTGGCCATCTGTCTGCACGTGGAAAAAGAAAATCTGCCTTTGCCAAACTGGAGGTGCTTCCCCATCTGCCAAGTTCCTGTTAATGATGCAAATGGGAGAACTGCTGGAGGGGGAACTAGCCGGCCTGGAAAAGTGCTCACATTTCCATCCAAATTGAAATATCCGCTCTTTTTGCAAAGCAGGGGGATGGGGGATTATCTCATGGGGGTTCAGTCTTTATCTGTGGTTTTATTTATTTATTCCTAAAGACCCGGTTAAACCTGAGCCACTTGCTTATGCTGAGCTCTTGAGAGCTGATGCTCTGTCCCAAACTAGAGGATTTGTGGCAGTAGCAGTTTGGGACTATCCCAACTAATTATGATATTGGAAAAATTGACAATTTGCTAGGAAGTATCAAATACAACCCTAGAAGTTGCCTCTCCATCCCTAAACCCACACAGTATTTACCAGCCCTGCTGGATGCAACAGTCAGAAGCATCTCCTGGGGCCAGAGTTGTCTTTGGCCCCTGGTGAAGGCAGCAGTGAGCCCCAGCTTGCCTTTCCACAGTGTTGCAGTTGTCTGGACTGCTCAAGAAAGCTGAACTGGCACGTGAAAACTAGTCCCCGTGCCTCCAGGAGTCAGCCTTAACAAACTCTAATTGGACCTCTATAATTTAACACAGGAGATATTTGCTATTACTACAAGATAATGCCATGAGGGACAAAGGGGGTTCTGCATCCTTTTCTTTTCTTTTTCATTCCATGGCTTGCACTCACCTTGATGCCTGTGTGTCTCTGCCATCTCTCCTAGGTACCATGCTCGGGATTTGTGCCTCAGTGCAACCCCTGACCCGGACAGTGGGTCCAACCATTGGTGGACTTTTGTACAAACAATTTGGAGTCTCCTCCTTTGGCTATTTACAGCTAATAGTTAATATAGGTTTGTTTGTTTACCTTTTAAAGAGCAAAATCCCACTACAAGAGCTGAAAAGTGAATAATTCACTTGCAAGAAAGTAACTACCACCCTTGTATTTTCCAAAGAAACATGGGTTTGAGTTTTATTTTTTATTGCATAAACCTAGAATAAACCAGTTTGCACAAAACCTTGCAATTCTTCAACACTACATCTAGATTAAGGGGCAGTTTGATTTGTGAAAGCCTTATCCAATGCAACTGGTGGCTGCAAGACTATTGGGTTCCCCTGTTGCCATAGTGGTGCCTGTCACTGCAGGCCATAGCTCCAGCTCCTCAGCTGTTGTCAGCCAGCATTCCCATCAATTCATTGAAATTAAGGGGATTCTTAATCCCCTCCGCCTTTCCTCTGGCTTGGCCTTTTATTTCAACCTCCCTGCAGTGCTACGAAGGGTACCATTGAGGTAAAACACCTGCTTTTTCTGCACCTTAGATAATCTTTTGCTAGAGGGCCAAAGACTTCCACTTTCTAAAACTGTGGTTGGAGATTTGTTACATCCACAGCTCAATCACTAGACAGCCATGGCACAGCTGCCAGCAATATAAAAGGAGGCGGCAGAGCCCTAGCATAGAACTGTGGTGCCAGTCTCTTACTGCTTCCAGAAACAAGGCCAACCGTCCTTCCAGCTATGGGTGGGTTTTTTTTTTCTCTCCTTATTCCTGTACTGAGTAGTTCTTGCTCTTACTAGAGGCTGCTTTTACTTACATACTCAGCAACATCCTCTAGTACAAAGTCTCCTGTAAATACTCTGCTGATATAAGAAGGGGGAAATTACCTGATAGAAGTTACCGGGTGATTAGTAATGAGCATTGGTGGTAGTGAGTACTTTGCCTGTCAAGTTTGTAGTCCTGTCTGCTGGAGCAGTCTTGTGCTGCAGTGCTGCTCTTGAAGTCCAGATTACTCAGTGATAACTGAGCCTCACAGAAATGAGGGCTTCAGTACTTCTATGAAGTTAGCTGCTTTTTTCCTCCAAGCTTCTTGGTCCAGGTACTACAGGGAAAAAAAGACCATCTGTTGCTCCCAGTCACCCAGTAGACATTCAGCTTGATCTAGATACTGCAGAAGTAGAAGAGGAGTGAGGGGTTCAGCTTGCTTTGCTGCAAAGCTGAAGAATCCCATGGAGCATCAGTGCTGTGTTATTTCAAAAATCAAGAAACCATTTTTCTGCCTCAGCACAGCACTATGCTCCAGAGGGCCAGGGAAGGACACCAGGCATTAGCACACAGCAGCATTTCATTATCGCAGAGATCTCGTGCCTTCTCTACCCACCATTGCTCAATTATATGGGAAAGCACTACAAAAAGAGCACTCATCCAAACAGCTATAGGCTTTTCTGTTTTCACCGCTGACCAGAATTGGACCTCAAGACAGTTTCTCTCTCTGATTGGGAGACAATATCAAATACAAATGGGTTATCTGGGCTTTTTCCAGCTCCCACTGCCCAGTCTAGGGCTGAGCTGACCCATTCTTTTTAAGCCTTTCACCACATCCCACTCCACAAACAGGCATCAATAAAAATTGCTGCAGCCTAGAGTACAGTAATAAAAGGTGAACATTTCAAGTAATTTATTTGGAATGGACATATTAATGCAAAAGCAATATTAAGACCAGTAACTGATGAAAGACACTCATAAAAATAAATACAAATATAGATACTACAAATAATTTAAACTGTTTTTAACACCACCAGTGAGTGTTGAATCTTCCTTGTGTCTCATAAATAGAAGGTAAATGTTCGCAAAGCTGTCCCACTTCAAACACGTGGGCGCTTCACTAGAAGTCCTTTACACAAGTCTTTGGTTTTTCTTTAAATGCGTCTCAGGCAAAGCTCAGGGCTCTTTGCTCAGCAGCCTCGACCGGCTCGGAGAAAACCAAGCTGCTTCCAGCTCTCTTCTTCGCCTTCCTTCATTGGTACCCTGTCCCATTTCAGTCCAAGACACTTGATCTGGTTTATCATCCAGTTGTATGCTCTGAAGGCAACAAGAGAGAGAGGTGAGTTAGACCAACGTGGCAGAACAAAAAGAGGAGTTAAAAGGAGGGGAAGCATTCAGCGGGTAACACGTTTTTCGTAAATTCTGTGAGAAAAGCGCTGCCAGGTGCCATTTCCCATCCCCTCCCAAAGGTTCTCACGGAAATGCCCGACGCCGCAACGGGAGCGGGGAGCGAGTCCGATCCCTCCTGTGCAAGGTGCCTCCAGCCAAAAGCAGGGGCAGAGTGGGGTGGAGGGAGCCTTCGCTGGCCACCCGGTTCCCTGGAGCAGGCGGGGGGGGGAAGGGTGTTACAAGGAACGGGGAAGAAGGGGTCTCGCTGGGCTCACCTGGGCCGAGCGGCCGGGCACGGGGCGGCTCAGGGGGCCCGGGCCAGCCGCCGCTCCTGGGTCCCCGCCGCCTGCTCCATCTCCTGGCGGCTCTTGAAGTCCTGGATCGCCCGCTTGTTCTGGAAGTCGATGAGGGCCATGGTGATAGAAGCGTTCCAGCAGCTCTGGTCCGGGCATCGAAAGTCAATCTCCTTGCGGTCCTTGGTGACGATAGTGAAGTAGATGTACTTGCCCGTGCGCTCCACGCAGTCCACCTTGAGGATGGAGCCGAAGCCCAATTCCTTGCCCTTGGCCCGCTTGTGTCCGTCGGGGAAGAGACTGAGGCTGTCCTTGGTCAGCACCACCAGCTTCTTCTTCCACAGCTGGAACAGGCTGTCACTCCGCTTCTCCAGCTCCCCTTCGCGGATCACCTCGGCCGGCATCTTCATCCTCCCTTCGTGACGGATCCTGTTTCTACTCCGGCTCCGGCTCCGACTCCTGCTCGGGCGGTGATGAGTGGCCCCGCCGCGCCGGGAACAATTTATTGCAATGAATCAGCGCCCGGCGCCTTCCGGTGCCTCCCCCGGAGCCCGGACCGCCCCTCGCCCGCCCCCCGCCGCGACACCGCCCGCAACGGTCCCCGCCAGCAAAGGGCATGGGTCTGGGGGTGGGGTGGTGGGCATTGCTCTAGGGGTTCCATCTGGGCTCCCAGTCCCTGAGCAGACCCCAGTTCTAGCCCGCCGCCACTGTGTGTTGCCTCTGCTCAGCAGGAACCCTCCTCATAATCGCGGGGCACGGTGACCCTGGTCACTACTGTCCTGGTTCGCTCTGTCGCCGCTCCCCCTTATCTTTATATTGTGGTCCCCGACAATAACTGGATTTAGTTCGTTCAGGCCCCCCAGCCCACTCCCTCTTCCCCGGGATGGCACCACAGCTCCTTACAGTCCAGGCAGTGCCCAGTACCATGGGATAACTCCGTAAGGCCCGGTGGTGTTGCAAGTGAGACTTCAGAAACACCTTCAGGCCTGCAGCCCCTTCCTGCCGGCCTCCATTCATTCAATTTTGTCAGCCTTTTACGATCGTTGACACAAGGCTGATCCAGCTTCCGCGCCGCTGTCTTGATCTGCAGCCAAGGGCAGGGCCTGCTTAATGATCTTACTCACGCTGCCTCTAACGCAGTGCTCGCTCAGCTACCTACTCTGCAGCATCACTCGCTGAGCCCTGCTGCCCTCCATCATCTTTCTTGAATGACTGACCCCTCTGTAACTGTTTTTCAAGCCAAACCCCAGAGGTGAGCTTACAAAGCAGGACCTGGCCCCTTGGAAGACCTTGGCAGAGTTCCTGGGAGCTTCAGCAGATCAGAAGCCATGAACAAGTCAGAGCTGCAGCCAAACCTGTTCCCACTGCACAGCACTCATAGGCTGGAGTGTATGGCTCTGCTTTGAAAACTCAGGGCAGTCTGCACATCTGTAGGGAGGGTGGAACAAAAGTTGAGGTCTATGTGATGCTCTTGAGGGTTGATGAATGAGCTGGGGATGATTTGGCTGAACACCTCCAGGTGATATGGGCTACTCTGGGAAGACCACAATGGCCATTGCCACTTGTGGGGTGGGGCAGTAGCCAAGTCAGACATGTCGCTGTATCCTACCATGTGAAGAGCTGCAGGTTTTCACTTAAAGCCAACCTAGTATCTCAGTTTTTAGTGTGATTTAGTATTTTCAGTGCAGGGAACAGCCCAGACCGACTTACAATTAGGCTGCACATGTACAACTTCTGGACAAATGCTGGCCTGTGCCATAAAACAAGCTCCTGTCCAGAACACCCAATAAGAATAAGGGAGCTGGAGCCAGCTGAGAGCAGAGCTGGATCTTAAGTAGAAATCATTAAGATATTTTTAATTTGGCTCCAAAATACAGCAGGGAATAGTCTTTGTGCACAGGAAATGGGACACCACTTCAAAAAGAGGAAAAAACCCAAGACAGCAAGTCAGGCGCATACAGAGAACATCTGGAAGAAGGCTCCCGGTGTGGAAAGGCTGCAGGACTTGGCATGTTTGAGCACACCTTGCTTCAAAAGGTCCAGTAAAAAAAAAACCCACCTGAATTCACTTTTAAATGAACCTTGCGTCTGTGGATGCAGGGTCAGCAGCCTGCTTTGGTCTCTCACTTTCTGCCTTTGCTTTCATCTGAGTGATTTTTCTGTGTGTGTTTATCTATCACTTTAAAAAATTCGAAGTCTCTCCCAGCTGTCATCACAGTCAATGTGTCTTAGCACTGGCCACATTAGAATATTGCTGGAAAAATAAAATAAAGTATTGTTGGAAAAAAATGTGAAAAGCCTGCTCACAGTGCAGACAAAGTTACTGTATGCCTGGGATCCTAGTTTCCTGTGTATATCCATAGGAAAAAAATATGTATAGTGCCTTATTTTTTTTTATACTACTGGTTAATACCTTAAGTGGGGAGCTGACATCATAGCGCTAGTGTCATCCCTAGGATAGGAGAGGACTTGCAGCCCTGCACTGTACTGGGCACCAAAGTTTGGGACAAACATGAACCAGTGGGTGGTTTGAGCATGTGTAGGTCATAAGTGCCTTGGATAATTGAAGGCCATGACCCAGCTTTGGCTAATAGAAGCTTGGATGATTGCAGTTTAGGTGATTGCTGCTGACTGCGTCTAGGCTGGGATGACGGATGGAGATACCCATTGATCCCTTTGGTTTAGTAATGTTACTACAAAAAATAAGAGAAGAAATTTATTGATTTTTCTTGCGTCCATGTTATCCAGCCTGTGCCTCAGCACCGTGTGAGCTCCCAAATGCAGCTACTGTGGCTGCCATCAAGCAGGACACCAGACACCAGTCCTTTGTTACCCCCTTAATAGAAGAAATCTGCAAGAATCTGAAAATTTAGGAATTTGCTTCTCTTCTTATAGTAGGGTAAAAAAAGATTTACTGGAGACTGCTAAGCAAAGGGGAGGTGATGGAAAAGCCACATCCCACATGTGTCTCTCCCTTTTCCTGTGCTCACCAGTGGTGTTTGTGTCACCTTCCTTTGCCCCAAAGCAACTTCTATTCTAGGAAGGGCATTTTTAAAAGCCAGTGTGGCAATTTGGCATGAAAGCATGTCTTTCCCAGGCAAAGGGAATAGCTTCAGGTTGCCTGGGGAACTGCTCGTATGTGTACGTTGTGTATAGGGATATGGATACATGTGGGATGGGGTGACACCAGATTTTGAAGGCTGAGTTGCTGGCTCTGCCACAATGCATGCCCATCAAGTGAATGTCTGTTCCAAAGAAGGATTTGATCATCACTTCCAAGTCTGAGGCGTCACCTACCCTGCTGCTGGCAACATCAGGTTGCCTTAGCTACATGAGTCATGGTAACACAGCACAGCAGCACTAAGGTGCTGCCAGGAGGAGCTCACAGCTTGAGATCAGGGTTGAAGATAACTAGGGCTCACACTAAGGAAAAAATTCCAATAAAGCAGTGTTTTTGGACCTGCTAGCCTTCCCGCAGGATTTACCAATGCATTTAGCCTGAAAAGGTCTCCAGCTGGCCCTGACATCACATCACCCACCTAAGAGATGTAGGAGTTCATGCTGTAGCTATTGGTTGTTGCTGGATACCAGCATTACTGCTGCCATCATGTTCTTATTCCTGTTGTCACTCTGTAACCCCAGAGATGCGTATCTCCTCACTGAGAGCTCTGTCCCTACAGAAGGACCCTAATTTTTCATCAGCAGAGAAAACTGGAGACTCAAGGCCATATGACTTCTGTTATTATAACCATTTAAACATCAATTCTGTAGGGGAAAATGCTGGTTTGCAGGGCTGGTGGTGTAATCCTGCCCACTGAAGCCAATTAGTAACAGAGAAATGTGCTCCTGCCTCAGAAATTGTTGCCCTCCAAGTTTACATTAGGGTGCAGCTGTATCCACAGGCACCCTTAGCCAGTGCTCAGGGTAGTCACCAGTCTTCTTGGAAACCTGTACTCACAAAACCTCTAAATAGCATTAAAGTGAAGGGTGTGGGTTGCTCCTGGGGAAAGGCTGTGAGAAGCAGTGTCTTTTAAATGCTCTGATGCTTTTCATATACATTTTTTCACATTTTCAAACTCATTAATAATGTAAAAATTTGTTTCTTTTTAATTTAATTTACTCCAAAATATCTCTGGGAAATGTTTGACTATAGTTCCTTATTATTCCTCTATTTCAGAAATGTCCTTCTGGGGGGATGTGTAGACCATCAGAAATCCTGCTAAGAGGGTCAGTCTCATTCTGGTGGATGTTCAGATCCTTTCATGAACATGAGTGATCTCAGGTAGCTCAGGATGATGAAGTTCATGCGAAGTTCTCTTAGGGACAGTTCAATTAGAAATGTCCCAGCCCAGGAGATGAAGGCCACCAAGGTTGTTTGTTTAATGATTACAGCAACTGAAACACAGCAAGGCTGGGGCTTTTGGGTTAATTTAAACAAAAGAGCAGAGGAAGCCTCTTTGCTCAATCCACAAGAATTCTTTCCCTACTTTACGCAAGCTGTGCATTAATCAGCAATATCCCAGAGCCCCGCTTGTTCTATTTACTAATATTTATCTGACTAAGACTCTTTTTTTCTAAGTAGCTTGAAATGTCTCGTTCCCACTGACTCAGTGTGTTACCATTACATGCTGTAAACTGCTGCAGATACTCAGGGTGCAGGCGTGAGGGGCTGAGGAAAACAGATGTCATTTCCAGTAAGCCAGTCCTTGGTCGTGCTCTGAAGGAAACAGCCAAATAAGGATGGGAATGGGACAACTGAAACCTACTTAGGAGGATTTCAGGCTCTTAGGTATACTACTGACATTACAAATTGCTTTGCTCTGTTCCTCACTCTTAGACACTGTGTAGAAGTTTCATTTAGTAATTAAAAAAAAACAAAAGAAAGAAAGAAGAGGTTTGTGTTTATTTTTTTAAGCTGTGGGTCATGCAGTTTCTTGCTCTGGTTCCCCACCTAGAACTTGTATCCTATTTGAACTTTGAGCCTCTTGTTCCAATTTCACACCTCGATGGCGGAATTGCAACATGTGGAAAGTAGCTACAAGGTCCATATATGACAGAGCATGGCCTAGCTCCTGACTCACAGGCACCCAGGCTCAATCCTGTGTAAGCAAGGAGTGCATTGACCCATCAGGTTTGGTTTGGTCCAGAACTGCTGCCTAAACACTGGCAGAACCGTATATAGCTTGGCTACAGCCTGTTCTTCACAAAGGGGCTTGCTGAAGATTGTGGGGTCGTTGACCAACGCATTGGGACTTACATCAGGGGGCTGCCATGGGACCATGGTGAGTCAGTACTTACCCATCAATGAAAGGCTTCTGCTGAGAGCACGGGAAGATCAGCAGCTGTCAGACTGCCCCAATCTGTACCATTATTTACTGACCCCTTTGAATGCTGTCAATGTTGTTACCTGTCCAATGTGCTCCATCGATGGTTTAGGCTACAGCTCATGCTTTTTCAAAATGATAGGACACCCTCTCTTTGAAGCACTACATTTCCCAAACCAAATCTGCCGGGATAAATATTTGTGATATCTTTATTCTGCAGAAGTAGAAATAAATGTCTGCAACCCCAGCCCTGGCTGATGCTGGGGTTGTCTTTGCACGGAGTCTCCAGTGATCACAGCTCATGCTGTTCAGCCTGGCTGTGCCTGTCTGCAGAGTAGCCTTTTACTGCCCTGGTAAGCTACAGCAATAACCTTTACTGGAGGGTACAACCGGGCAGGCCTTGTAGTGCCGTGCTGACATCACACACAGAACTGAAGGTCACTGCTTTTCATAACCTGTCCCTTCAGAATCTGCAGAGACTAGTAAGGTGGCTTTTAAGCAGCTGTTTTCCGTTGGTACTCATGTGTGGAGATTCCAGCAGGTCCAGTGGCCGACAGCAGGGTGCTCTGTCAGTGTCATACATTGTTCACAACGTCATGTCCTGGTGTCCCAGCCCATCTGACTCGCATGTCCCTCCTTATGGCTCTGATTTCTGATTTTCACCTTTTTTTTTAACTAACAGTGTGTAAAGCATACGAGTAAACACTGAAGCACCTAACCACAACATCAGCAAATGAGGGAAGATGCGGGGGAAGATGAGGTCATGGTACTGTGCAGATTTTGGATGTTTCGGCTGGAGGGCCGTCACAGACCAAACCCTCTGATGCATAACTGCCAGCAGCAGGAAGAGCTGATCTGCAGGGAGGAACATGAGGGGAAAAGCACAATTTCAGCCAGTGTGTGTGGCAGGACAGGCAGTGGCTCTGATGTCACACCACCCTTTGGCCACCAAGCTTTCTTCCTTGAAGCCAGGACATCACATTGTGACTGGTGTGGTGCACAGCAGTTTTTGGCATCAAATGTCCTTTCTCAAGGGTTTCCATCTCTGCCGGTGTTTCCACCATGGCGATATTCACCTGCTACTGCTACACTGCTCTTGTATCCTGATCCTGCACCTCTATGACCATGCAGCTGAGGATGCCCCCTTGACTTGCTGACAGTGCCCAGGAAAGCTGGAAAGCTGAAAGGAAAATGGTGTCTGATATGGTGCATTAAAACTTCCCAAATACCCTCCATGCTTCAGCCTCAGGTGCTTCAATGGAATCCAAAAACCACAGAAGAGAAAAATGATCCTAAAACTATGGGACAAAAAGAAGACAAATCAGCAATGTGTGTTTTTCCAGTTTCAATTGACTTTCCCAAGTGTCACCTGATGATCATCTATTTCCTCACTCCAACCACCAGATAAAAGCTATGGGGTGAGTTCAACAACCCTGAGCTGTAGAATTTGGTGCCACAAGCTGAAGGAAGTAGCACACCTCCCTTATAAGGAAAGGCTGATGGAGCTGGGTCTCTTTAGCTTGTAGAAGAGGAGGCTGAGGGGGAACCTCATCCATGTCTATAAGTATGTGAGGTGTGGGTGTCAGGAGGATGGATCCAGGCTCTTCTCAAGGTCATCTGGTGGTAGACAAGGGGCAATGGGTGCAAGCTGGAATGTAGAAGTTCCATATAAATATCAGAAGGAACTTCTTCCCCGTAAGGGTAATGGAGCATTGGAACAGGCTGTCCACAGGGGTTGTGGAGTCTCCTCCTCTGGAAACATTCAAGACCCACCTGGATCTATTCCTGTGCAACTCAGTCTAGGTGATCCTGCTGTGGCAGACGGATTGGACTAGATGATCTTTCGGTGTTCCTTCTGATCCCTAATGATTCTGTGAAGTTGTGCCTGTCCTTTGTTTGTTGGGTCACACGGCAGGGGATAATGGCAGTCTGTTTGTTCTACAGCACTCCAAGTTAATATTTGCTCAATATTCGTAAAACTCTCTTTTTTTCCTGATGATTACTCAGCCTGTCTCATATTTAAACACTTGTCCCCACCTCAGAAAATATTTGCAATAGGTAGCTCAGCGACTGTCCCAGCCCTGGGGCCAAGCCCATCTGTTCCACTTAGACTTGGGCTGGGTGAGCATCTGCGATGCCGTTATCCTTCCCCTAGTAGTTCCCCAGGCACTTGGCTGGACCAGCAGGTGGGAAAGCCATCGTCATAAAAAGATGAGGATATAATTTTTTTTTCCAGCTCTCTTAAGGATCCCAGAGTTTGGAGTCAGGGAGAACAGGGTTTGCAAAGAACTCCATTCTTTGTGCAGAGGGGAAAAGCCAGCACTTCTAGAGATGACCAGAAGACAGGAGGTCCTGTGGCCCAGAGGCAGCCTGCACCAGTGCTGTTGGAGCCACAAGGACTGCAGCCTTTATGAGCGGAAAAAAAGATGAAGTGAGGAAGTTTGTGATAAAGCAGGGAGGCAGTTAAGGGGAGGAAATGAGGGCACTTGGCACGTAACCTTGGCCAGGCCCTACTCCTTGGGGCTGTGCCAAATATAAATGTCCCTGGAGCTAGGGCAGCCAGTGCCCGGGTTAAGGTCCCTGTGTGATGAATGGGAGAAGCAGCCATAGCATGAATGGGAGTGTAAGGGGGCAGAGATGTGTTACCTGGCTGAGGACATCCTGCTGCTTTACTGGAGGGGGCTTTGTCCCCCTTTCTAGAGTTCTCCTTGGAAGCCTGAAGCTTTCCTCTTCACATGACCACCTGTTGCATAGGGCTCCAGCTCAGTGCCTGGTACAGCTGCGGGGGAAATACTGTTCTCACTGGCCTGAAACACTCCTGATACTGTGTGACAGCTTACACCACAGAAACCACCTTACTGTGATCGCTGAGCACTTGTTGGGCCATACAAGCTTAGCTATTTGCCCCAAATTACTGATGTAATTTATAAGAGGGGTCCCTTCTGTGAGCGAAAACAGCACTGAATGGCATTCATACCCTGTGATGTGTTTACTAGGGCTTTAACAGTAACTAGAGGGGTTGCCACAGCAAAGCTAAAACATTTCTAGGTTCCTCATTTTCTCAATCTGCTTATTCAGTATTGAGTATTTATTGAGTCCTGCAGTCTGGCCTTTGGAGTTGGGAAATTACCTCCAGAGTAAAATGAATTAAATAACTTGGCAGGGAACCAGGATGACTAAGTCATTCCTCCAGCCTTACTGGAGCAGGAGTCAAAGTCATGGAGCCGGACACATTTCCCATAATTGGAAACCCTTCACCAGAATGGAGGGAGCAACAGCAGATGTGGTGGGCTGTGAGCAGGGCAGTTCCTGAAGGCAGACAGGAGCTCACGAGCATGTGTGCTGTGTGAATAAGAAACAGTTGAACAGAAATGGCACATTTTGCCAAAACAGTGGCAATGCAGGCTGTAATGGCCAACGCAGGCTCTAATGGCCAACACAGACAAATCAGCACAATTTAATTGACCAGACCTTTGTGAAAGGCTCACCCATGCACCTCTCCATCCATAGCTTTTCTTACGAGACCTTGAAGAGCAAAGCAACCTGAGAGCAGCAGGAGAAACATTTTCTTTCCATGCATCCCTCTCCATCTTTCCCTCTCCTCTTATAGCCATGCCTGTTTGATGGCCATTGCCAGGATCACTTGTTCCCTTCCCTTCTGGAATCTGGCCACTGCAGCAATGTGTGACAACTGCTAGCACCCTGCAGGAAGCCCTGTGGGCGCTTCCCCACCCATAGCCTCATTAACTGCCCCATGGTTGCCACTCAGCTCACTGCACCACCAGAATCCATCAGCAGCACTGTCACTGCTGGGAAACAGACAACAGAAGCAGAAAACTGGCAGCTGCCCATGGCACCCCCTGAGCTGTCCCTGGGTGGAGGCCTTCCCAGCGCTGGGATTCCTGGATCCTGCTGCTGCCCTCTGAGTACTTTTCTTTGCAGAATGCCCAGCCCACAGCCTCGCTGATAAGAGGAGCTTGACCTTCATCTTTGGTGAATCACTTGCACTTCAAGGCTGGGTCCCCCATGGGAAGGTTCCTAAGTGTTGACCGGGGGTGGGGGGGCAGAACCACACCTACTCCCAGCAATCCCCTTCAGCCACAGCCAGTCAATTACTTATTGCCCTGTGGTGCTCCACTCACTGCTTCAGCTGCTTCCCATGGCATAAAGCAAGGTGACAGCAGTGCTATGGGACAATTTGCTTCACCCCTGCTCAGAACTGAGTGCCTATGCATGATTAGAAATTAAAAATCAAAATCCTCTCTTAGGCCACAGGCCATTGCCAGGTGATTAAGATCTTGGATAGCCAAAGTTATCACACTTCTCATCCCCCCAAAAGGCATCTCCAGGTGTCCCAGTGTCGCAGGGCAGCTCGTCCCCACACTGTCCCCAGTCTGGGAATGGGGATATCAGACACACCATCTAGCTGTGTTGTGATGGAGTCTTTGGGTATTTCCCAGCAGAGGGAGGATCCTAGGACAGGAGCACCACGGGACATGAGGGGTGTTGTGTTCCTACAGAGAAGCAGCACCCTCCCAGGCACACTGTGTGCCTTACATGTCACTGCCCTGTGCTGCCACCACAGTGGACAGTGGGGAGGGAGATTTGATCTTCGACCCATGTTTATTACAGCCATGCCTTCTCCTGAGGGGTATTTCTGTGTACAAACACAGTGCAGGATGTAACAAGGCGAGAGCCCAGGACCCCTTTGCTATATCAGCATGCACAGATAAGGATGGATAAGAATGAGGAGGGGGCTGCTCCAAGGAAAGAGCAGCTGCTCAGCACCGCTGACACCCAGCACCCTGCTCCCCAGCAGAAGGATAGTTTTATTTTCATTCCCTACAAGTTGTTGCTGCAAGTCATCTTGAATCTTTTGTGCTGGCAGCAGTGAAGAGAGAAGGGAAAAGGCCTTACCCTCATGAGAAAGCAGGGAACTGGGGACGCAGCCATCCCCATGCAATGGGGAATGTGTTTCTCTGGAAGACCAACAGGTTGTGGGGCACTGCAAAAACAAATTAACTCCATAAAGCCAGGCTGTGACCAATGATTGCTGCAGGCTCCCAGCTGAAGAGCTTTGGTTGAGCATCTGAGACCCTGCAGCAAAGGGAGTGGGGAGGAGGGTTTTTAATGTGGCGGTCTGGCAGGGAGCCTGGAGCAGGATCTCAGCCCCAGCCTTCAAAGGGAGGAGGCCGCTGGCTTGATGCTGCTGATGAACCCATCCTGGCTCTTGCATGTTGCATCCAGGCGGTTAAAAAAGCAGGTTTCACATCTTTGAGTTCAAGGCAACCTTGTTCTCCCATCTGGTGCAGGGCTGGGGCGGCTGGTTGGCAGCAGCGGGGTGACTCAGCTCACCCACGTAGCTGCCTGCCATCAAGCCCAGCTCTATTTGCTGAGCAGGTGGATCAATCATTGCGCAGAAAGACCTTGGACTTTGCTGCCTTCCCCTTTGTTGTTTTACCCTTTTTTCTTCCCCTTTTCCTTTCTCCCTGTAGCCCCCTCCCTTGAGTGGTTCTGCCTGGCAGAGCCCTGTCTCCCTGCCTCTCGTTGCTCTGTGGGGTTGCCAAGTGTTGCCCATCCAGCAGGCTACAGTAGCCCAGCTGGCAACTTAACTGCCCGCCCCTGCAAGCCAGGGGCAAACCCAGCAGTACTGGCCAGGGGTGAGGAAACGCTGCGGGTGTGGTGCAGCCACAGAGCCAACAGGTTTGTTCTCAGTAAATTTTTTATCTCTGGCAGAGGAAGTCATAAAGTGAATGGGCTCCACTGACACTCAAGAGGGAAAGTCAGCCCAGCACACAGGACCCAGCCAAGGCCACAGCTCTGGTAGCTCAACAGCCAGAGAGGGCAGTGAAGTACAGAGGAGCAGCAGCTCAGCCCCTGCGTCAACTTCCCATGGGAGATTTCCACTAGTGCCTCTGTCTGTCCCTCCCTGGTCACATGTTAGGACAGCTGGACACATGGTGCCATTGGGACAAGAGCACACATGGGCTGTGGCGGTTGATGCCAACTTGGTGTTTGCTGTGTGGGGTCACAGGGAAGGTGGGTGGCAAAGGGCTGCTGCCTACTGCTTGGCATTAATTAGCACAGAAAAGACTCGTATAAAATAAAGCTAAACAATGATTTTTTTTTTGAGTTCCTATTGTGGAGCTTTAGCTTTCAGACACCCATTTTGCCCCAGCAGCTCCCTCCCCTGCCAACAACCATCACTGGAGGTGGTTCTGGCTGCTGCTGAGTATGGGGAGGGGCTTGAGAGAGCTTTTTGGCTTCAGAGAGCTTTTTGGGTTCAGGGTTTTTTTAAGCTGCTCACTGTTCTTTGATGTGCTGGTTCCAACACCACAAAAAGCTGATTGCAACTTGCCTGTGGGTGCTGAGGCAGAACCTGAAAATGCCTGCGGCAAGGCCAGGAGGTAGCCAGCTTCAGTCTGTTCTTGCCAGTCCTATCGACCATGGGAATGATGGGCTGGGACCCCAAACCCCACTGCCCACCATGCCCAGATATCTCACATGATGCCACCAACATGCTTGAAGGGGACCGGTCCCCCCTTCCCCTGCATAGCCATCCCCTTTAATTAAAAATTGAAATCATGTAATTGCATCTTCATTAAAGCCAATTAAAGCCTGGCTGACAAGGGAGGAGGCGGCACATTTTGCAACTCGCTGTGGTGATGAGAATGCGCACACCGCAATTACCGCGTCTCTTTGCTCGGCCTTCACCCAGCATCTTCACCAAGGCTGGCTTTGAAATCAGACCTCAGGTCAAACCGCGCTGGCAGGTTCCTCACGCCCAGCAAACCCTGTATACTGGTTGGGCCAGCTGCTGGGGAAGCTGCTACATTCAGCGGTGGAAAAGGAAGGTCAGGCTTAGTCCTCTTCTTTCACACCTGCAGATGGAATCAAGTACAGAGGAGGGATGCTCAGGTGAGGGATGGGGAACAGGACTGGGGTCAGGTGCTCCCCCAGACTGGCTGTTACAGGTCTGCTTTTTGAATTCCATGTCTCAGTGATATTTCAATGCCAAGCAGATCTTTGCTAGGGGCAGGAGCACCCACATAGGTGGACCCATTCCTGCTCGGTTCTGGGAGCCATACTGACCTCACCCTGCAAGAGCAGCATGAGTGCTTGTTTGCTGTCCCAAACTCTTCACAGGATTCAGTTCTAAATCAAGTAGGGGATTTGCAGCCTCTGGCTTCATTAGGGAAAGGGACTGAAAACACTGGTCCCCAGGAAGGCAGAGGATGAAGCTGGTGGCATGGAAGAAAGGACTCCATCCCTTCTCCTTGGCTAGGAGATTCAACACAGGCCAAGCCACCTCTGAAAACAGGATGTTTCAGAAAAAAGCTGCTCGACCAAGCCTACCCTCAAAGAGCTGAGTACAGGGGCACCGCTGCTCAAGCTGCCACCTCTGAGATTTACTGCGAAATGCCCAAGCAAGCAGCCCTTGCCACTGCTGTGTTGCACCCTCTGCGCTTGCCAACGTTTCCAACCTGAACTGTGCTTACTGACCTCTTTTTTAGTTGTTTTTTTCTTTTCTGTGTAACAGCCCAGTGATCTTCATAGGCAATCTGTCTTCAAAGATCTTCTTTTTGATCTTTTCATAGGCTAAGCAACAATTCACTCTATATAAATCTCAGATTGAAAGGACATAATTAGTTTTTCCCTGCTTTTTTTTGAAGCGGTAAGAGATGAAACGGCTCAGGGGAATGGCAGCAGTGGTTATATCTTAATTGGGTTTTCTTTGCATCAAAATGCCTTGAACCATTCAGTTCTGTGCAGGAGCTCTAACTGAACTTTATGGCAAGTAAACTCCCCTAACAAGTTATATCCCATCGCTGACTCCAGGAGAATGCTTTGGTAGCGGTTCCAATACTAACTTTGTACCCAACCCTCCTCCTCTCAGGCTCTTTCTGTCCAGGCTAATTCAAGAGGTTGAAATGAGCTGTCAGTGAGGAATGCAAAAAGGAAGAAGGATGATTAGATAATTGGGTGAAACAAAAAGTAACACCAAAAGGAAAGGAAATGAACCCAAGACCCAAAGCCCTCTGAAGTGTGACTGTACCACTGCTGGACAAGGAGGCACTGATGCTAAACCAAGTTCTTCTTTTACCTCTAAGAGGTGGATGAACATGGGCTCAACTTCTGGAGCAAGTCTGTTCTGTGAACAGATGAGTACCATAGCTCAAAAGGAGTATTTGCACAGTACAGAGACTATCATCAACAGAAAAGTGGTTCTTCTCCAGTATCACCCTGTGTGGTTTGATTTCCACCCTAGATCACACTACATAAGGAGTAAAATCCTTTGCCTTCTCCCTTCGCTTCAGTCCATGTCTTAAGCTGAGGTGGTTCTGGTTGGCGTTACCTTTAACTGGCAGGTGCTGGGGGCAAGCAGCGAGGCAGGAACTACTCAGCAAGAGGCTGCTGCATCACAGACAGCAGTACCTTTGGGTACAGAAAATCTGCTGGGAGGACCTAGGTTTTTTTAGTGCAGGACTGCTTCCAGGAAGGCTGGTTTGGGGCAGCAGGCTGCGCAGAGCAATGCTGGCACTCGGAGCTCATGCTCACTGGGTTCCATTAACCCAGTTTGGCATCCCCATGAGGTATCTGGATTCCCACGGTACAAACCCGAGGGTAAAGGCAGCTTGTGCGAGGCGAGGACTGCCTTTGAGGTGGAGCAGGGCTGCTTGTGTAATGGTGAGGTGAACAAGCAGAGAGTAAAGCTGCTCTGAAACAAAGCTGGTACTTGGCAGCAACTCAGCCTTCATTCACATGATGCTCCATTAACAGTGCATAGGCTGGGTTTTTTTTTCTTTGTCAAACTAGAGCGACTCGGGGCGTTTATGGCCCTGGCCCACGAGAGGCTGGAGCTATTTAGGACACCAATCTGAACCCACAGAAAAAACCTCAGCTCTGCTTATTAGTGTGATGACTGTAAAGTGTTTGGGAAAGGGAAGATGAAGGTTCTTCAGTGAAGGTCCCCACTAGAGAGCTGGTAGCACACTGCTAACAGTGAAAAATACAGGCAACAAAGGTAAAGTGTGAAAACTTCAGCTATCAACAGTCTACCCTGACACAAATAAATGCCTGCCAGGCTTTAACAGAGAAATGACATCGGTATTTATCCACAGGAAGAAGCAGAGCATAAAAAAGCATGGATGCTAGCAAGGAGTGATTTGTAAGAGCTCAAAGTAAATCATGACACATTGCTTGGATATAAAAAGCCACAGGACCAGGTGGAGAATAACAGTAGTGAGGCACAGTACTGGGAGAGGCCACTCTCTCACCGAGGTGCATAATCCACTGTTTGCAGGCTCGACTAGAAAGGCTGGGCTCAAGCTTCAGAGTGTGCATTTCAAGCACAAGTTCATAAGGTTATAAGCTACCCTCAGTGTAGAGTCAGGCAGCTGAGGCATGGTTCACATCTCAAGCTCACCTGAATCGCCAAGCTTGCAAGAAACAAGTGATTTCCTCATGCAGTAACTAGTCTGACCCCTTCTTACGTGCTCTTCTTCAGCATGGGCCTCCTCAGGACTGAGCTGTGCTGAGCTGGCTTCCTCTGCAAGACCTCATTTGTTTGAGGAACTGCATCAAGGCAGCATTTTGCAAAGAATGAATTTATTACAAGTCTCCTTTTATTTTAAAACAGGAAAAGCCTGTTTAATGAGGAGATTATAAACACAGGGAGACCATTTTCATTTCTCCAGCTACCACAAATCCCAACCAGACAGCACACCACAGGTAACTGAGCATACTGAAACTGGACCAAAAGCTCCCAGTTATCCCAAATACCCATCTCCCACAAAGGTATCCCAACACCATACAAAACTACAGAGAAAACACAGCCCATCCCAGGTTTCCAGCTGGAAGCAGAGTATTTGCCATTTTTTTCTTTTATCAGATATAGCAGGGAGAAGTATGTTCAAGACCCGCCTGCTGTGTTCCTGTGCAACTTGGTCTAGGTGATCCTGCTGTGGCAAAGGGATTGGACTAGATGATTTTCTGAGGCCCCTTCCAATCCCTAATGATTTTGTGAAGTACCTGCAAGGCTTTCTTCCTAGATAACCAGGTAGCTGCAAAGCTATTAATGATGCCGCAGCAGGTGACACATCAAATTAAACTTGTTCGAAGCACAGCTGGCTGCTTCCACCACACAGACCCAGCAATGGATCTTTCCCCCGCTCTGCAAGTAAGAATCTTCCAACATGAAAATGCATCAGAAGAGCATGTTCCCAGACTGAGCTTCAGACTTGACATGTTTTTTTGGCATCTCCTCACCATTTTTATGACTTTCCACCTTGTTTTGACAAAGAGCCCTCCCAATGTGTTTCAGAGCAGCCTTCAGAAAACATCAGTTGATCTTTCCTTTTAAATATTTTTTTTCCCCAACAGTTAATCCCTCCTCTTTCTTTTGCACACCCACACTCACTGTATTTACCATCCAGCCTGGATTTGTCCAGCCATGACATTCTGACAACCAACCCACTAGTCCTTTATACTCATTTCTGCTAAAGGAGTGAAACGAGCTGTTCAGTACTGGTTACTTTTCCTGTAGTCTATAAATAACTGAAGACAGAAAAACTGTTGCAATGCTTATCTTTGCCATTATGAGCCAGACCAAGATTTGGTTCCCATCAGGCTGTGTTGACTGGAGTTAACACTGCGTTTCGAGGAAGACGACCTTGCAATGCAGCTTCCCTATCCACCCACCTTAACTACATGCACGCTCTCTGACTGCTGGCACAAGTGCTCTGTGTGTTCTGGAATTTCCCGTTTTCTCAAAATTAAAGTTAGCCTTTCAGGATTCAAGCACATAAATTACTTCAGTGTGCTAATTTGCAGATGTTTATCTCCAGGTAGCAGCACTCCTGTTTAACCATGTAGTGGAAAGCATTTCTTTCAGATGAGGGAACTATCATCCAGTTTATTTTGATATAAAAAGCAAAAAAGCTGGTAAAATCTCTGACACATGAACATCCCTAGCACTGCTACTAGCCAGTCCACATACGTGCATTATTCCAGACCAGTACACACCCCTTTATGCTGTCCTCCCTGCCTGCCACAGTACACTACCTTAATGGAAGGTTACAAATCCCATTTTAACTCTTTTTAGTACAAGTAAAAACCTACTCCTGTTCCTGCCATGGCACTCTGTCACTTTAAGCATTAACACTAGTTTCTGTCTACAAGGTACTGATGCAGGGATGTATTAACAGGTCATAAACCAGTTCATGGCTCTCAGCATCTCATTCAGTCCATCACCAAATAGCGGAGGTCACAAACAGCACTGTCTCTGACTTTACCTACCCAAATCCCCAAATCCTGCTAAACACTGCATACTGTTTACTTGCAAATTGAACTAGTTTGTTCTGCTTAACATGAAAGAACTCCACAACGCAGTATTTACAAGGGCTGTTTTCCTTTGGCTTCTGACAACAAAGGAAACAAGCAGGATGCTCAGATAAGCAGCCAAACCGCTGGTAAATCACTTCCCTGGTCACTACCGCAAGTCAAGGGAATGGATACTCCTTTATCCTAGGAAACATTACTGATCAGACAGGCACCAATGATCATGTTTCACAACTTTAATAGAATATTCTATCTATTCTGTACAAATTGAAAACACTGTTTTAAGTTACAAATGTGTAAGGTAAGGCCGGAGCACTCTACATGCCTGGTCACAGTGTTGATACAGCTGCTATTCAACTGCTGCCAGAGATTGGCAATGGATCTGAAACTAGAAACGTGTACCTCAAGTGCCACACAACAACAAAGGTAGCTTGAAGACTTCAGAGCTTTAAATAAAACAAGTTGTGGAATGGAATAATGTCAGTGTTGCAAGTGAGAACCAAAACTTCAGATTTATTGAATTTCAACAAATTTCTGTGTTCATAGTGAAAGGTCCTTCCATGCTGGACACTAAGAAGACAGACTACTGGAAATTTCCTCATTCTTTGGCTGCAACCCTCTCCCATCAACAGCAAGTTTGGCCTTTGCATTTTAACCTTTATCTATAAGTTATTTTACAGTTTATTAGGATTGGAAGGGGTCTTCAAAAGTAATTGGGTCCAACCCTCCTGCTCAAGCAGGATACAAATTAGTGAAAAGCATAACCACCTAAAAGCCTGAATTAAACTACACAAAAATGCATCAAGATGGGCCTGAAACATCTCTGGAAGTGGACTTCACAACCTCCCTAAGCAACCCATTTCAATATTTAATAGCCTTTACTGTAAAGGTTTTCCTCATATTGAGGTGAAACTTTGTGTTCAAGCTCGCACCCATTATCCCTTATCCTGTCTGATGTAATTGAAAATAGTTTTCCTTTCTCCTTGACACCCAATCCTCATGGATTGACAGACCATAGTTAAATATCCTCATAGCCGCCTTCTCCTCTATTGTGCAAACTAAAAAGTCTCCATCTTTCCTCTTAAGGCAGCTGTTCCAGACCTCCAAATCATGCTCTTAGCTCTGTGTTGAACCCTCTGTATTTTGTATCCCTCTTGAACTGGGGAGACCAGAACTGGCCATAGCATTCCAGGTACAGCCTCACTAAAGCAGAACAAAGGGGTAGAACAGCTTCCCTTGATCTGCAAGACACCTCTTTATACATCCCAATACCCTATTTGCCTTCTTGATCACAAAAGGTACAGTGCTAATCCACTTTTAGTCTGCTAACCACAAAAAATCCTAGATCCCTCTCCCCAGGGGTGCTCTCTAGCTGGTGACTACCCAACCTGTATTGATACCTCCCATTATTCCTTCCCAAGTGAAGAACCCTACATTTGTCTTTGTTAAAAAAACTCATGAAATTCCTTTTAGCTGAACTCTCCAGCCTGTCCAAATCTTGTTGAACTGCCACTCGGTGAATTTTGATGGAAGTTTGTTTCTTCTGTGTTGACTACTACATTGAGACCATTCAAGTGATTTGTTTTACAAGTACCCACATTGTATGCAAAAGAGGAAGAAGATTTTCAAGTATATTAAAAAGCACTAATGCTGTCAAGTACTTACAAACATGAATAAATAAATAGTAAGATGAACAACTAAATCTCAAATATGACACCCCCTTCAATGAAGTAGAACTACTTCAATTTGTTTAACTAATAAATATGACATTTAAAGCTGCTCAAGCACTAGTTCAATTTGTAGGTTGCAAGAAACATTAAAAAAGTGGGGAGGGAACTAGCAAAAAAAGTCATATTGCTCTATCTGTTTCAGCTACCGTATGTGTAATCCATTTGCTTTTCCTTCTCAGCATATTGCTATTCCACAATTTTCAATGTTCAACAAGAAAATGGATAATCCTCACTTGGTAGTCTGGACTATTCCCCTATGCATAGGGCAAAAGGCTCTAAAGGCCTATTGACTTACTGAGCTACAGTGTACCAACGGCTGTAAAGTGTGCTTTATTTAAACCTCTTATTTCCCAAATGCATTGAAATCGCCACTGTACATATTAAGCAATAAAGAAAAGTTAGTGAAAATCATGCATTTTAAAACAAATTAGTTTTAAGCATTGTTAATAAGATTGTGCTGCAGCAATGGAATATCCTGAACTGCAGCCCAGGTATCCAAATATTTGTTACAAGTTGTTCAAATATCACTTCCAAGTGGTTTTTCCTTATTACTGTTGTTTGCATTCAGCAGGTTGGCTGGAATCTTTCTGTATAAAAGGAAAAAGGAAGAGTTAAAAACAGCACAAAAGAATACTTTAACAAATAAGGCAAAACAGCTATGCACTTTTGAATTAGCTAAAGATGTCACTAGCATGTACAAAAAAAAAAGTGTGTGTGGTCTGACTTGATTTTACACATATCTCAATAACTAATACTGTGCTTATTGGGTTTCACCTGTTCTCAGCTACCCAGTACCCCATGTTTTTAATTGGCATTTGCATTATTTACACTTCACCCTGTAGGCCAGTCTTCAAACAAACTAGAAAGCAAACCACGTTCTACTGCTCCTAATCAGAAGCTCAGATTTCCAGTTCCTATTAAGCAGCTCAACAGTGAAGTGCCAATTCCCCACCTGCTCTGAGGAAGCAGGAAGGCAGACTGCCTATTCTGCAGCACAGCTGAACTTTTCTTGAAAAGTCTTGCCCTTTCTGCTGAGGTGATAAAAACGTCATTAATGTGTTGATTCCTGCATCACCAGCAGGTAACTATTCAACAGTTTTAACTCTGGGCAAGAGGTCCACATTAATCTGAACAGAGAGACACACTTTCATTAGGCAGCAAAACAACTTTCCCTTCAGCAAAAGGAAGTCGTTTGGGAAGGCAAACAAGTACTCAAAGAGCTAAGAACTTCAGGTTTTACACAACACATCTTGCTTTTTGGTTGTAAAATAGGATCCTTAGAAAGCAGAAGTCATTCAGTGTACTTCCTGTTTGTTTCTCCCTTTACTGTTCTTAACAGTTTTTATTAAATAAGAGTCACAGAAACCTCCTGAATTCTAGTAGAGAAAAAACACAGGTGTAAAACTTGACACCCTGAATATCACCGACTGCAAAATAAGTCTTTCCCTAGCAACTATCCTAAAGAGCAGCTTTGTGAGTTGTAAAAGCAGCAAAAAGGTGCGAGAGTTCATTATACAAATAGCCACAAACTACAAGTTCTGTAGTGAGGAAGAACAGCAACTAAAAGCAGAAACTACAGACTCCTTAGGTTTTGCCCTTACCTGCACTAAACCCAGCATATTTTTCTCTTCCTCACCCATACTGCTTTAGGGTTATAGCAGTCACTACCATTCCTACTGGAAGCCTGGAACAAAGCCAGATGCTCTCTCTTCAGTACAGTTATGCCAAAGACCTTTCAGACTTCTTTGTGGTTTCCCTCCTGTAGCACACCTGGCTAACTTCAGCTTTGTACTCCCTCATCTGCCTGGGGTTCCACGTAACTGTGATGTGAATTAATTTTCACTGATCTGGGACTAAATACAGTATAAATTCCCTCTTGTAAAGAGGGACATTTACACAGAACACACAATCCACAATCAGCATCATCTAAAAAAAAAAAAACCCCAAAAAAAACCCCAAAAAAAGGGAGAGAGAACCTGACTGGTAATACATGGTATTCCTTTCCATGCAGAGCCAGGCAAAAAAACCCCACAACATTTTAATCAAAAAGCCTTCCAAAAGCATCTATTTTTCCTTCATACTTTTAACATGGCCAGAGTGGTACATGGCATCACTTCCCTCACCCAAGCATTCTGGGGAGCCACCATCAATAAACAAGCCTGTTATTTACAGTGCTTAATCTCTCCTTCCTTCCTATTCACCTGTTGTACTTATTTCGGACACACTTAGATTGAGTAATGCACTTCCAAAAAAGCTCTTGTTCTGTTTTTTAGGAAAAGATAAATAAGAAGGTTATACTTGTCTTCATTTCTCTGAAGATTTAAATTGCATATAAATTCAGTAAAGGCTGAGTCAGAGAGACTAGGAAGTTTCTTCTTAGGGACCTTTTAGCATTGATTACCATGCTCAAAGAAAAATGAATCAATAATCCATTTTCTTCCACCATTTCAATAACAATGCACTGCTCTTGCTGTGTGACCAACACACAAGCTCTAGTGCCTTCAGCCACTTGTCAACCTCACCTAAAGCATCTTACAGCCTAACCCCAACGTAACATCAGAGATACAGTTTTCTTCAAGTGCAGACGTATGCTTAAGCTTATTTTTGGCCTCGAGGTTCAGGGGCCAGTCCCTGAGCTATGAGTGCCATGAGACACCATATCCACATCCCTTAGGCAAGGTTCCTCTAGCAGTGCCTAGACTGTTGCTGACTTGTGGTCAGATAGCCACAACCAACTTGTTTACTGGCCTCAGACAGACCCTGTCCTATTTATCATCCCATTCCAGCAAGATTTCCATTCATGCTATATTTCCCTGAATTAACTTCAAGACAGCTTTGAAAGCTGGTGAAGTGCATTGGCCAAGTAATGAAGACCAGAGAGATGTTGACTGGCAAAGATACGGAGGAACTGCATCTTATTTTAAAATAAATTCAGCAGCAACACATGTACTGAAGTTCACTACTTGTAGAGACATTTCTTCCTGTTGCCAAGAGATTCTCTGTAACAGTAATGAACAATGACTCGAATTCATATGAGAAGCTGAATCTTCAAGGTATTTAATAACATTTAGTTATTCTGTGCAAGGAACATAAACTACTGAGGCTTTGTACAGTTTGAGATGCTGTTCCAACGTAGATACACAGTGAGTGAGTCCCAACTATTTTTTCCTCTTTTGCTAACAAGCATCACTATAAAGTTTTTTTTTGCTACTGCCTCTTGGACAATGAACATTGACATGAACAGTTTTCTTCTGGCATTTCAATAACCAGAACAACAAGAAACAGAAGTTGAGCTAACTGGCTTACGTACAGACCAGTTACTTAAACATTGGAAATGACATCACGACGCTGCTCACAGACAGAAGACATATGTATGATATAAAGAGAGAATGCAACCTGAAGTCTGTAAGAGCATACGGATAAAAAGAAGGGGGGGGGAGGGGGGGAAAGCAGGGTTGAAGCAATAGTGCTTTTGTGATTTCTCATACACAGCTCACTGCATCCACCTATCAACTGGTATCCTAGAGGATGAGGGCATAAATCCAAAGTATCTGTGCTATTATCTTTGCAACCTAATCCTTTTATACCAGATCTTTTTCACATAAAGCTACTGTTGAAAAAGGCACAGAATTCATATTAATTGTCAACGTTCCACTAGATTAGGCAGGATACTTTCCTAAAGGACTCAAAGAGCAGCCGAGCCTTTACCTCCTTGGTTCTTTACAAATTGCTTTTTGGGAAATTTCCAATCCAGTAAAGCAGCCACACTGGCACAGACAGCCCATCAAGATCATGTCTTGACACCTGAGCAGATATTGCTGCTCAACAACATGATCAATGCAGGCAGCAGTCACTAAAGCTGATGTCCTTCTCAGTAAAGGAAGAAGAAAGCCATTGGTATTTCAAATATCTTATAATGAAATCACCCAGTTACGAGTCCTAAACCTAAACTATTCTTTATTTTCTAGTCTATGTTACCAAGTGAGAAAAAGCAGGGAAATACACACTTGGGAATAAACAGAGAGCTAACTTGCTTGTAGCCAAGCAAGCAAGTGGCCTGTATTGCCTCCTCCCACAACTGGGCAGAATGCTTCAACAGTTCTGAAAAGAAATTTGCTGCTAACAGGCCTTTCTGACATTGGCACTTAGACAGCACCTTGAAGCACATACAGTCTCTCTCCACAGCAGCTTTTTAGCTAAAAATGCAGAATAGAATTCTGTATTACCTTGTCAGCTAATCTCTGAACTCAAGCATACTATCAGTCATGTGAGATAAAAGCAGTTAAAGGAACAGGGCATGCAAGCACGTAGAAAAATATACTAGTCAAAACAAGCTACATTATTTGGCTTTGAAACATCTTCTGAAGCTACTTCCAATCATCTGACTATCAGTCTACCAAAGACACAACATGCAGAGATACAGATATGCTTTGTCCAAGAGATGACTGTGATGTGTTTATAATTGATCAACTTGAGTGGAACCTGAGCAGGAAGTCTTGACATTTATGTGGCAAATGCAGAACAAAAAAAGAGACGAAGCGGTAACAGGGAAAGAAATGAACTGGAGAAATCAGATTTGAAAGGAAAACACACCAAACGATTATTTTTTGTGCTTATGAAAACTATTCTGGAGGTATGAAAAGCCAAGGGAAGCATGGGACTGAAAGGCAAAAAAGGGTAAGGGACAGGAGAAACAGATAACAGGACAAAGAGAAGAAATGGAAAACAGGATTAGGGGTACAAGTCTTAAAAGACAAAAAACAATCCCAAGGTGACTTGAGCAAAGGCAGCTTTGTAACATCAGGACCACATGTAAGCTGTTGTGACAAATGGATGTTGTTCTAACGCAGCTGAATACACAGTGCAAGCTGAGGTAGGGTGGTTGGCTTCTCAAAGCACATCATTACCAGAAACAATTTTTAAAAACTTTCTAAAACAAAACCACAACTCAACTTTAAACACATTACCTATGGGCATTACCTATGCAGAAAGAGAACGAGTTCGAAAAATTACAGCTTCTCCTAAGTAACCAAAGAAAAAGAGGAAACAAACCTAAAATACAAGGAGAAAAAAGTACGGAGCTTGTTGCAGACATTGTTCTCTATGAGGTACAGAATGACAGGTAAAAAATGACAGTATGCAAGAGCCTCTTTTTTCCTCCTTCTTTTAAATAAGAGACAGATAAGCAGGTGAGCAATACCTGTTCAGAATTATGAAAGCTCAAGAAAAGACCTCTAAGCGTGACTGACTACCTTTGCCAGGCAGCATAAGTAAGAACAATATTGGAAAAGACATGTAAAGTTACAATGACTTATGAGATGACATACAAGAGTTCTCAAGAAAAGCAGGGAATATTTAAGAAATATTTCACAAGTACACTAGAAACATTACAAAGAAGCGACATCAAATCAAAAATGGAAAAAATAGTCTAACAAGTCTCAGTATCTTGTCATGCCTATACAAAATACAGTTTGAATGCTACAAAGGCAAAGTTCAAGTTGTGCTAGGAAGGCAGAAATAATTCTGAAAATCCTAATTAATATTATTTAAAAGGCATTAATCTCTATACACATTTCTGTTTTAACTAATAAAACCTAAAATCTGAAGTCAACATTGTCCAGTTTATTTCCCTATACAAGGAAAAACAAAGCAAAAAACCAGGAAACCCTAGAAAACAAACCACATCGCATGGCTATAAATGGGACTCTTGCAAGTTAGGTATGAATGGAATTCCACCTTACCTAGAAATGTATGAATGATAAACAGACTTAAATTACACCTAAATGGGAAAAAATTGAAAGGAACTGTCAGCATGAATGAAAAGTGAAATGTACAAAATAATACAGGAGGCAATAACCATCAACCTTCCAAGATACCTTAAGCTTTTCCTCTACAGAATACTGAACCCTTTAAAAGGATATATTTGATAGCACAAATACACTTCTATTTGGAACCAACATTTTGTTTCTAAACTGTCTGACTTTCTCCCATTTCAGGTACACCACTGCATTCTGATCCTACAGAAGAGAGTCTGAATACCAATTTCTGCCACCCTAATTCTGTTTGACCAACCTTTCCACAAGACAAGCTTTAACATACAGTATTGCCCAGTAAACAAAAAAAAATTCTTGACACAGTTACAGAAAGAATTTACTAGCGATGTGATGATGTGTATTAAAACTCTTATGTCAGAAGAATCACGTATTAAGTTGCTGTTAAGACTTTCATCCAAAGATCAAGCAGTTTTGCATGCCTTTCACCTTTTCATCTGAGCCTTTACAAAGGAAAGCTGACGTTGTGTGAAGTAAACGAACACAAGTCTGTCATCACTGTCCCAGCTTCATTAATGGAAGCATTAACTTTACCATAACTGAATGACTGAAAAACACCTATGAAGAGGAACACTAATCCTTAGGGCTGAAATTTAAACCAGCTCTTGTAATGTTTAAACTTCAAAGTTGGGGACTAACATTTTTCATTTCTTGCTCAGTACAGACATGCAGAATCTAACTTGCAACAATCAGGACAACCAAAAAGAACGACTTCATGGAAAAAAAAAACCAAACAGAAAGCTAACTGAGATTTGTGAGGCTAATTCTAAGTTGAAGTTGAGCCATGATATATTTGAACATGACCTTTGTAAAGGAAATATTAATCAGGATTGCACAGATATCATTAGGCACTAAAGTGAGACAGATTGGAAATTACCTTTTTCTTGGTGCAGGTTGACAGGCAAAATCTACATTTACTCAATTTAAGAGTACTGAAGATGAAAACACTACAGCAGAAAGCTAGGATGGTTTTTATTTTCTAGGAATTTATTCATCCTTTCAGAAAACATTAGATACACTGCTCATGATTATAGGCTACCTTATGGCTAAGCACACAAATATTCTTACCTTATGATCACTCTCTGCATCTTCCTCCTCTTCTCCCTCCTCTTCCCCCTCCAACTCCTATGACAAAATAGAGATAAACTAACAGAAATTAAAACAGGTTAAGAGTGCAACTTTCTTTAATGGAATTTAAAAAAAAGCAAACTGTAGTACCACTGTATTTCAGAGTGCTTCAGATGTCAGCACTAAAACTAGTTGGGCTACCTTGAAAGAATTCAGGATCTGCAAAATTTTTAAAAGAAAATATAAAACATATTTCTGAGATTCAGCATAGGTTAAGGCAACCCTTCTACATCTGTTACTACAGTTTCCCAGTAATTTTTAAACTTTTACCTGTCATATTATTTGGAATTTTACTGTTCTGGTATTAAGTATCTATGTCTAATTTGTTTTTTGTTTTGACCTCCTTCCAACTATTTTTGTTGATCACTGTAAAGAGACTATGTATTCCTGCACTGGATTTTGCAGTATTTTCACACTTGCACATATCTACATGCAAGTAGGAACATCTGGCACTGAAGACAGATTAAAAATACACATACACCTCTATCAAGACTCAGCTTAATAAACAAAAATAAGAAAATGTTAAGTCACTCAACAGGTTAGCCTGATCCCAGAAGTCTCTACTGAACTTTCAAATGGCACTCACTGCCTGCTCACAGACTACCAGCTCAGCAACTTCTGCTGAACTTGATGACAGTCAGGTACAAACCTTTAAGCAAACTGCAAGAATACAAAAGTAAAATCAATAAATTAAAATACAATTATTTGTAAAAGAAGCTAGTTCACTGAAGTATGGTATCATGTAGTAGTTTTGTGCAAAGCCTTTCATGCTATGTTTGTATTTATACTGCACTACCATGAGTTGTTCAGAGACCTCGATACATTACAAATTTCAGCCTAAATGAAGTATTTATGAAGTATTTGTCCTTATCAGTTGCACATCCTCCCTTTTTTTCCCCTTTACCTTTAGCTAAGCCCAGTATTCTATCTTCTGACAACTACAAGCTGACAAGACCAGCTGAACTTCCGCTAAGTCAGCACATATTTAAAATTAAGACCAAAGGTTCTAATCATGCAGCACTCAAGGAAAAAAAAAATCTCATCTTTAATTTTTGGCTCATGCCAAAAAGCAGCTTCTAAAGCATTAGGTAAATAAACAGATACATGTTCTTGCAGATAGGTCTGTGAAGAGGAAAAAGAGCTATCAATTTTTGTAAGTCAGGAACGCTGAGCTCTTTTGTAAAGAGCTATCATACAGAAAAATATTTATGAACAATTATTTTCTGCTCCATATAGGACATTTTTGGAGCTGGAATACATTTGGTAATTAGTTATTTATAGAAGAAAGTATGCATCTCACCTCCTCTTCACCTTCTTCACCTTCTTCAAACTGGAAAACAAAGCAAAGGTTTTACCATCTCTGCTAATATTTGCATAATCTTCTGCAGTGATGGGTCTAGCATATTCAAATACAGTAATTGAAACTAAGCCCTTCCCAAAAGCACAGATTAACAACTTATAGCAAGTAGAATGACTCATTCCTGTTTCCTAGGGATAGGAAAATCTCAAGGTTTTTGTTATTCTCATGTAATTAATAACATCAACATTGTAATTTTCTAATTAGATTCATATATCTACACTATGAACAATAAAATGCTGATAGCATACGTACATTATCATCGTCCTCTATGGCTTCTCCAGTGAAATAAAGTACAGCACGAGGGACTATCCTTTCACGGAAGAAGTGTCCGATCTCAAAATCTGCTGCTATAGTGAACTCTGAGTCTTCATCCTGTAAAACAAGTAAATTTGATATTTCTACTAAAAGCATGTGCTAGAGGAAGAACTCTGTAACCCTGGGGTTATAGAACATTACAGAATTGTACTGAATGTTTCAGATTGATTTAAAAAAACAGTTTGAACTGATAGCAAAGTCCCACCAGACACAAGGCATCCAGTCATGCTGAGTGTCTAGATAAAATAATGACCTTTTCCTCAACACTGATCATTATACACACACACTGGATCAGCAAGGTGTATAACAGCGAAAGAACTCAGGAAAGTCACAGTGTCCTTATTTTATCAAGATGAACTTCAGTTTTGGCAAAAGCAGAAACAATAAAACAAAACAATACTTAATAGTACCTCTCCTCCCAAACTGTCATTATAGACATGTTTAGCAAAAAGTTGTGGTAAAGAGCAATTGTGTAATTTCAGAAACTAAAACTTACCAAAGATTCTCCATCACCAGACGCTGCAAAAAGAAAAGTAAATTTATGAAAACTTTGTGCAGTCTAGCCCACCTCAGTATTTAAGATGACAAAACACAGAATAAAGACTTTTTCATACCAGATAGCACTGTAGTTAAAATCTCCAGAAGATAACTATTAAACCTTTAAAAGACAATGCAAGACTCATCCTAAATTAAACCCAAAGAACTGCAATTGCAAGAACTATGTGCCCAGAAAATACTGTTCTACAAAAACAGGTTCAGAAGGCATGCAATTGCATTTCTCTCCTCAAAGTGTAACACATCTTGTTTCTCAATGTTGTAATTACATTACTTTACTTCACTGGAGCACTATGAGCTCTCTCTCTTATCCCCAAACATAGATGCTACCAAGTAGATTAATATTTTGTCATTAATCTGTAAAGTGTTGTTGAGAAGAGGCCTGGTACCATAACCAGTAAGGAACATGATGGGGTTTTGTTTAACACAACGACTAAACAATGCAACCCATCCAAAAGAGATTTCCCTCCTCTGCTGACATGGTACTGTGATTCTACTGTCAAAATGACCATTTGGTCCAGTCCATTCTCAAGTTCAAAATGCAAGTACCAACTGCCAGTGTATGCCAGTCTTATCTTTCTTGTACAGCTATGTGTCCATAGTATGTCCTTCGACTTCTTTAAAGAGACAATATGAATCTATCATAAGGCAAACAAATCCCCAACCCTTTCTGAAAGCAGTAACTGCCTGTAACTAACCAAGTTATTAATAACTGTAAGTATTCCAGAACATTTTTGTATTAAATGAACTCCAAATCTGGAAAGACTATCAATTGGGTTTTGCTGCCACTTATGCAGGGATTTACAGTGCAATTTAGAAGGGACATATAGTTCATAACTCCTCACAAATGAATCAAGAACTAATGTCCATTTTGTTCAGTACATCTTTAAAGTTCACAAAGTGCTTCTTTAATCCATGTTTAAAAAAAAGTAAGAAAGAAGACTATAACAGGAGATGTATCAAGAAACAAGTGTCTACAAAGTCCATCTACGTTGTTTTAAATATACAAGCACACATCTAACACTAGGTAACTAGCAAAATCAAGGTGTGTATGGAGCATTAGGGATTGCTAATTAATTACAAAAGAAACCACAGGAAGTGCCATGCCTTAACACAACAGTTTAAGTTAAACCAACAGGCTATAACTTGAGCAACACTGGAAGAGATTTCTTTCATGTGTTAAAAGCTTCACATTGATGCACGGGGCCATCCTGTGGTCAAATAAGTCAATGTCTTTTTGAGGTTACATGAGACTACATACTACAAATCCTGTTTATAGTGTTCACATTCTTCAGAATTACATCAGAACAAAATGATCTGTTTGGATAGGCGGCAGAGTGCTGTCTTCCTCTAGCAAGATTATACAATGCAGCAGCATAAAGAGTCTGTAGTTTTAAGCTGTATAATCACAAACACACATATAACACACGTTTTAAGAATCTGAAATTCTCTATTTCCAAGCTTACCCTTTATTGGGCTGAAGAAGTTAAAAAAAGAATCATTAGGTACTTGTTTAGTAATTGTCCGAACTGTGCCTCGACCCTTATGTTTCTGTTTTTTCTTGATTGTTTTAACTGTAACATTCTTTCCTTTCTTCCAGTCAATAGTACATCTAAAAAGAGACAAGATGTAGGAAATAGCATTTTAAAGCAAAGCATCAGCGAAAATAAGGATCCCAGCATTACAGCAATCAACATCAAGGCAAAGATGGCACGTCATACTCTACATCAAATTAGTTTTACACAATTATACAAGAATGCAGATTCATCATAGTGCTTGAGACTACATGCGTGTCAGACACATCAAATAGTTCCTCAAATAAAAAAAAGATACATATTGCATCTTCACAATCTAATCACTACCCCCACTCCACCCCTATTGTTAATACTTTGTGTTCCAATTATTGCAGTCTTGTAACTAAGGCCATGATTGAGCTATTCCAGAAAAATCTCAACTGTGGAAATGTATTCTTCCAAAAGTCAGATCAGTAGAACACAGTAACTTACGGTCTCTCACTACAGGCCAAGCAGTGTGCAGTTACTCTAAAAACAGATGCAGTATGAGTGGCCAGAAAGGTGTATTTTATCTCCTCTAATATCAGTGCTCATACTGAACTGGCAGCAAAGTACAGCAAGATAGAGAGTTTTTTTTTTTTTTGCAGTTCCTTTCTGGTACTGTGCAAACCAACACTTTCAGAGAGATTCAAAGTTGAGATAGTCTACCTATAGTTTTGCCCAAAACTGCACATGGCAAAGAAAGAGTGGTAACCACAGCCAGTTCTCTCCTAATGGCCATAATGATGTCGTGGTAACCCTTAAGTGCCTCAAAATAGTCTCCTATGGATAAATAGTAAATATAACAGTGTTATATACCTTATTAGCAAATATCAACTGATATCAAAATTCTGACATACAGAGGAATCTTCACGAAATTGCTGGTAAGACTTAAACAAAAAACATTTGCTCTAACAACAAAAGTTTTCTTAAAACAAACTAGCTTTTTACTTTTCAATTTTACAAAATCCACTACACATGCCAGTAAATGATCTGCTCACTGGTAAATACTCAATTCAAAAGCCAACGTGTAGCCAGAAAGCTTTGAGTTTGTCAGGTCACCTGTAAAATAGCAAGTACCTAAGACTTCAGTGCCAGTTTGAAATACAACAGAAAGAGACACCAAGGAACCTAAAAACACATACACAAGTACAAAATTTTTTCAGTTCTACCTAGCTTTGTCAGCTCTGCTCTGGTGCAGCACTGAACGGACATAGTAAAAGAGAAAACAGTTACACTAGACAGGATGATCTTTTACCCAACAAATCCCAGTATGGTGTCCAGCTCACGGGACTTCCAGAAAACAGATGAGAATCCATCACGCCACACAATTTCTGAACACATTTTGCCTCTAAAATTGCTGCATTAGTCTCAACAGCCAGAATCATGCTGCACAGACAGTATGTTCCAGCCCCAAAACTGACTGAGAGAACAAATTCTTGTTGGAATAAAAGCTGCTGAAGAGATTAGCAATGAGTCTAGGAGACTCTAAGGCTACTTATCAGACTGAGGATATCTATGAAATATCATGACTAAAATGCCCTTACCCTATTACCTGGAAATAGTTATTAGTAATCTATTAAAGTTGAAAGGTGTAAGATTTAATAAGTGTGCTACACTAAAACCTATCTGTACCCACGTATCTTACTTCTGCACACTGAGACCAAGATCATTATTGTCCCCACAAACATTCAGGTTTTTTAGCTTCATTAATCATTATCACAGTAAGAGAAGACAGCAACTGAAATACTCCCATTATTACTTCAGAAGCTTTTTTGAATGCAAAGTTTTGCTTACCCCTCACAATCAACTATTTCAGGTCCTTCAAATGAAAAGGGATCTGTCTTGTCTGGCTCTGACTTCATCTTGTATGTTTTTGTCAGGACTGAATTAGAAAAGTAGTCATTGGGCCCAAAGTGGAACTCTAATGAGAAAGACTGGAAGAAAGTTGAATCATAATTCTGTTACCACTAATTTTAATCTTTGAAAAAGAACATCAGCAGAATTGCCATTAATCAAAGCCGGAATACATAAAAACATTAAGCATTTGATGACAAACATATCTTTCAAAATAGCAGAAGCAGGAAATTAAGAATGTTAATCAATTCTAAATGTGCAGAAAGGCAAATTGATCCTTGTTTCAAACTAATGAAATATATTAAGTTATTTAATTATATTATTAAACACACAATTTCTTTCCCTTTTGCACATAAAGCTGCGGTCTTAAAAGTAACCTTAGAAATAAGTATTCAGAGAAAAAAAAGTCTTGGTTTCATTTTCTATGGAAGCCCAGTTATCATCCCTTGACCAGCAATAAAGCTGTTACTCTGACATCATTCTGATGCCAGAATAACATAATCAACTACTACTGTTCTGATCATCAAATGTCAGGATCCCAAGAGACTGAAACAGACTTTATTTCTAATGTTAAAAAATTCTGATTGCATAAACCTGTATTTTGAGCAGTGCACTTCACCATGAACCAGATGGTTTTCCTATGTAACAGAAAACACTGCAAATGAACATGTAACTTTATACACTATAGCTCAAGACTATATATGCTTTAAACAGGTACAACTAGGATACAACTGCTTCTGCGTATGTTTGAACCTCCTTCAGCACCTGAAAACTGCCCATCAAAATTCAGTTTCTTACATGGAGAACAAAAGGCTCCAGTTATGGAATGTCTCACATGACCAGAATCTGGAAAAACAGAGGTCAAAGAATGATGGAGACTGGTGGCAACAGCAGACTTCCCAATTCCCATGCTCAGTTTGTGCAGACAGGAAACCCCTGGGAACTAGACATGCAGAATCTCAGAATGAGAATTTTGTTGGAGATCTTTAAGATCATCAGGTGTAACCATTAACTCAGCACTGCCAAGTCACCACTAAACATGTTCCTCAGTACTGTATCTACACATCCTTTACTTCTATTTTAAAGCAATTCTACACAGATAATATTCGGAGAGTATCTTCAGCTAAGGCAAATCTCTCTAGCGAACATACTCAGGGGAAGAGTTACAAACATGGCTGGCTTATCCAGTAGCAGTGACTAACACTGATATGCAGATAATCCCAAACATCATCACTGAGGCTATAAATAGGTAACCAGCGGCACTACTTAACATGCGGAATCCCAAGGACTATCAAAGACAAACACCTGCAGAAACTGTATTTCAATTTTTCATTCCGTATCTTCTTATTAGGGTACAATAAGAAGCAGCTTTGAGTTTCACATACTAATTGACATGTTGTATGAACCTTACCAATACTTTTCAGTTGGACACCTTAGTTTTTGGTATCAGCTTTTCTTCGTAGCATGTATTTCTAAATCTTCCCTGTAGTATGAGATGTTCTCATGAAGTTCAAACAATCAGAACTTTATTTTAAGCTATATGCTTCAGTTATACCCAGATGCATCATCCAGGTCCAAATACGCTAGCTAGGATCCTGATGTCCAAACAGATATAAGTAGAAATTCTATTTATACAGAAAACCCATAACCTGTACAGTTTTAGTCATAGGCTTAGACATAAAAGCAAATAATGAGGGAATACTACATGCTTCTTGCAGATAAAAAGTTTATATACACTTTAGATATATACAGAGTACTGTATACATATATAGAACTTTAAACCATTATTACTCTAGCCAGATAAGTCTTAGTTTTGGTGTAATTAACTACAGTCAATTACTTTGTGTCAGCGTTCATAAAATTCCTAACTGTCATGTATTACTTTTAGCCACAAAACCTAATCTCCAGCAGAATTAACATACTTGTTACACATAGGTTATGTGAACTTTTTACAGAACAAAGCTGCAGCACTACTTTTCAACAGACTGCGAGTTTCAGACAAGGAAGTCACACATGACTGGATTATAGGTTTCACTCAAGTAGTTTAGGAATGAGTCCTTTTGTCTCCAAATGCGGAAGGGACATGGAATTTGTCAGCCTCCCATTACTGGATTTCATGTAGCACTGGAATGGAACCTATTCACAGAAATATGCTGTCAAAAGGTTACGAACAGTGCAAGACAAGATAAATCCATTGATGTTTTAAGAGCAGTTGAACTTAAGGACACTTAAATGAAGCTGAAGGAGAACACAAATGCTGCAGGCAAAACCAACTATTCTCAAATAATCCAAATGCCATCAAATAGCCAGTACCCAAGTTGTTAGAATACTTCAGTTCATGCTTAAACAATTCATTTTATTAATAAAACTCATATCCCATCCTTCAGTCCTAGCAAAACTTAGGAACTTAATTCCCAGTTTTTCTCCATATGGATTACTTCCATATTACCAGCTCAAGTGTTTTGATTCTAATAGACAAAAAAGACAACCAAAAAAACCAAACAGCTCTGTATCAGCTGTTCTTAACCTTTAAAAAGTATTATGAGAAAGTCCTTCCATATTTCTTACAAGAATCTTCAATGATGCTTTTTTTTTTGTATTTAATTTGTCAGAAGATTGCAGTTCCATAAGGTAAAACTGGAAAAAAACCCAAAATCTAAGGAAAAAGCTGCAAGGATAAAGTTTAAAGAAAGGACATACAGGCTCAAATCCTTTCTCTCTACCTTCTCCTCAAAATCAGTTCAAGGAGTAAGTATAAATGCACAAATTAAACAAGCAACAAACTTCAAACATAGTATCTGTTTCTGAACACTGAATTTAAACTTTTTTTAATGGCAAAGCTCTATTTTAAAACTTACTCATTAAGTACTTCTGAAAGACTAATGTCTTTTCTATAATTTTCAAACGTATTTGTTATAATTGCTTTGAATATGACTAAGTCACATCTCCTCTTTTGATTATATATCAATATATTGTAGGTAGCACCTAGAATTCTTTTTTCTAATATTAATTTTCAAACCAAAAGCAGCAATGTAAGAGTAGCTAACTTGAAATTTAAGAGTGAAAAAAGAAAGTCAAAACTAGATGGAATGAAGCCAGAATTTTAATCTAGAAACTACAACATTGTCAAGGATTTCCACACTATGAATGAAAGATCAAACTATTAGGAAAACTCAAGGTAAATCTTTGAGAGGCAAAGCACGAAGCTATTACCTAGGAAGAAACTCCTCATACAAATCTTGGTTGAAGAGAAAGAAATGAAAACTCTGAAACACTGCTCACTTCATTACTGTAATGTTCATGAGAAACTACCAAAGAAAACTCACCATAGGCTGTCCAGGTTCAGAAAACTTAACCTTAATATCCTGTAGATGTTTCAAGATTGGTTCATCATATTCCTAAGATTAAAAAAAATCATTCCTATTCAGCTGGCAATAAACAAAAGTTTACAAACTTGCTTGTTTGACCTGCTCTTAAGACAGGATTATTGAACAACTTTATTTTAAGTTCATACTTGGATCCAAATTTGGTATTTGCAATTACAATTAACACATGCCAAATTCTCAATTGTAAGAACTTGCTTTCAGTAAATAAAGCAGCTACTACACTAGGCTGCATGAGCATTACTGAAAATAACTTAATTGGGATATTCAGTACTAGCAAAGTACACTGAAGGATACTCCTCAAAGCATTCTTCTACAACAGCATTACGGGAAATTAATATAACTGAGCAAAACTACAAGAGTTTAACCAATCCACGGGCGTGCTTATATTCTTGCAAAAATAATCTTTTATAAACTAAATTAACAAAACTAAATGAACAGGGAAACAGCTGATGTAGGCAGCATGTGAACTTGCATTTTCATATATCTACAAATGTTATTGCAAGATCATTTCTTCAACAATCCACACTGTGTTTAGCAGTTTAGGTCAGCTGTTCTGCTTGCCCATCATTAGCCTTGCAACCATCTTCAGGAATATTAGGAATTCTTTAGATTCAAAGGTTTGGTTTCTCACACACATTACACAAGCACTCACTATTAACTGAAAGCAGCAGCAATTTAACACATGACAACACTTCCAGCAGTGAAACTTACTTGTACCAATTCACTTAACATGTCTACGTTCCTAAAGATAGTAAACCAGAAGTCTGGAATTCCTTTGACATTTGTCTCTTCTGCTTCTGCTTTTTCTTCTATTACCACTGCATTTTTCAGGTCTCCCTGCAAAGTCAATACAGAAACATTAATAAGTCTCACTCTAATTTATTAAATCTTTTTAATAAACAGAGGGATAAAATATATTTGCCATCTCTGAACTTGTGTTTAAGGAACATTTAGAATTGACACTTTTTTCTGTAAATGAGGAAACATAAGGTTTATGTACTGAACTAAACAGATATACACTTGATTCCAACTTACTTTCAACTCACTTGAAATTCTTCTGTGCAAAGACCAGGTGACAGTTTCACTGATTTGATAAACAGAATTAAAACACATTTCTTACCTTTCCACAAACAGAAAAGTCATTTTCTATTAATCTCATTCCTGTAGATTTTCACTGTTGTTTTTCATTAGTAATTGAAGATGTTGTAATAATCTTTTGTAATATACGTTTCTCTACACATAACTAATGTCAAATGTTATTAAAACCTAACTCAGTTACTTGTCCAAACCCCAGGAGATTCGCAATCTGAACTAGCGGTATTGCACTTTTCTTACTCACCGCTAGAGAGCGGTAAATACATCGTATCTTCTGTAAGGCAGCTACTTTGGTTACAACTACACAATACCAAGCAGCTCTTTAGTTGCTGCTTAGACTAGTTTCTCATCTTACAACTGCATCTACACAAAGCCTAACAAACCTTTTTTCTTTATGGACATAGTGTGCTGTATCACATTAAATCTCATGACATCAGTAAAAACAAAGAACAATTTGCTTAGTGTACAGGACAGTGTCCAAAGGAACCTGAAGGAAACCTGGCCAAGGAGAAAGCACAGAGAAAACCTGACAGAATGGCAAACACAGTACTGTTAAGTAGGTCACTCCTCTGAGAAAAAGCACCAAGTTTTGAGTATGTAACTCAAAAAATAATGATAGAAGTAAAAGACAGCCTCAAGATTATACTGTCACTCCTAAACCTAGGCAGCTCCCATGCAACAGACTCAACAGTAGGAATCCACTAGCCAGTACACATTTATTAGATCAATCCCATGATATGCATAAGTGATGTGTGTCTGGTCTGTATATTTGGAAACGAAAGCTAATGATGTGCCCCAAAATAAAGGGGGCAGGCAGACAAACAGCCAGCCTTCTACTATCTTGGGGTATCATGTAGCACTGGAATGGAACCCATTACCAGAAAGACACTGCTAACAGGTTACGAACAGTGCAAAGGCAACTTTTAAATTCACTCAGGTCACAAATTTGAAAAAAAGAAAAAAGTAAAACTTTGAAAGCTTTCACTGGACATAAATCAGCAGTGTATTCAACACATAAAAATGTTACTGCTGAAATGAGTCTTTCAGCAGAAAGCACTGTACAGGAATTAATTCGATCTGATACATCTGTAGTCCATTACCCATTTTGTACTCACAGCTAGTTTTTCTTCCTCCTCATTTTCACTGTGCCACTCTGACTCTGCATCTGTGGGTTCAGCATCCCCATTAATAAACTCTCTCCTCTGTGTTAGAAAAATAAAGAATGCAATAGAAAACATAAAATTACAAATATATGAAGAACTGATTCAGAGAACAAGAGAAAAAGATTTTATATACAGTTTTCTCACCTTATCAAAAAGGGGTTGATACAGTGCTGCATATTTTCTCTCTAAATCATGCACTTCTTCATAGAATTTAGCTTCTATATGGGCACATTTCACCTGAAGCTGTTTCAAGGCATCAATTCTCCTTTTCACTGCTTTTGGTAAACTAAAACACAAAACGATTTTCTAAGGTTAGGAGTTGCCTCAGCAATACTTAACAGATCACTATGAAATATGCTTATAACTAAAAGCAATTCCTAAATAAAAAGTTTATGTCAAATGTGTATTTCTTCAAAATGCATTTCAAAGATTTGAAAGAATCTTCTCATAACCAAGTTGTTCTCAAAGGTGTTACCTTCTGTTCCATTCCCTGGGACCACCGCCCTCCCTGTATAGTTCAGACATCTGAAATTAGTGCCTTTGTTTACACCTTAACTTTGACACTAGAGTTGTGCTGATCCATCTACAAAACGTAAAAACTGTGCATTCAATAGGGTAAAGTTTTGATTCACTGGTTGTAGTCTGCAAAGTACAGATTATCCATTTGTACTTCAAACTACTAAGCATTTTGATATATTCAGGTAAAAATAACTATTTTTTAAAAAAAGTCTACCAGATATCACCATTCAACAAAAAAGGAGTACAAATGTCTACTAAATGCAAAATTTTGAAGTCAACTCTACAACTGATATAAAACTAAGCTTCAAGCTACCAATTTTACAAGTCCTAAACTTTCCACTACCCGGTGACACACATCAACAATCAGTGCAGAGCATACCCTAACAGAGTAAGGGTCACAAAAGAAAAAGGAAGGGGACTAGAATTATTTAAAATCAAACTCGTAACAGGCAAGGAAAATACTCACCTGGACAAAATTTGTTTCAAATTTTAAGTAAACTAAAACTTACTTAACACTTCTCTAAGTAGCCCGATATGAGATTTACATCAACCATTTTTCTTAGTGAATTATTTGTTCTAATTTCCTCTCTCAATTATACAGTAATAACATCCTATTCTGCTTTCAGTCATTACAAAAAAATCATACCCTGCCCTTACGTTTCAATGTAACTTGAAGGAGTAAGTGCTGCATTGTCAAGCCGTTCCTGTAGTGCTGCCAGGACCTGTGGATTTTGCATCACTTGGTCTGCTAGCTTTTCTACAAAGACAGAAAAACACATTTAAATCAAGTTGGAATGTATTTATAGTACTTTTATAATTTTGTATATATAATTGATATATTTATAGCACATACTGTGTGCATTACAGCAATCACAGTAAAAATACTGTTTTCCTGGCCTCAAACAGCACCATTATAGTTAACAATTCCAGTAAAATTAGTTCAGAATCAGATTACAGAAAGATTAAATTGGATAAAGACAGAAAACACACCTCTCTTTGCAAATATATTTGCTTTCATAAGCAAGTCATACAGTGATGACATAAGCACATTTGCCATCTTTTCTTATGTAAGTGCAAAATAGGCAGGTTTTTCTATTTTCCCCAGTATTAGGTCTATCTTAAAAGGCTCACGTATTTTCAAGAGAAAACCCACTGAATTACACTTCAAAAGACATTTTCGGTGTTTTCCAGTTAGTCTATAACTTCTTAGAACTGGACAAAACTTTCTGTACTACGCAAAGGAGCACAGTACTGCAAGTATTTTCTTGACAACTACTTATTTTTTGTATCAAGACACTCTAAAAGTGCAATGACTCCTCAGTCATCACAATAGTTTACAGAAGACTATCTTCATAGTGGTCAAACATAAAATGGTATCTGGTTAAAGTTAAAAAACCTTACTAATAACTGCACAACAGGCAGTCATAGAAGGAAGACACTTCCTTTTCCTATCTTTCCATTATTTCTCACTGCTAAAATTATGCAATGTTAGCACATACTAACTTTTTACACAGGTGAGTTAGTTTGTTTTTTGTTTCAGGATTTCTTGCAATTGTTTCCTAATCTACCTTGACTATAAGTATTATTCAACAATGTGTACCAGTTTATACACAGTTTCAAACTGCCAGTCACACAGGCTTTCAAAAAATGGCAGGGGTCGGAAGGGACCTCTGGTGATCATCATAGTCCAACAACCTGCTAAAGCATGTTTTTGTAGAGCAGATCATACATGAGCATGTCCAGGTGGTTCTGAATGTCTCCAGATATGGAGACTCCACCACCTCTATGGGAAGCTTGTTCCACTGTTGTTATCATCACTGCAGAACAGCTTTTCCTTATATTTAAACTGTATCTCCTGTGTTTCAATTTATGCCCACTTTCCCCTGTCCAGTCTCTGGGCATCACCAAGAGCCTGATCCCATCATTTTAACACTCATCTGTTAGGTATTTAAAGGCATTTATGAGATCTTCCATCAGTCTCCTACTCTCCACGCTGAACAGCTCCAGCTCTCTCAGCCTACCCTTGTAAAGGAGATTCTACAAGGCCTCTGATCATCTTACGGGTCTGCACTGTTCCACTTGAACCAGGGAACCCAGAATTGGATACAGTACTCCAGATACAGCCTAACCAGGGTAAAATAGAATTTTTTCTTAAAAAAAACAACCAACAAAACCAAAATCAAACCTAAAGAATATTCCATGACTATGTATTTGAAACATACACTAAAATTTAAAAGTTTGAGCATTCAAGCTGATAACAGCAGAACTGTAACTTTTCTGACTTATACTCCTATGGGTGGAAAAGTATTATTCAGCAGTTATCTACAAGCCTTCCAAACAAATAAAAAAATCTCAAGAGGACATATAAAGATGCATTTTCCTACAAACAAGACAGTAAAGAACTAGCACACATACAGGATTACTCATTTTAATAATTCCATTAAGATTTTATGTTGCTAAAAACTAGTCTGTACAGGTCTTGCAAGTGTCCAGTGGGTTCTCTCACGCAACAATGAAGCATCATAGTCACAACATAGGTAAAAATACTTTCACTGATACCAGACTACAAGCTTTATTTTGTTCTTGGCTGCAAACATGGAAATAATCAGACAGCAAACAGTTAGCAAAGAGTGTTACTGCTTTGCTTTCAATAGTCAACACATCTGTAATTTTGACTGCTGGGGTTTTAGAACTGTAGATAAAGCAGCTTCGATACATACGACAACAGATTCATTCCATCTTTGTAATATTACCCACTATTTCTTACCTTTTTTGTCACTTGCATTTTTAGCAGCCTCCACAGAATCTGAAGCATTATCTTCTGTTTTACTAAAAAAATTTGAAATGCAACATATTAAAAAGGAACTACTTTATAAAAATTATATTTAAGAAAATTACCTTGAGTTTTCAGTGTTTAGGACAAATTTGGCCCCTATAAGCCAACTATTTATGTCCTAGAGATTCTCAAAACTTTTAAGTTTGGATATGCAAACAATTCTCATAAGATGGACAAGATGCAAAGGAAAGGTAAAACCAAACAAACAAGACCCCAAATTAAAACACAAAAGCCCCAAAGCACCAACAGATAAATTAACCTCATAAAGTGAATGGCTGCTCTTTCGTCTGTATCTTGTCACTCTGGACAGGAAAACATTATTACTTACAAGTGAAAATAAAATACAAGAAGCCCTTTTAGTGTAAGAGATCAAAGCTTTTTGCTTCAAATTTCTATATAGAGTTGTTTTTGATTAATGGTAAAAACATTTGCTTCTACTCTAAAAAGCAACGTCCTTGCCCTTCCCAGCTCTCAGATGCAATGTCTTCCTTCACACTTTCTGTGCTGGAAAGAGGGCCCTGACCAAGACAAAGACCCCCAAGCACCCCTGTGTTCCCTGCCAGTTTATGTCACAGAATCCAGACTGGATATTATTAAATTAACCTAATTCAGATACAAAAGGAAAAAAGGTATCATATATGCATGTGGTATTGTTAGTTATTGGATAAACTAGCTTATCCACCTTACCCTGGTGCACTGTGAGGTGCCAAGGTCCAGCATCACGTATGCATTTACACTAATTTAACAACACTTATTTGTTCCAAAAATGCTGTAACAAGTAGAAAGTAAGCTAGTACTGTTTCCATGCTCACATGATACAGACCAGAGGAACACTGATGATCAGCAGCTCTCAAGTATTTAGAGCATTTAAACATGAACAATGAAAACTGATTCACGACAATTAACTATGCTAACTGAAGAACAGTCCTTCTGCATCGAATATACTTCAGTCTCAGCCTCTGCTGCAGCAAATAAGCATTTTGTCCTTTCTAAGGAAATCCACTCTAGTTAGATAAAATATTACTGTTTTATTATCTAACTCTGGTAAATCTGTTCTTCATAAATAAAACTCTCACAGAAGACCAGAGTCAGCTCTAAATACTGCTATTTAATTTCAAAAAAACAATCCAGCATACCTGTTATCTGCCATCTGTGTCCTGTATCCACCTGCAAGTTGAAACATGATCTTTAAAAACACTTTTAACAATAACTTATTTATCTTAACAGAAGATGAAAATGGAGAAGGTAATTTATACTTAGATTTTAAACAATTCTTCCTAAGAAATTCATTATGTGTAACTTCAAAGTGAACAGCTACCATTGAACAGCTACCACAGAACCACAGTTCCAAATATACACTGGAACTCTCGTAATTTTTTTTAAACAGTCCATTAGATGCTTACATTTAATCCTTTTAAATTAATTTAATTTTTAAGTACTCCAGATGCTAATCCATTTCTAGTAGATCCCAAGTTTTAGTCTGAAGACAGGTGTCAGTTTCCCAAACTAGCTCTATATTACAACAACAAGATGCCAAAGAAGATAGACTATTTTCTAATTTCTTGGCAGTATCGTGGTAAAAGATCATTAGCTTAGTTCTGCATATGCCATATTACTACTCCTGATCTGTAAAGAATGGAAGTTCAAATTTATTACAACTTCAGAATTACTTATGTCACCTGAGCAGAAAAGAAGTCTCTCTCTTACCTGCCTAATCAGAGCTATTTTTGTGAATAGCTGCACTACACTGAGTGACAACCTAAAACTGTTGCTAGATAAAGGGAAGCAGAGCACTTCAGGAAATACAATTATTTACCAAGATAAGTGTTTTTAATAGCAGCTACAAAGGCAGAATCCTCTACATAAAGATTTACCTCCCATTTATATACCAGAAATGAGAATTCAAAGAGGAAACATTAGAAGTTGAAGTCTTGGTATTAGCAATGACTACAACCAAGTTGAGCATGGCCACTTCAACCCCCAAGATCTAAATTACCTCTCCTGCTAAACCAGAGTGATCCAGATTGCCTGACTTACTTTGCTATTATTTCTTTATTAGGTTGAGGTAACCACACGTGTATATCCACTTTAGACATTTAGGTTGAGGGGTTTTGTCCTATTCTAAGAAGTTTAGAGATCCAAGTAATCGTTACACACCACACAGAAGCATATGGAATATATTCCACTATCAAGATTTCAAGAAAGCTGATGTTAGCCTGCAAGTCAAATTGAAAATAAAAAAGAACCTTCACAGATTCTATAAAGACCAAACAGGCTGATCTTTACTCCAGCTTGTAACACAGGGGTACCAAAGAAGAACGTTAAGTGCTAATGGCATCTTGAGTGGCAGCCAGGACAGGAGCCCAGAGATTGCAAGTAGTCTCCCATTTGAAAAATGCCTATTCCTGCTCTTTCACGACCACTTTAAATAGGCTTGAAAAGCTTCGGTTTTTTACAGAAGTACTAAGAATATATCTTATTCCACAGGAAGTACAGTTGTGTAACAAAAAAGCATTATTATTTTAGATTATGTCCAGGAACAAATGGGGCTGCTTATAGACTAGGTGTTTTTCAGCAATCGAGGCATATTAATTCACACTTAATTCTTGCCTGAAGCAAAACAAGAAGACATAGCAACTCCAGTAGCCATCTGCTGGAGCAAAACTGAAGTTTTTTACTTTGTTACAGCTCTCAAAAAAAAGAAGCATACACAAGTCTTTACTTACACTGCACATAGGAGGCAGGGAAAAAAAAGATAGTATTAAGAAGTTAGAGACACAGCAAATTCACCTAATATGAGACTCCAGGCAGTAAGTTTCATGACACTACTACAGAAAGCACTAGTAAGCAACTAAAAATGCAGACTAGCATTACTCAAAAATTAGCTTTGAAGACATGTCTTTTCCAGCCTAGGTCCAGTGACAGAACTAATGGGAAAAAAATACACTCTGCATACAAAGTCTTCTCCTCAGTTGTTTGTGCTGTGTTTCCTGCAGGGAAGATCAGATTATCACTCCATCTTCATTTGAGTTTGGAAAACATGGAATAAAGTGCTTGTAACTTTAAATCAACTGCTACCTAAAAATTATTCATCTGCACTGGAATGGATGTAAATTGGGCATGTTCTGACAGAAGCCATTCACCCAAGTAACAAGAAACAAAAAGACACCAGTTACATACTTGAAGCCTTGTGGCAGTCCTCAAAGCTACTCCTTCAGCAACTAAAAAGTAAAGAGAGACATATACATAAGTAATTAGAAGTAGCTTTCTTAAAACAGCTTGTGACAGCATTACAGCTGTCTTCCAATGACTTAACTGCTGCAGAGTTGCCAACAAAACCGGTAAATGTTGGTAAGAGCAGCAAGGTTATTTCATAGACAGGCAAAGGTAATGCACACGTAGCTGAAACAGTACAGCAGCAAGGCACTAAGCTTTCATATTTACTGCTTTAATTAATTTCTGATCAAGAAAGCTCAGTTAATAGACAATTAAGACATCAAAAAAATACCAGAACTCCAAGAAAATACCAGTGTCAGGTATTGTTATTATCACTACCATCACCAATAAAAGACCAAATTCAGGTGTTCTTCCTTCCGGACAGTTCATTTTTCTAATGACTGAAGCAGATATGAAGCCTTGGGGAAAGAGGGGACTACCACCTCAACCACTTGTACCACAAGGCAGCCTGCTACAATTTGCCACAAACATCACTCTCCATTAGTCACTTACAACAGCATGAGACTTGTAAATTCAATGCTTACTAATAACATCCTGGAGAATGAAACTTTAAAGAATAAGCTATGCATTTAATGGTAAGACATACCTGTCAGTGCATGTGTACACAGAATATTTTTTATCAGGTAAAAAACGCCTGTATCTTGTACAAACTTCTTGAACAACTAGAATATGAAACAGTTAACAGATTTCCAAAGTCACATGAAGACACAACTGTTACTGCTTTTTGTAACTACAACAAATCATAAGGGTGTGTTTTAACTTCCGTTTTAGAGCTCCTGGGATGCTACCCTGTGGAAAGCCACAAACATGATAGATACTTCTTGTAAGGAAAATGAGAAGCAATGATGAAAAGATAGTCGAGAGGAAGAAACCTATTAACCTGTTCTACAAGCCCTAAACATTAGCAGTACTTAAGCTCATCTTAGGTGTCTTCTGTAGGGAACGCTACTTTGATTACACAACTTACTAAAAACTTGCCTAGTGGTTCTGGTTTCACCTACATAATTTTCATTCTTGCTTCTTTACCTTTCCATTTTGAAACCTCGCAACCAGATGCTACAGAAAAGTAATCAGACAAATCCTACAAACGTTGTTATTAGACACAGTAAACAATCACAGCAGCAAGGATAATCTAAACAGGCCCTCGCTTGAGGGGCGGGGTCCTCGAAATCAAAAGTCCGCAGAATCCCCCCACTACGGTGAGAGAACGCAAGACCGCGGATGAGGTCAAACGGAAGAGCCGCGCCCGGCCTAAGCGGCTGAAGGCTTGACTGCGTCCAAGAGTGGGGGTAGGGAAAACGGAGACACGGTTCAACATAAAAATCAACCGATCTTGCTACCTCCTCCACTCTTTCCCTGGGAGGGCGGGGAGAAGGGAGGGCCCGCTGCCAAGCTTCCCAGGGCGGCCGAGCGCGACCATACATGCGGCCGGAATCGCTCCGCTCTCCACTCCGCCAGACCCGGAGGAGCGCAGACTCACCCTTATATCGCCCCAAGTTTCTCCTGTCTGGCCAGGAGAGACAGGCCGTACCGGGCCCGGTCGGACCGGACCCAGGCCCACCCCTCCCTGGCGAACGACTGAGAACGGCCCCAGAAGCCACTGAGCGCCATCCTGGCATAGGTCTTGCAATACTGCAGCAGCACCGCAGCGGCCGCCTCAGTTCCCTCAGTATCCCGCTTCCGCCCCGCCGAACCGCACCCTCACCTGCCCGCGCGCCGCGTGCCCTCGCGCCCGCACAGGCAGCAGCGCCAACCGCTAGGCTCCTCACAGGATAGCCCGGGCTGCGCCGCCGCCAAGAAGGCCGCTTCCTATTGGCCGAAGCGCGGCACCACCCTCAGCAAAGGCGTCGCCTATTGGCCCCCGCGGCACCATAGGCGCAGTGCCGCACGCGGAACATGTTGACTATCCGACGGCGCGGCGCACAGCCAATCAGAGCGTGAGGTCCGGCACCGGGGTTGGGAGGGAGGGGGTGCTGGGGGACGTGCGCGTAGAGCGCGTGATGCTGGATGAGGGAGGGAGGAAGGGCTGTCTCGCGCTGCGTCCTTAAAGCGACCGAGGATCACGCGAGAGCTAAGAGTGTCGACATGGCAGCGGGGTTGGTGACCGCTAACTGTCTCTTGTCGCAAAGACGATCGGTGCAGAGAAGTGGGGCATGCAGTTGCCGAGGCGTCATGGGCCCGTGGTGCCTCCCCGTGCCTCTAGCAGCAAAGAGGGATATTTGGTAGGGACGTGCTTGCGCCACGGGGTTCCCAACCTAGCCTCTGTTTTAGCTAATTAACAACGTGATCATGGTTTCAAGAACCTTTGCGGATGTCATCTGCATAGATAAGAGTAAACTTTGAAATAGAAAGGTAAAGAACTGAGTGTTTGCTTTTGAAAAAAAACAAGCGTCTTGGCGTTTCAGATTGAGCTCCTTCTGAAGATGCAGCTGTTGGCCGTTCTGGCATTGCTTCCCAGGCTTGGCACCGCCATCACTTTTCATTTTTACATTTTCAGTAAAAAAGACAAAACAGCCAATTAAGAACCTCTGACAGCCTGGCTTCTGTTTGTGTTCGTAGGGCCATTTGCAATTGTGGTTACACTTAATTTCCAGTCAGAAGAGCATAATGACCTCTAAAAGGAGAATTTATTTGGAAGTATTCTCACTCCATGCTTCTGTACTTGTTACTTGTTTGCAGCTGTTGATAAGCATTTTCTGTCAATCTTTGTTTCCTTAAATGCCGTTTCCCCTTTTCAACCCAGGTTTGGAGTACAAGCTCTGAACTTACTCTCTTACAATGATGTAGGAGGTTTTGCTCAGGCATGATCTAGCTGCACCTTTCTGCAGTTGAAGGGGTGCACTGCAGACCTCTCCACAGTTTGTTATGCTACTGCATCTTCTATGGCACACACAAGAGTTTGTCCATCTACAGTAGTTGTTGTCTTGCCAATGCAGTTATAAATTCTGCAAACCCTGTATACAACTAAAATTCAGATTGGCTTGTAAAAGTCATTTCTTTTGAATTAATTATTGAAACAGACCAGCATGTTGGACGCATTTGGGCCCCTTCCTCCACTGACACGTATCAAAGTAAATACACAGTTAAATTACCTTTCATCCTTGAATTGTTAGTGCCCTTCTCAAAAGGCATTAATTTGCCATGGTCAACAGGGTACTTTGCTGACTGTTGTCTATAGTAGAGTCATAGACTTCAGGACTGTGGGATAAGGCACAATCTGTGGCGTCATCTTGTCAGGTGCTCCTGCTCTGTAGACAGCTGCAAAAGGTACTTGCTGAATCACCCTAGGCTGAACATCCAGCCTAGTGCACAACAGCCTGGAGACGCAAAACTGAGAGAAGGGATTACACCCAAGCTGCTGAACAGATGCAGTAGACACTGGATAGAAATCTTAGGCTGAGTCTTATAACTGGCATTAAAATGTCTGTCTTCTGCCCCTGGGTGGGTATTAATGGAAACTGTGCTCAGTGAGATGCTAGACATTCGTATTTGAGAGAAAAGAGTTTGTCAATGACTTTTTCTGGAGGGGGAGGAAGAACTTTGATCATTGTTAAGTGAAGACTTGGTACTAAATAGCTAATGTTTTTCTTTAATTTTGTTCTATCTCAAGAGACAAGTTAAGTACTATGTGTATAGAACTTTCCCTGTGAAATCACAGATAAGGGTAAAAATTACTTGCCATATTGGTGTGGTAAAAACCGTATCATTGAAGACAGAACTGAAGTTGGTCCAATAACTGCCACCCCTGAAAAATGTTTAAACTTAGCTTAAAACGCAAAAAAAAAAGCAGCTAAAGGTGTGTACTGTGTTTAGCAAAGCTTTACACACTCAAAATGCATCAGTGGCTTCCTAGAACAGCAGAGCGCAAATACAAAGAATAAAGAGGTCAAAGAAAGTACAGCAAACGTAATTGGGCATGCATTGGTTTTAAGTCCTTGAAAAGACTGCTGGCAACAAGACCAGATTGACCAATTCACACATTTTTCTACCAGAATCTGAACAAACTGAGAGGTGGAGGAATGGGTTGTATTCACACTGGATGTTAATGTGAATATGCACATCAGGAAGGCTGAAAGGTGCACACTGAGCAAATTTTGCTGCTGCCAAGTTTGGCTTGCAGCCAAGAGTGCCACTGACAACAGAAACACCTACTTCCTCTCTGAATAAATTCTTTTGTAGGTAGGAAATAAAATGCTCCATTTTGTACAGACCAACATTAGGTCTGTGCTCCAGAAAAGTAAATATTAACAAATTTCAAGGTTTTGTTGTGGAATTTTTAATTTACATAATGCTTAGAAAATCACATTCTACACTGGCTTCCCTGAGTGTACATATGCACACATGAATACTTACAAATCACTAACAAATTAAAATGTATTGGAGCCCATCCTCTCCCTTTCCCTTGCTGAAAGAAAAGGTGACAGACATGGTTTGCAGACTACTGCTGTTGCATTTCCTTCCCCTGGTTGCCGGGTCACGCTGGCTTAGCAAGTGCAGTGGGACCTGCTAAAGTGCCACCTTGATAGGTTGCCAGGGAAGAAGTATAGTGTATGTTGTGCAGCTCAGCAACGCACAGATCGACTGAGAAACCTTCACCTTGAGCCACATGTATCTAAGCCTGGCTGCAGCATTTTTCTTTCCTAGCAAGTTTTCCTTCACCAGGACTTTGCATATATTTCACTGTTCTTGCAAAACTGTGGCTGCAGAGGAGTGAAATACCTAATCTGTAGTGGCTCTGAAGTTTGTTTGTGTTACAAATTGTGGGAGACTGTCTTTTTTTTTCTAACTCATTGCCAAAGTTGTTACCATCCTGGTGTTTCTGGAAAATACAGAAGTCAAAATGTGGTCAAAGCTTTTGATTTTATTTAGATGTAATGAATTAACTTCCTGTTTTTGTAGCAAGGTAAAATATTTTAGCAGCTTCGTTACAGAAGGAGTTGCCCATTTGTGTGCCTGTTTTTTAACAGAAAACTCACAGATGCTTCATTTAGCTGACAGTTTCCTTGCTGACAATGCTGGCTTCCAAGGAGAGCTGAAACAGACAGGAAGACAAAATTGCAACTGAAAGTTCAGTTCAAGTATGGGCAATAAAGTTCAGGTATGGGTAGGTTTTGAGGGCTTTCTTGGTGGAGGAGTCAAGTGACCAACTTGCCTGAAAAACACAAATTTGAAAATGCATGAACTAGATAGCAGAGCACTATAAAACAGCAGGGGAAAATAAGCAGCTATGTGGAAGAGCAATGATCAGCCAAGCCACAAGGTGTGCCTGGAAAGGAAAGGATTGCAAAGGCTCTGATCCTTATGATGTCTATGAAGAGAATCCCATTGATTTTAGGAGACCTTTGATTACGTTCAAAGAGAATTCACAGCAGAAGAGAAAGATGACCTAAGCAGCACTGATGTTTTGGTAAGTATTCTTTTACATCATATTAGATTAAAACAATCAAATTGACAATCAGACAAAACACAGAAATGCAAAGCATGAAAATAAATAATTTTCAAGGTAGAGTAAGACCTCATGAGAGAGTAAATACAGCAGAGACCCGCATCTGGCATAACTGACTATGGAAACAGTGTATGTGTGTGTGGAAAGTGTGCAGAAATACCAAAAGAGAACCTTTGGAGAATAGAAGTCTCAAATGCTTCTAAGATCAATACAAGGAGAGTTGTTCCAGGAACAAAACTAAGCACTTGAGAAGGCAAAAGGACAAATAAAAAAAGAATTATTCTATGTTGATGTAGTAGATAAATCATGGAATTGGATATGGTTGTAATAAAAACAGAGAGAGGACTACAAACAGTGTGTATGGGTGAAAGCCAGGATGTTACCATGGAACTGTCATAAACTGCAATCCAGGTCAGCAATGGATTAACAGCATCTTCTCCATAGTTACATACTACCTAGTTTTAAGGAAGTGCTAGCTCAGATCACCAAAAAGAATTTCTGTAAGCAAATTTGATATTAATTAGCAACTTCAGAAGCAGCCTGTGTCCAGCTCATCCCTTCATGGATATCCTGATTACATGTGCCTCTTGAGTGAGCATGCTGGGAAGAAAATGATGAGCTGAAGGCAGTTAGAATGTAGAATTATTTGAAAACACAACTGATCCTCTTCTGTTCACAGACCATAGGATTGAAAAGTTGTCCTTGTGGCTGTGTCTGGCCACTTGAAGTACCAATGTGCAGTTAAAACATGCATTTATACATCAAATACTGAATGCAAAATTAATTGAATTAGGCAGAGTGAGCTAAAGGAAAAGCTCTGTAAACCACATTTCAGAAATATGGTTGTGGAGTAAAGTTAAGCTCTACACTCTTCCCACTATACAAAGGTCACATACAACTTGTACTTTAGAACAGATTTTATTTTCTGCATACAAGACGCATGCACTATACTGACCTTAACATTACACGTTTTCGGAAGACAAATACAAACTAGATAAAGAAACCTTTCTGTTACTCCAAGTATGCTCACTCCTCAGGAGAAGGAATATAAATATAAAAATATAAGGCAGAGATGTTTTCATTACAGAAAGGAGCATAGCCTAATGGTTATAGCATGTACTTGGTGAGTTGAGAGAACAGAGGTGTATGACCTTCTGCGTTATCTCAAGGCTTAAGAAAGCTACTGTATATAGTTTTGCATGTCAGTCACTGAGGTGTTACATGCAGTTGTGAAGTAAGCGAGACATTTTTTAGGATTTCATGAACTTCAGTCCTTTCACTAGCTACTGCCAGTGAAATGCATTATTAGGCAACATAAAGCTGCACTTGCAAACATGTGACTATACTACATCAGAAAGATTATTAACTCACAGTTAAATTCTCATGTTAAAAACATCATCAATGAATAATGAGCAATATATAGCCGATTTTCCTAATTGCAAACCAATCAACAAAGTGTTTGTCAGTTAGAAAACCTCTCACAATTTCCGATGGCTCTGAAGAGGTAATTAGGTACTGAGTGCGTAATCAGGTACCTTGGCAGCACTTCCATTTCCTGGCAGGATAGCTTCAACCTCAGCCATTAGCCCTTCACATCTTTCCTACCTGTTTGTTTAGTGCAGGTGCATTTGCCTTGCACTTACCCACTTATTTGCCACTGCAGGTTGAGCAAAGATGATAGTCGGTTGTTCCCTTTTGCAACAAAGGGACTGTTAGCTTCTACTATGCAAAGTGGTTTTGCTATGAGAGGTTTTAATAGCAGCAGCTATCATAGTGGAACTACCTAGTTTTCCTGCTTATGTAAAGATACTAGAGTCATCTGAAAAATACTCTTCTTAACTGCAGGACAAATTACTCAGCTCTCATTTAGTAGTAAATTTTGCTGACTGTGACATATTCCAAAATGCAAGCTCCCGTGGGTTTTAGATAGAGATCAGTAAGCAGGGCCAATTCACCGAGGCCTGGACAGCTACAATAAACAAGAATCTTTATGTGGATTTGCTGACTGAGCAGCACCTTCCCAAAGAGATCTGGCAACTACTCAACTTGCTACTGTCATTGCAAAGAAACTTCTTATGGGATGGGTTTTTTTAAGAATGGATTTTTATTGACTTCCCAGATGACATTATTAGTCCACATAAACAGGATTTTTACTTTGCATATAATAGTGTAAACAACAATCTTGAGCAGCGTTTTATGCTCACTGCTTCATGGTGTCCTAGCAGTCGCTTTCTATAAGAAATGTCCTGTTGATTTCAGTTTGCATTTCCATTCTGAACCATTTGTAGATACTCCTTGTATAGCTTTTCTTGGGTTTCATAAAGTTTCTTTAGCTTCTTAATTTGTCCTTTGCTGAGTTCTTTGCCTTCTGTATCATGGGTAGGAAATCCCTGAAATATTAAAAAAGGAAGTATTTCAGATAAACTGGTGGACTGCTTTTGCTCTATGTGGAATCACGTACTAAAGTAAGGGGATGAGCTGTCAAGATGGGATGTATCTGGGCTAATTTTAGTTGCCTCCAACTGACTATCTGTGCACGTTCTTTTCCTAGGTAATGAAGGGGCAAGTGGTGTGTTTCTTTTCTTCCATGTACTAAGTAAGAGAAGCTTAGACAGTAACTTCTAGATGGTTACAGCAGACGATTAAAAGATTTATAATCATGATGGCATATTGAATCCAAGGCTTAAAGTAGAAATACAGAGAAAGCACTGTCAGGAGTTTTTATGGACATTCTCCTTGGCTTGCAGGTGTATTTTCCAGCATTTATACTCTCCATTTTTACTTGCCCCCAGAGCCTGAATTTGTGGGGTGAACAGAACAAGAAGAAGCAGGGTCAAGGTCTGGGATCAAGTGCTGGAGAAACATTATGTTTTCCAATATGTGCCCTTTATCCTCCAAGGGAGCAATCAAGAGCAAAGTTATTTGAGGAGCTCCTTAGGAGATCCTTTGCCTGGGGACAGCAAAAAACATGGGCAGAAACTGCAAGGGCACACAGGAACTCTCAGAAAAACATCAGTTCTGGCACACTTCAGAAGTTAGTGCTTGCAAGTCAATCTTGCTCACAGCAGGGTAATAAATCAGTAATTAGAGATCAAACATGTTCCCATCCACAATTTCTACAGGGAATTTTGCTCTGTAGTAAGAGTGGCCAGAGGAGACCAATATAAATAAAAAACACCCTTGAAATGATGATTAACAGTTACCTCACTCCTCAATGCAAGGGATGTGCAATTAAATCACTGTATTACCTTTATTTTCTCTCCTTCCCTTCTCTCACTACATTAATAGCACTGCCCTGGAGGTTTTGGAACAACTTCAGCTATGTACATATACAACTGAGTACATACAAGTGGCAAGGAAAACCACCCCCTATCTGAAGAGAAATCTCTTACGTTTTCATCAAACAGGGAATACTTGTCATGTTCTGATTTAAACATTTCATGTGGTGGAATCTTCATTTTTGCCAGTTTTGCTGCCTGTAATATAAAATGTGTATTAACATCAGAGTTAATTAAGACAACCTGTCACATATGCAAAGAAAAAAGCAGATTATAATTTGCAAGTCAAAGAGCATTTAATTCACAATTGTTTATCATGTGAAAAGAAACCTTCATCGAGGAACAACTCAGTAGGTCTTAGCAGTGCTTCTTTGAAGAAAAAGAAGTTTTACATCTGTGGACAACCACTTAATAAATATATGTATTTCAGGAACTCAAAGTAACTTACTTCAAAAGCTACATCAGACTTGTCCTAATTTGTTTCCTCAGTCTTTTATGTATAAACTCAGAGTGAATACTTGCTATGAGAAAAGAATATTCAGCAATCAACCCACTGCAAGGAGAATCAATCTTCATCAACAGTCTCCTGTAGGTTTCTGTGCAATGTCACTGCAGGATCAAGGTGCAAGGCACTGCACTGAAAATTAACTGAACTTTCACTGACCTGTAAACAAGCCCTTCTCAGAATCCTTTAGAAGTAATTTATGCCCAATGCACGGGAATCACCTTTGTGAAAGAATGCAAAATACTACTAGGATTTTGTGAATTATAAATGTTATTTATCTGGTGTTCTCTCTGTACAGAGCTCTCTATACTTCCTCTTTTAATACAAGAATGCATTTCCTTTCCTTGTAAAGTCATCAGCTGGACAAACAACCTTTTTTTCTTATGAGTTCACCTCCTATGGCTGTCTACTCCTTATCCAAAGCCTAAAAACTTGGAATTATCTGAACTCCAACTGTAGTGATGTGTTTCTACAAAACACTGCATTTCAAGAGTTCAATCACAAGGAACAGGAGGATTCTTAAAAGACTAAAAAAGCACAACACATTTTCACACATACCCCCGATACTGGAAAGAAAATAATAAATGACACAAACAAAATCTTTAACAGGCATGTAAGATACTACTTTGGCAATTAAGCAAGAGATAATGTCTCTACACTGAAATAAGCACCACAAGTTATTCTATGCAGCTTTTACAGCCTTTAACTGTGTTTTCAGTGAGGGCTTCTCTATAATAGGAGTTGAAAATTCAAATTTGAACTGCAAGCCAAAGTCATTCTGAGCAGGAAATTGCAGACAAAGGAAAATAAATGGAGGCTGAGTTCAGGCTGGGCAGAGAGCCTGTGTTCTAATGTAATCTTTCCTGCATGTGACTTGTGCTACTAACACTTTCCTTCAAAACCAGATTAAAAGGTCTGAACACTTACTTCCTGCTGTTGTTTTTTCCTGGCTGCTTCTTCTTTCTTCCTTTTTTTCTCTTCTTCCATCTATGAAAGGCAATGTTAATGAGTAAAAGGTAAATACTTCATTTGGTTGTTTTCTACAAATCTGACCCAGCCAGCTCCCCTGGGTATCTCATTACAGAAAGAACTGGCAGCATGACCTGCGGCAAAACCACCATGCCTTATAATTAAGATTGTCTCATACTTCCCACTGTAGGACTCTGATTTCATTTGCTTTTATTCACAGTTAAACCACTTTTAACTGTTCAGAATGCATTTTGCATGCAAAGAGTATACATACAAAAGAACAGCTACAAAGCCTGCAAAAGGAATAGTCCTGCCTGTTTTGCAAATGACGTTAAAAAAAGACCATTTTCCGCTGATATTTTAAGCTCTTGCCTCAAACTGTGAGGGCATTACAGTTTCTGAAGAAGCTGTTGTATGCCTTGATGTTCCTAGGGAAACAACTATCCAAATTTAGCCAACTTATAAAACTTTAAAAAATATTAGAACCTCATCTTGCACTTGCTTAGGAGAGACCTATCAGTTCCGCAAGGGTTCTGAAACATAAGAATACTGTTTGCAGGGAGAATGTTCTCCAGCTGCAGGTTCCACCCAACAACTATGCACAAAGTGTCTTCAAATGTCTTTTTTTGATAAAGATATCTGGAATTAGCTGAAGTTACATTTTACTTCTCCCTAAAAAACATCTACATGGAAGGAGAAGTGTTGGAAAGCCTTCCAAACATTTGTAGTCACAATGGAATTTCATTATTAGTTAAAACCAAAGGCAAACATACGAAGTTTTACTTTTAAATATTTCCAAGTCAAGTATTAATGCTAGAAAGTGCCAAAAGAAGGGTTTCAGTACAGACCTTGTGCATGTGAATCAAAAGTCACAATCTTTATATAGTAACATATCAATTCTTGCCCTCACACACCAAATATCCTACTCATCCATAGTATGTTAATAAAGATTTAGCCAGTGTGTTTTGTTCTCACATATCAGATAAATAGTTTAGTTCTATGAAAAATGTCAACTTCGTTTGTACAGACAACAAAAGTTTAAATCATCTTCTCATTGAAATTGTTCTTCCAAAGAGTATGCAGTATGCATGCAATACTCAGCACACCTTAATTATATGATCCTAAAAATACCCAAACAAAATAAAAACCTTAGAGGTATTCATTAGGTCCTATACAAAATTTTCAAGAAGCTCGTGTTTGAAAAATTCTCTTCTTGAAGACACTCAAATTTTACTATTGATTCTCTTACATTGTTTTCCTTGTTGCCAGTCTGTTAAGATTTTCCTTACAAGCTATCAAAGAAATGCAGAAGTATCCATGGCTTACAAATCACTTGAAATTTTAAAAATACAGAATGCTTAAAATAATCACCTTTTTCTTTTCTTCTCTTTCTTTCAATAACGTGTCCTTATCCACCAATTTAACCACAGTTGGAAGTCCTAAAGAAGTGAAAACAGACAAATGTGTGTCAAATGCAAGCAAAGATAAATACATTTACCCTACGATAACTGCTTTCTTTTCAGCAAGCTGAATGCAAATATGGCTGAGCAACTACTCCAAAGTGACTAAGAAATTAGGTTCCATACAATGAAGATTAAAAGGATTGCAATGTATGTTTTTCTATTCTATATATATATTCCAATATACAGTTCCACAATATGCATTCATATGTTGGAACAAAACATACTAGAGCTTTAAGGTCTTTTAGTTTGCCAGATTATTTCACATTCATCTTGCCGAGCTGTTACTACACTTCTTATGAAAACAGTAAGGTTATAAAAACAGCTGCCTACAAGCTGCAAGACATTACTGGGTACCTTCATGATCTTCAAATCGAACACCAAGTTCAGGAAGGATGTCATCTCGAAGAGCATCACTCAACTGCAGCACTTCAGTTACTACAGAGCAGGAAAATATTTTTAGATTGGGTAAAAGTTTGTTTCTGTCCTGTTACACAGTTACTTAAATGAATTTAAGAATTTGCCACTCTCAAGCAGGCTTGCAAATGGTCTTTTGTGTTTTGTCTTTTAAGTAAGTTCTGCTTTCTTTCACTTACACAAAGAAGCATGTTTCCTTGCAAGGAACTAATTTTTTTTCAAGATATTCTCATTGTTCTTAAGCAGAATGGAAGAAAAAAGTAAAGGCAATTCAGAAATGATGCAACAATTCTGCCAGGATTTAGGGTATATAACTCCGGAAGATCCTAACGGTTGCTATAGGATTGCCAACAACGTGGTTTAAGAATCCTGTGCTATCTCTAACAGTGCCTTTGAAGGACTATGATTTTGTTGGTTTGATAACTACATTTGTCATTTGATAACTGCATTTGTCATAGCAACTGCAATCCAAACATCCACTGTTTCTACAGACAGTTATCTTTACCACCTAGTCTGATCAAGCTGGCTATTTTAAGCAAGCTAGATGCATCAGAACAGAAAGATTTGATTTGGTTTTCAAAATGACTGAGGACATCATGACACATTTTGATGCCTTTGATGGCAGCACAGTGTTAAGAATCATAAATGCTGTTTGGTCTTAAAAAATACAACATACCAGAAATCTTCTTGGATGAGTAATTGTATCAGCCAAGAAGCAGAACAGTTAAGCTGAATGAAATGCATCAAGGCAACCCAGTATGTTGCTGCAGTGAACTTAATTCAGTGTATTGGGTTTTCTTTTTTTTTTTTTTGTAGACAGCCTTGTATTCAGGAGGATACACTTACCAAAGACAAATACTTTAGTTAGATAATACCATGTGTTTATAACAAACAAATGTTCTCCATTTCAGCAACTTTCAGCTGATTAAGGCTAAGAAGTCCTAGGGGTCTGAAAGGTGGTAATTTCAGCAGCAGAAGCTACCATCCAGACACTGTACTAAACGCTGCATGTAGCAGAAAGTGCAAGTACCACATCCCAACCAAACAGTAACTAGATACATTTTTATTCTTGCTGCACTATTTATTTCAGGCACAAAATCAGTCAAGAAAGCAAGAAGCTCAACTGCCATTAATCAGGCTACTACTATGTATCTTACAAACATTTTCTACAAGAAGCCCTGTATTCCTTGAAAGAGTGAGGAACAGTTTAGCTTAACCATCAGAAAGCAAGGGGAAAAAATATTCATATAAAATGAGTATTTATGTTAAATACTGAAAGATCAAAGGTCACGTTTTTGGCTGTGGAGATACACAAACGTCTTTGATTCATTCATATTACAGAAAATGTTTGCTGTTGCAACTGATAAGTCTATTTCTCAGCATTAATTAGGCCCACAGAAATTTGACAGTAATGGCTGGGTAGTTAAAGAATACAGTTATCTGCTTTTAAGGTAAACTCTTTTAAGCCCTTAATGCTCAGAACAGTAGCAGAATTAGGGTTCAGAATCTTTGCCTGCTGAATAGTTTTCAACCACACACTAGAAGTAATTTTGTATTTCTGTAAAATATACTGGTTAATTATTTGTGGTTTTACATATAAAACACCTTATTTTGCTTTCCAATTCTAATCTAAGTGTAAAAAATCTTTAAGAAAACAAGAATCAAATACATATTGAAGACATGTAAAATTCCAGAGGGAATAGCAGAAAATAGTAAGAGCTCCATTAGGAAATAATAAATCAGTAAAATCAAAAAAGGCTTAATGGAACAACCTTTTTAACACTATATAGTTCTGCTGCCAACACATACGGCATGATCAAAGCTTTTCAGAAGGGCAAATAGAATTGCTTAGATGAATTCTCCAAAGAGAGCACTCAATTGCCATCAGGGGAGTTAAAATTCCAACTGTGCTAAATAAGAACAAACATCTCAGGCTATTTAAACACAGTATCAATGTGTATCAGCCTACACTTCTAAGACAACACAAACTCCCTTGGGGAAGAGATCATGGGTACTTTCATACTTAGAAAGCAGAGAGCATCCTAATATAGAGAAACAGCAAGTCCTCGTTATCCCAGAACTTTTAGATTCTTCAGGAAATTAAAATAAAATTATTTTAGCAGTCTATAAAACATTTCCAAATTAAAGAGACAAGTAGCAGAGATGCAAATATTCAAATCACCTCTGATTTAAAGATGTCTTTTATTATCTAAGCAAAGAAAAGACTGCATTAGCTGGTTCATAGCCCACACACCTTCCCCTCCCTCAGTTTGATTCCTAAAATCTACAAATCTCAAGTGCAACAATACAGGAAAAAATGAACTCTCACCTTTCTTTTCCCTAGCAATTTGTCGTACTCCTTCTCTGAACTCAGAAAGAACTTGTAGATACGGCATCACTGTAGATTCAATCTGCAGGATAATTAGTTTTGAAGTTAGGTAACAATCATTTAGGTATAAAACATGTCCTTTCTCACTTCCTACATATGAACTGTTGAGTAGAGCTTAACCCCAGGACAGGTCTGTATCACTAAAAAAATGTCATTGCACTATTGATGTCAAATGATAGATAATAATTTCTGTTTTCTGTCAATTTTCCTTTTCTGCAGGTAACTCATGAAGTTATGCCTGTCCTTATTTCTTATTTGTTTCCTTTCATTACACAGTCACACTTATCTCTTTGTATTCTGTCATGTCTTAGGTCAACTGGGTGTCAGATACTACTACCAGGTAAAAGTGATGTTGGATTTATTTTCTATAGAAGACAGGCCTGTTCTTAAGATGTTAGCTTACACTAATTACATTAATTTCCAGTACAGTGCAGCTGTCTGTATTCCTCACATGACTCTCTACCCCAAAAAACATGGGGAGAGATTCACAGAATCTCAGAATCCCCCCTGCCAAAGCATCTAGACCAAGTAGCATAAGAACACATCCAGGCAGGTCTTGAATGTCTCCAGAGAAGGAGACTGCAGAACTCTACTGGGCAGCCCATTCCAATGCTGTGTTACCCTCACTGGAAGAAGCTCCTTCTGATATTTATATGGAACCTCCAATGTTCCAGCTTGCACCCATTGCCCCTTGTCCTATCACTAGATGACCTTGAGAAGAGCCTGGCTCCATCCTCCTGACACCCACCCCTCACACATTTTTCATTAGGTCACCCCTCAGCCTCCTCTTCTCCAACCTAAAGAGACCCAGCTCCCTCAGCCTTTCCCTCATCCTTTCTTCATCATCATTGTTGCTCTATGCTGGACACCCTCCAGCAGCTCTGTGTCATTCTTGAACTGAGGGGCCCAGAACTGGACACAGTACTCCAGATGCAGTCTCACTAGTGCAGAGTAGAGGAAGAGAAGAACCTCTCTCCCACCTTGTAATCCATCCCAGAATGCTGTTGGCCCTCTTGGCCACAAGAGCACATTACTGGCTCACAGTCATCCTGCCTTCCATTAGGACTCCCAGGTCCCTTTCTCCTACAGTGCTCTCCAACAGGTCAGTCCCCAACCTGGTCCCTGGGGTTGTTCTTGCCCAGATGCAAGACTCTACACTGACCCTTGTTGTACCTCATTAAATGTCTCTCTGCCCAGCTCTCTAGCCTGTCCAGGTCTCGCTGAGTGGCAGCACAGTCTGCTGGAGTGTCAGTGACACCACCCAGCTTTGTGTCAGCAGCATCCTAATCCCTCATCCAAGTCATTAATGAATAGATTACTGTTGAATTATTTCAGATGTAAAAGCTGGTCATGAAAGCTTGAAGAAAATGTCAACAGGAATCCTGCTCTCAATGCTAGTGAACAGGAACAGCATGCAGCTAGTGAACAAACAGCAGTGAATAATTACAAAATCAACTATAGATCCGTGCCGTCTGCCAACACTTCTCTGGAATCCCATGAGGTGAAGCCAGGCACCCAAGGGAATGCTTAATTAAAAGTTTCATTACTTTGGAGGTTGAGTGAAAACACAATGCACACTTGTTTCCCCTACAGTTTCCACATGTCTCTCATCTGTTAAATCTCCATGACACATTTCTGAGCAATTACCAGCAATCAGTTTTACAACTGGAACTAGTGCTGACAAGTTTGTCAGAAGGAACAGACTTTAAAAAGTTGCAACAGTCACATCCCTACTACCCCCTCTACACTCAAATTAGTTCAACATGCAAATGAAGTGTTGTGAGGAATGCATGTGCTGTCACTACTTCATCAGGCAATTACAGATAGATTTTAATTTCCAGAATAACTGACTTGAAAGCAATGCTTATTTCATTTGGAAAATAAGACTATAAACTTCAAATCGCTTCTGTCTCCTCTCAAGTAAATTTCTGAACCACAGTAACCAAGCCAGTTGTTCTTTCATAGCTTTTTAAGAAAATTACAGGTTTTTTTTGAGATAATGACTCCACTACATCTCTACTGTAGACAAAAAAACAACAGGCCTGATACACAGCTTTCTGTAAGTAATGAGAAGTTTTCCAGTGTTCACCTGGTAAGTTTTTGCTAAGAAAAGTTTCTTGTAACAGGTGTTGGTACATGATTCCTCTGACAACTCTGTTAACATGCGTCAGCCCAGGATTCTCTCCACACAAGATTTTTCAGACTCTACAAGCCCTAGTAATCTAACTTCAATGCAGTGAAAAGGCTCAGCTGTTTGTTCCAAGCTATTGCAAATCCTTTTATAAGGAATAGCTGTTGTAAACACTGTCTGAATGAAGTGCTGCCTTTCCTCTGAAACCAAAAATAATTGTGATCTAATTTCAAATTAACTTAAAATTCACTATTAATGGGGTTTGTATGGAATACTGAGCATCTTCCTTATTATCTTTGTTACATCATTACTGAGTATTTCCACAGCACAGTAATGTAAGTATTTGCAAAGGCAATTAGATGAGTGCTCATACACATTCTTCAATCACAAGCAAACTTTCCTCTTCCTTTAATGAATAAAAGTTTAGCTTTTTTGTTACATCACAAACATTTTAATTATTCCTTCCAAAGATGAAGAGAAAAAATATGATCACATCTTTGAATGCAAGAAAAGACTTGAAACACAGCACTGCTACATCCCTATCAAACTTTTCACATGAACAAAGAGAGAAAAGTCAACAGATATCATATGGAGTTATTTCTCCTGCCTGTACCACAAAACATTACTGTTATCACAGGGTCCATCAGCATTTTCATCAGACATCTCCCATACACTTCCAGAAAAATTCTGCATTACAGTGGATCTGCTGGGGAACCAAAGCAAAACAGCCTTCAAAAGCCACAGAACTGTGGCTGCAAGTGAGATCAGAAAAATAGATTGAAATGTGGGTAACATTCCAGCTGCCTCCAGGCTGGTTTTTGGTGTACCACAAGGAAGTTTAATCAGTATAATTATTTTTGGAATTACTTAACATACAAATATTTGTAATGGGTCATTAGAGTCTAGCATATGCTGTCTGTAGTTAACATGTGGTTTCTTAAACAGACTCATCATTCAGAAACCAAGATAATTCCTTTTCTGGTTGCTATACAATTTGTCTGTCATGAAGTCAAACAAACCTATAAAAAAACCCAACTCTCGTAGAAGAAAAATTATGCTCCTAAGCCAATTAAATACTTCAGATTCAGACATTAAAAGCAGAATATAAATTGCCCATGTATCAGTAATGTAATCACTAATCTGACCTTTAAAAGAACCCAGAGTAATTTTGTATAACATACTTTGTCCTTCACTTACATTTATGTTTTGACTACTCCCTCCAACAGGAAAACCAATTTCATCATCACTTTTTATGGCACCAAAAATCTGGTCAGAGAAAAAAAATGAAAAGATTGTATGTATCAAGTCACGAGTGTGTAAAAATTAAGCAAAATCACATGCACTAGGGATTTGAAGCTACATAGTTCTCATTTAACCCAAGATTCCCTGCTGTAATAAGCAGATGTTTTGTTTTTCAATTGGTACAGCACACTAAGCATTGGCTTTCAGATAGTTTTAAAGCTTTTATACTATGTAATTTTCCTTGCATTTAATAGAGGCTCTCCACTATTCAACAAAACATTAGCTGAAATTATAATATAATATAAAGGACTCCAAATTGTTCCTGCTGCAGCACACACACATTGCAGTTTGAGGTTGTTTTAGTTGTGGCAGTCTATAGAAGATCTCTAGCTTCCTAGAAGATTTAAACAAAGCCTGTACACTTCCATACACAGTTGAGAAATACAACAGGTATAATTGCAAAGTGCAACAGCAACATTAGTACTTGCTATTACATACCTTTAGTATTTGTGTGAGATAGGCACTGATGTTTTCTAAAAGAAGTCTGTTGGGCATTTGTCTGGAAGATTTCTTTGCGGCAATATAGGAGTTGCTCTGACTGACCAACGAACGCATTTCTTCTAAGACAGAGCGAGTGTCAATATTATCACACAGTGCCTCATGAATTGCTGCCTTCTTGTCATAAAAACTAAGAAGACAAAAAAATTGTTTTTACTGTTGATGTCAAAAGTGTCTGCTGAAGTCCTGGAAGTGTAAGAACTTGAGATCAGGGATGGCAGAGTGGAGAGCCTATGGGTTCAGATTACAGGGTTAGCTAACAAGATCAATATTGTGTTAGCAGTGTGCTACAGACCACCCAATCAGGATGACGAGACTGATTAAATATTCTTTAAACAACTGGAGGACATCTCAAGATCTCCTGCCCTAATTCTCTTGGGTGACTTCAACCTCCCAGATATTCGCTGTGATCTTAACACAGCAGTAAGGAAGCAGTCTAGAAGGTTTGTAGAGTGTGTTGAGGACTGTTTTCTGTTGCAATTGGTCAGTTAGCCTACCAGGGGTGAGGCTTTTCTTGATTTGCTGTTTGCAAATCGGGTAGACCTGGTGGCTGATGGGGCTGGCTCAACCAGAGGCTGTCTGGGAGGCCGTGAT
>VZRI01010368.1:261879-271960 GCA_013397515.1 Upupa epops | reverse complement strand
TATTTACTTTTTGGAGCTGAGTGTCGTAAACACTCCGTTAGGTGTTTGTGGTGCTTCCTCTCCACCACCTTCATGACCCTGCAGTGCATGGATATTGTTCTGATACCAGGCAGGGTCAAGTGGTTGGGAAAGTCAGTTGTAATCCCGTAAGAGTTTGGGAGGTGCCTTGATTCCCCTGGAGTGTTCTGGAACACCTTCAGTTGGAAAAGAGCGGTCTGTCACACTCTGGGTTCTGTCTGTAACCCGCTTGCTGTGCTCTGCCTCTCATCTGCACGTAGCTGCATTTAGGGAGTTGCTTTATCAGCTGGAGTCAGCTGGAGGGAGAAAACAGCTGTCAAACACCAGAGTAAGTTAGACTGTACATTGTTCTAAGCTTAGAAGCTGTTCCATTAGTTATGTCAAATTTTTGAGCTGTAAACTTCCTTAAGACTACTTGTTCTTTAGTTTTTTCTTTCCGGAGTGGCCCAAGAAGTGGGGAGGAACCAGTTCTTAGTGAAATCAGCTGCTCCTCTGGCACAAGCGGCCTCTTCCCCTGCAGTACCGAAAGCTCTGTGTGGTCCCTGTGTGTCTGTGTTACTTTCAAGTGCTACAGGCCGTTTGGTTTTATGGGCAATGACCACGTAGAGTGAGGGAAGTATCAGTTGTTTACCTTAAAGGGAAGAGATTGTGTCTGTAAGATTGCTGGGGTGAGTGACAGTGGAGAAAGAGAGATCATCACTGTTACAGACTCAGTAGAAAAGTCGCAGAGCGAAGCCTGTGAACCCTTTAACCCTGCCTGAGCTGCACAAAGTGGGGATCTCCCAAGGAAACAGGAACTGCCTCCTCACCTGCTATTGCTGCTAGAGAGCTTGTCCCTTTCTGCCAAGAAGCAGATTATCAGTGGGTGGCTTTCCATTGCGTTTGTTAAGGGAAAGCTGGCAGCCCCTTTGTTCCCTTTCCAGGTACCCACTGGGGTGCCGACTCTCCAGGCTTTTCGATGCAAAACTTGCTGCCATCTCCTCCTGAGGAGAGCTAGAGGGAGAGGAGTGTTAGGTGTTAGAGGGTATTCGGGGGTGGTGGAGATGCAGTTTTTCCCACAGACTCACGGCTAAGAGCTGTGCCACTCCCCCTGGGCACTGTGTTACCTGGCATGGTTAGCCATGAGGCCTGTGCTTGCACAAGAGAAGGTGCGGTGGAAGCCTTATGGCAGCTGTGTTAGGCTGCCCTGGTGATGGGGAGTGGAGCAGTGCTGGGCTCAGCCTTTGGCAGGAGGATGAAAGGGAAGAGTAGGAGGCAGCTGGAGTCTGTCCTGAGGGGCAGGAGGAAGTGCCTGACACGCACACGCGAGCTGTGTGTGGGAGCAGGGGGCATGGACGTGTTGTGTGGCACCCTGGTACTCAGTGGTTAACCAGGCGTGGTTAACGGGGACGGAAGCAGGTGCTGCAGTAGCGCTCAAGCCCGTTCAGTGAGGTGCTGAGGGTGCCTTCCTTCGTAAGGAAGTTACTCACGTGTAGTAAGTGAGTGAGTTGAATTCGTTTGAATGTAACTCCTTGCATGGAACAAGCGTCCACCAGGCTCCTGCAGAACCCTGTGTTGGCTGATTTCTGTACCTTGACAGTTACTTGTGGCAGAAAACCTGCCTCAGGTTGTCCTCGCAGGTGTTAACAGTGGCTGCTGTTGACGTTGTTTTCACTGTGAGCAAGGCTGGTGCGTGTGACAGATCCGATCGGTGAAGGGCAGTGGGGGAGCACATGGGTGCCTGAAGCGCTTGGGGGACACTTAGGCAGCTGATACATCACCCCCAGTGTGTGCTCAGGCCCTCACCGAATCTGCTCGTGTCCGCAGGATCCGGTTCAGCAGGAACTGCAGCCATGGAGAACGCAGAAAACACAGAGGAGGAGAAGCCCACTGTCAGCAATGACACCATGGACAATGGGGCTGAAGCGGCCCCGGAGGAGCAGCAGATGGACTTTAGTACCGAAATCATGAGCGTAACTGAGATGGAACAGTCACCTGACAGTTCTCCTGGCATGAATGAGGAGAACGCGGAGGAGAGTGAAATTCCCAACCTGGAAGGTTTACAGACGTCGGACATCGAGGCCGGCTTCCCTCCGGACTTTGACAAGTTCTGGAAAGTGGTAGATGACAATCCCCAGGACTTCACGGGATGGGTTTATCTACTGCAGTACGTAGAGCAGGAGGTTAGTACAGGTCCCCTCTTTCCTTACGCTTCCAGAAACGAGCAAAGGTGACCAGCTCGAGTCGTGGGTGATGCGGTGGCGGAAGGAGGGCTGCATGTCAAACTTAGCTAGGTGCTGGTTTAGGACAGCTGTGCGTGCTGGTGTTGGCAGCAGAGATCAGCAGGCATGGTCACAACGACTGGTTTTCATGAGTGTTGGAACAAGAGTCGTTCTAAAATGACACGCAGGGGTTTTATCAGAGAAGGGCTCACGGCCCGTGCTGTGCATCTCTTGCAGAACCACTTGCCAGCTGCCCGGAAAGCGTTTGACAGGTTTTTCACGCACTACCCCTATTGCTATGGGTACTGGAAAAAGTATGCGGACCTGGAGAAGCGCCACGACAACGTGAAGCAGTCAGATGAGGTATGTAGGGAGCTGGGCGCAGCTATCGCCACCGGTCCTGTTGGCCAAAGAATGACTAACCTCCCGCAAGTCATTTGGCTGCCGGTGCCTGCCACGCGTGGTCAGGTCTGTAGGGGCCTGTTTGCACTTGTCACGGCTGTGGCATTTGTAGCTAATGTTTTCTCTCTTTGTTGGCAGGTGCGTTAAACCTCTACAGTTTGTCAAGCTTTGCAGTGCAAGCCTCTGTATTACACTGCAGCTTAACAAGTAGGGCAGGGCTTTTCTGTCACTTACGTTTGTTGCTCGTTTTCAAATCACTATAGTTGGTTTGCTGGTCACGATTGCTACATCTTATTGCATTTTTGGTCAGACGCTGTCAATGATGCTCTAATGGGTCTGTGCCCTATGGTCTGTACCCCAAAGCCTGCCCACACAACCTGGTCAGAATGCAGGGACCGCTGCGCTTTGAAGATCAAGACTCTGCACGTGGAGATCAGAACATTGCCATGTTCTATCCAACCTCCACCCGAATGGTAATGGTAGATTATTTAAACAAAATTCCAGTAATTAGTATTTCTGAGGTTCTCCGGACAACACAGTGTTGCCTCTCTCGTAGGACGCCGTTACGTATGTGAAGTACAGTTGGTGTTCTCTTCATAGGTTTATCGCAGAGGGCTTCAGGCAATTCCTCTTAGTGTTGATCTCTGGATACATTATATAAACTTCCTAAAGGAGACCTTGGACCCAGCGGATCCCGAAACCAATGGCACCATCCGAGGGTGAGTTGGCAGCTCGGGGCGGGTTAACAGCGGCCTGTGGGTACCTTGAGGACTTGTTTGGAGGCGAGGCCGTAAGCGTAAGTGGGGATAGGAGTGCAGTTTGGCACGAGGGTTCCATCTGAGAGCCGCAGGTGCTAGGAGGTGCTTGCTGCAGTGCTGGAACAGTTTCTCTGGAGAACCCTGGCGTTTAATTCCGTGGAGCGGCTGGACGGCTGGGCTGTGTGGTCGTAGCAGTGGTCCTGCTCTTGAGTTGGGCTAAAGTTTGATCTAGAGCCTTAACTGACCTTGAGCTGGAGCAGCTTCAGGCTGTGTTTAGCATGTGATAGAAGCGGTAAGACTCTGATTGTCCTAGTAAGCGGCTTCTGTTGCTGTTACTCATGCTGCTCTGCTGATGCAGGGGGAGAAAAAGGCAGTGTGAGCTGTCTGATGTTTCTAAAGCTGTTGCTACAGATCTCTAGGAAACGCTTGGCAAGATTACAGTGACGACTAAGGGTGCTTGCAGGTCAATGAGGATGCCCTTAGTCCTGAAATAAAACCAGAACCTTCCTTCCTGGTTCCGTCACCGCATCCAGAAACAACTGTCAGTCGCTTTCCTTCCCCAGAGCCTATGAGCACGCGGTGTTAGCTGCTGGGACTGACTTCCGTTCTGACAGACTGTGGGAAATGTACATAAACTGGGAAAACGAGCAGGGAAACCTAAGGGAAGTGACTTCCATCTATGACCGCATCCTGGGCATTCCTACGCAGCTCTACAGCCATCACTTCCAGAGGTAAGGGGAAGCTGGAGTGTGGGCTGGTCCCCCGAGCGTTGCTTTTGTACAGGTGACAGCGCTCCCTACGAAGAAGGACTTTGTGTGGTAGCTCGGTTTGACACAGTTGCTCGTGCTCTGCTGCAGTCCAAGTGACTGCTTTAAAGTACTTATGCGCGTTCTGGGCGTTGGCCTGAACAGGAGCTGGCACGCTCTGCTGTGGCATAGAGCACGAGGAGGAGGAGAAGATGGCTTTGAAATTCAGAGTGAGCAGCTTTTGCCTGTCCGTTGCTCAGGCAGTGCCCTGTGTTGTGAGCACTAATGGAAGAGACCCAAGATGAACAGATGGTGCAGCTGAGGTGGTAGCATTGGGTGTTCCAGTATGGAGAGGTTCACAAGGAACCAGCACCCTCAGTTACGTCGAGCACCAGTCTTGCCCATAATTTCTACAGACCTTGTGGAAGGGAAGTAGCTTCCTCTAGTCTGCCCTTGTCCTTGCTGTCAGTTCTGCACAGCCAGCAGTGAGCACCGCCAAGGGCTTCCTCCTGGCAGTTCTCTTCTACGTTTGAAGCTTGTGGAGGGCCCTAGTAGCAGAAGCTGGGCCTCGTGCTCTGGTTAGGCGGGGTAGTGCAGCGGGAAGCAGCAGAGGTGTGTCGCCCTGCCTGTGCCTGTTCCTAGGTTCAAAGAGCACATCCAGAACAACTTACCTCGCGAGTTCCTGAGCACGGAGCAGTTTGTGCAGCTGCGCAGGGAGCTGGCCTCTGTCAATGGCCATAATGGCGAGGAGGCACAGCCTGTGGACGACCTGCCCTCTGGCACGGAAGACATCACCGACCCTGCCAAGGTGCGTGTGCACGGGGTGCTCCTTGGTGGCTCTTATGAGTTTGCCTGGGGACAGCAGGGAGTGTCTGTAGCCGAGCTGATCCCACGGGTGGCTCTTATGAGTTTGCCTGGGGACAGCAGGGAGTGTCTGTAGCCAAGCTGATCCCGCGGTTCTCCTGCTCCTTGGCTCGTGCCTTATCTCTGCTCTGCAGCGCAGACCTACCCTGTGTTTTCATAGCTGTCAGAGAAGGGGCATTAAAAATGCAGGCGCTGGTGGCCAGAACGAATGATGATTAGTGCAGACTAACAGAGTGGGAGCTGTGACCTAGGAAAGCTCTTCTCAGCTCTGCTCAGAGCATGGTCACAGGCGTATGGAAACCTGGCACTGGCCAGGGGAGCTGCTGGCTCCGGAAGGAAGCGTGCGAGCGCTGAAGCCCCGTTTGACCTCGCTCTAATTATCCATAATTAGCCCGAGAGCAGAGCCTCCGGCACAAATCCAGTCCAGCTGGGATGTGCTGCGGGCAGGCCATGCCACGGGCAGGGTGCCGCCCTGTGCCCTGGCTGCGTGGGTGACGGGTGGTGCTGGTGGGGTGCTCCGTCCGAGCTTGCCTGTGCTCCATGTTTTCCGTTTGTGTTTTAGCTGATCACAGAGATAGAAAACATGAGGCACAGAATCATTGAGATCCACCAGGAGATATTTAACCACAACGAGCATGAAGTCAGTAAGAGGTGGACGTTTGAAGAAGCGGTAAGTTCGCTTTTCCTGTGCAAGGCAACGAGAGGCTGTGAGTGGGGAGTCCCGAGTAGCGGGACTGAAAGCGCTGTGGGGCTGTAAATGGAGGGGACCTGCCCTTCCTTTTCTCCTGTGCAGAGGCAGGGGCTGAGGTGACCACTGCCAGTGTAACAACCATCGGGCAGTGTCTGGAGCGAGGCAGAGCGGTGTGGTGTGTGCTGGGTGAGGGGGTGCTGCCTCGCGCATCTGGGCCTTACAAGTGGTAAAGACCTCGTGGTAATTCTGACTGAGCAGGGACACCTGTCCTCACAGGAGAAGGTTTGCGTGTTAAACTCTTAGGCCTAGAAATCAGTCAACTCTGGTTCTCCAGGAGCAGCCCTGTAGCACGCAGCTCCTCTGTGTAAGACATGGAACCAGTTAACTGCTGCTGCGAAGCCGGGGCTTCGATGGAAGGGTAGCGTTGGTTGCTTCAGAAGAACAGGTGGTGGAAGCAGTCAGTTGTCACCACTCTCTCTTAGTCTGTTGTCTTCCCTCCTGGCAAACCCCGTGCTGTGTAGTGCTGTGCTTTTACAGCAGCCCTCTGACACGGAGGCTCTTCAGGGGGTTCTGTGCTGTCAGGACCGGTGGTTGCTTCTAGAACATTGTTGGGCCAGACGGGACACCTTGTGGGCCAGAGGAACTCTTGCAGACACAGGGTGCGGCCAGTACTGGTGACTGTCATGCGGGTGGATTCCCCTCTCCAGTCCCCAGCAGACAGCCTGAAGTGCTGTCACCAGCCCTGCACGCCCCTGGGCCACTTTGGGGCCAGCTACCTGTTGAGCAGGGAAGCAGGCCTGGAGGGGGCAGGCTCAGATGCGCCAGGGTGTTGTGGCTTGGGGCACCTCATAGTGCTGCTGGGTGACACGTGGGAGGCTGCTAACTCAGCGCCACGGCGGAAGGAACACGTAAGATGCAGGAGGTCCTGTGTCCTGGTCAGAAGCAATAGCTGTCGTGCCCCGAGCGGCTGCTCTGGAGGACAGAGCGGAGTGTGTGTAAGGGGTGGAAACGAGGCAGAGCGGCAGTGGGTGTCACACCCGTGGTGGAGGCCAGATACAGCTGGATCGCTTGCACTGAGCAGGAGCGAGGAGCCTGTGGGTTGGTCCAGAGTGCTGGGTGCCACAGTGAGCGGCGTGGAGGGGTGCTTCGATTTCGGTGGCCTTGAACGGAGCGATACTCCTTAGCTGCTGTCTGGTGTTCCTCAGCTTGTGCGAGTGCTTGAGCTGTGCGGGAGAGGCTGCGGGGTGAGAGGAAGGACAAGGCAGGACAGGCAGAGGATCTGTGGAGGGAAGGGCCCATGGCTCCGTGTGGTTTGAAGCAACACCTGTACATTTTCTGTGCTGAGCTCTGTCCGACCCAGCTCCTTGTAACAAACCCATCCCGTTAGCTCTCGGAGCAAGGAGCTTGGTGCAGGCGCTTCAGCTGCACCAGGTTCAGTTCAGTGCCTCGCTTCTCCACCCCATTTTGAATGGAACTTGTAGGACAAACGCTAGCGTCACAGTAAGTACTGTAGTTGGCCGTGCACACGTGGGCAGTTGCCGCTGGTGGGTTCTTCCTGCCTGCCAACACCCGCCCTCCAGAAGCGCTCTGGAAGTCGCTAGGCTGGACTGTAAGCGCCGGCAGCGCGGGGGGAAGCCCGGCAGTCACCTCGGCGCGTAGCGGTGCCCTGGAGCGGCGCAGGGCCGTTTGCTTCGGTAACGCCACGAGGTGGAAGGGCTCCGAGTCCTAAGTTGCCGTCCTGTGACTCTTGCAGATCAAGAGACCTTACTTCCACGTAAAACCTCTGGAGAAAATTCAGCTGAAAAACTGGAAAGAGTACTTAGATTTTGAGATAGAGAACGGCACTCACGAGCGAGTCGTGGTCCTCTTTGAAAGATGTGTTATTTCATGTGCCCTCTATGAGGACTTCTGGATTAAGGTAAGGGAAGGGCTTTACCACCTACCTCCTGCCGACTGCACACCTTGACCTAGTGACTAACCGTTGTACTCTTGTGGAACGTTGTTCATATATAACTATATCTGTTGCATTAGGAGATGGTCTGCTTGCAACCAGATTTGACTGCTGCATATGCCAACTTCGTTGCCTCTCTACGTCCTTCCTTACAGAAACTAGTCTAGTGGTTCCATAAAGGTGCTGAATGGGTTTAAACAAAGAATTTTATCACTCTGTCATGTTTCTGAAGGCAAGCTCTAACCCTCGCTCTCTCTGCTCTCTTTTCAACTGTAGTATGCCAAATACATGGAGAACCACAGCATCGAAGGAGTGAGGCACGTCTACAGCAGGGCCTGCACGATACACCTGCCCAAGAAACCCATGGTGCACGTGCTGTGGGCTGCCTTTGAGGAGCAGCAGGGTAAGAGCCGTGACGGCTTGGCGGGAGGGCCTCTGCTCTGGACGCCTCTCGCCTGTCTCGTGTCCTAAAGCGCCTTCCCCTGTGTTTCAGGCAACATCGACGAAGCCAGAAGGATCTTGAAAACCTTTGAGGAGTGTATTCTAGGGCTGGCTATGATCCGCCTGCGCAGAGTGAGCTTAGAGCGCAGACACGGAAACATGGAGGAGGCCGAGCAGCTGCTCGAAGAAGCTGTCAGGAATGCCAAGTCCGTTAACGAAGCGTCCTTTTACGCCATCAAATTAGCTCGGCACCTCTTCCGACTGCAGAAAAACCTCCCAAAGGCAAGAAAAGTGCTGTCAGAAGCCATAGAGATGGACAAAGTATGTGTTCCTCTGCTGTATTTAACAACCAGAGATCCTGGTGTTTCCCTCTCTCTCTGAACCATTTCTTTCCGAACCTGGCAACGGTGATGACAGGAGTTGTGGCTGTATGTAGCGGTGGCTACTGCATGGAGACACCAGTCCCTCTAAACTGACGTTGCCTCGCCTGTAGTTTGCAAACCAGAGTGGTGGTGCTGTGTTGTCATCACAGTCGCAGTGCACTCCATGCCTTCATTTCTCCTTCCTCGCATTCTCAGTGTCGTAGGGGTGTTTGTGTCTCGGGGAGCAGAGCAGGTGCTGCGGGCAGCGCTCGCAGATGGTTTTGTACAGCCACAACTACTCGGGGCTCCGTACGCTGTTAGTGGCCTCTGCTCTCGCAGCCTTAGCTCAGCTCACTTCTGATGTGTTTGTGAAAGGGGCCTGGTCAGAGCACCCCGGGGTGAGGAGAGGCTGTGAAAGGGGTCTGGTCAGAGCGCCCCGGTGTGAGGAGAGGCTGTGAAAGGGGCCCGGTCAGAGCGCCTCGGTGTGAGGAGAGGCTGTGAAAGGGGCCTGGTCAGAGCGCCCCAGTGTGAGGAGAGGCCTTTTCTCGAGCGCTCTAGGCGAGGGGTGTGATGGGGACGTTGTGCTGTGCAGCTGCTGCGCGCGCGGTCGGTGCCTGGGCTGACCCCTGTCCCTCTTGTCGTTCGTCTCTGCGCAGGAAAACACGAAGCTGTATCTCAACTTGCTGGAGATGGAGTTCAGTGAGGACCTCAAGCAGAACGAGGAGAACATCCTGAGCTGCTTTGACAAAGCTGTCCACGGCGCCCTGTCCATCAAAATGCGGATCACGTTTTCCCAGCGAAAAGTGGAGTTTCTGGAAGACTTTGGTTCCGATGTCAACAAGTAAGAGTGGCCAGAGGAGGGTCTGGAGAGGTGTGGGGGGTGGGGGTGACACCCGCTGGTTATCTTCTGGGGCACCGGCTCTTTATGAAGGGGAAGCTGCTCCTCTAAACCCAATTCCTGTTTGTATGCGGGAGTCTCCCTGCAGAAAGTGACCCAGAGCCTCGCAGGAAGAGCTGTGCGGCCCCAGCTCCTTCCCGTAGTTCGCTAGGTGTAACCAGGGAGTACGCTCCTGGGTTTTGTGGTGCAGGGACTGTTGGCCCTTCCACACCCTGCAGCTGCTGGGATCCTTCCAGCTTTGCGCTGAGCTGTTCCCCGCACTCCAGGGGCTCCTGTGGCTCCCAGGTGCTGGTGCTGTAGGGTGGCCCCCTCAGGCAGCCGGGTAAACAGGGCCGCTGGAAGCAGCAGCTGCGTCACAAACGGGGGTTAGAGGCCTCTGTGTAAAGGAACTGGAGGGAAGAGCTGCCGGGAGTGGGTAACAGTGGAGCGAGTCAGCAGTTCCCAGTTCAGCTGCATCTTGCGGGAGCACATTCAACTTTCTGGCTTCTCTGTCCTCATGGATGAGGGACATGGGCTAGTGCTGGCCCAGCAGAGGACTTGATGACCTTAAAGGTCTCTTCAACCAAATGGATTCTATGAGTCTGTGCTGGGTCACTGTGTTGGGTCACTGGTGCAGATGATGCTGTGTCTAGGGGGTCACTGGTGCAGATGATGCTGTGTCTGGGGGGGTCACTGGTGCAGATGATGCTGTGTCTGGGGGGGTCACTGGTGCAGATGTGGTTATGACTGGGCTTGGATTGGAACGCCTC
>VZRI01010368.1:242876-255830 GCA_013397515.1 Upupa epops | reverse complement strand
TTGCTGCTGGTGGAGGCTGCAGCGGCCGCAGACCCCGGCCCGGTGGATCCTCTCCCCGCAGCCCCCAGCTCGGCCGACCCCGGCCCGGTGGATCCGCTCCCCGCAACCCCCAGCCCGGCGACCCCGGAGCTGGGAGCGGGGGGTTTCAGCGCGGCGGCGGGCTCGGTGTGGATCTACCCCACCAACCTGCCCGTGCGGGGCTACCAGCTGCGCATGGCCCGCAGCGCCCTGCTGGCCAACACGCTGCTGTCGCTGCCCACCGGGCTGGGCAAGACCTTCGTGGCCGCCGTCGTCATGTACAACTTCTACCGCTGGTTCCCGTCCGGCAAGGTGCTCTTCCTCGCGCCCACCAAGCCGCTGGTGGCCCAGCAGATGGAGGCCTGCGCCCGCCTCATGGGCATCCCCGCCCGGCACATGGCCGAGATGACAGGTCCGGCTCTCCTGCCTCGGGAAGCGGGCGCTGCGGGTGGGGGGCGAGCTCTGGAGGCCTCTGTGGCCTCCTCTGGAGGCGTTGCAGACCCTCCCGGGTGAGTTCTGCGGGATCTAATCCAGCTGATCCTGGGGATTGGGTTCAACACTGTGCTCTCTGCTCCAGAGGGCCCTGCTCGCCGTGGGGAGGCTAGGCTGGAGGAGATGGAAGGGGCGCCCCCAGCCCATCCTGTGGCTCTGTGGCTGGGTGGTCCCTCCCGGCCCCGCCGCTCGCTCTGGGGTTGTGTGCGGCAGTGCTGATGCTGTTTGGGTTAAACGTGAAGACAGGCGGGTGAGAATCACAATCGTTAGGGGTTGGATGGAAGGGACCTTAGAAGATCCCTGGTCCTGGGGAAGGGTAAAAAAGGCTGGCTTTCCAAAGCTCAGACTTGTACGGGGTTAATGTTGTGGGTCTGGGTGGCCAAAGCCCAGGTTACCAATGCAAGGTGTTTTCTGGAGCTGTGGGCTGCAGCCCTGTGGTCACTGAGCAGAACCCTCACGGAGGTGTGGGTGCCTGCACTGAACCCCCCCTCCCCACGGCGTGGAGCTCAAGACAAAGACAGACAGCTCTATTGGGATTTTCTGTGTGTGAAGTCCTTGCAAGCCCAGCAGCTGCTGCTGCTGCTTGCTGAAGCACCGGCCTTGCTCCTAGAACCACAGGTCGCCGGGTTGGAGGGGACCTGAGGGACCGTCTGGTCCAGCTTTTCTTGGGAAAGGGCTGGTGTGGACAGGCTGTGCCAGCTGCTGCCCAGAGGGTCCTAAGTGAACCCTGAAATGAGTGTTAACACTGAGGGTGTTCAGGCAGACCAGCTACCTTTGGCACAGGCCGCAGGAGGCCAGGGATAGCTGATTCTTTCAAGCCTGGTTTTCAGCAGCTGCAGCTTTATGTTTTCGATGTGGAAAGCCTCCTGAGTGGCTGCGTTCACCCTCGTTTTCCTGAGAGTAGGGCCAGCAGCAGGGTGTGTGCCATTCTAACACTCGGTGCCCATAGCCTTGCCAACCCGTGCTGTTGCTGAGACCACGGCCTGCAGCTTGCTGATGCTGTCCCTTTCCTTCCCAGGGGGAACCCAAGCGCTCAGCCGGAGAGAACTGTGGACTGAGAAGAGGGTCTTTTTCCTCACACCTCAAATCATGGTGAACGATCTGTCCCGTGGCACGTGTCCTGCTGTGGAGATTAAGTGCTTGGTCATCGACGAAGCCCACAAAGCCCTTGGGAATCACGCCTACTGCCAGGTACTGCTTTGCTCTCCTCTCAGAGCTACAAAAGCCTTCCCAAACCCACTGACAGCACCTTCATGAAGTGTCAGGGATGTGGCTGCTGCAGGGAGATTGTCCTTCAGGTGCTTGGCTTGCTTTGGAAGAGATTGATGGGTCCTCTGTGCCCGGTTTTAAGTGGAACCTGTATGAAAAGGTGGTGAATGAGGTGGGGGTGTTCTCAGTGTCTGAATGGGGTTGGCATTGTTGTTCCATATGCTTTTGTTTGCTTTAGAAAGAGAAGTGAGTGCTGTTCCTCGCAGAGCATATGTGTTTGCAGCTGTGCTCTGTGTTTGTTGGGAGCTGGAACAGCTCTTGAATGGTGGAGGCTTTGTTTGTCTTTCCCAGAACAAAGGCACTGTCAGGTAAAGCTGACTGTTTCAGCAGCTCCTTTGAAATTTGGGGGGTGTCTCAGTCAGCAGAGTTTGTTACCTCGGCTTAGTCCCCCTGGTTCGTGGGGTTTGCTTCTGCTTAACAGACCCCTTGTGAGGGCAACAGACGGCTCCCGGTGCTTGCTGACTCGCTGGAGAAGTGGTGCTGGACTGCTGAGTACAGTGGTGGGTGGTGCTGTTGTGCCAGCAGTGCTCTTCCGTCCTTTCTCAGCACCAGAGCAACTTCATTCTCAAGGGGCTGGAGCGTGAAGGGGTTTTATTCCAAAATCTGCATAGAAATATTTATGTCTTAAATGCTTCACCTTGGAGCACAGAGCTGAGGCTCGCTCAGCGTGAGTCATCTGAGCTGTCGCTGAGCACATCACCCCTCACCTGGTAGTCTGATTGCCAGGCCTTGGTCTCTGCTCCAGCGATACCTCTGTGGGTTTTCAGTGGAGCTGCGGGCGCTCACGGGGTTCCTCTGCAGCCTCCAGCCACTCTTCTCTGTAGTGCTTGTGATTCTGTGCTGTGCAGCACGAGGAGGTTGTGCAGCAGGCAGTTGCCGCTGAGGGCACCAGCACAGCTCAGCCCTGCCTGGGAGGCGGTTGCCTCAATATTCAGGAGCTGCTGTCCTTGCCCCAGTTTTGTCCTTGGAGAGGGCTGTAGGAGGAAGACACGGGAACTCTAGGGAACACTCAGCCACTTGCACCTGTGGGTATGTTTTCATCGAGCCGTTTGTATCAGCAAACGGCCCCCTGGAAGGGAGTTAACAGAGGCTCCTTGTGTTTAGGTGGTGCGGGAGCTGAGCAAATACACCCATCACTTTCGGGTCCTGGCCCTGAGCGCCACGCCGGGCAGCGATACGAAGGTGAGTCAGAGCAACCCACGGGGTGGGAGCGAGCAGAGCTTCAGCAGAACCTCTGCCCAGTACTGCTGTGCAGGAGTTCCACACAAAACCTCTCTGCAGTCTGCTGGCTGCTTGAGGATTCGTCTTCCTCGTGCTGCAGACTCAATAGTATTTAGTTCCTGACCTCTCTGAGAGGAAATAATCCCTCTTGGATTCTTGATTGAACCGAGAAGAGGGTCTCTTGGTGCGGAATGGCTTGGGTATGGTGTGCAGTGGGGGGTGTGGGGTTAGCAGCTATAAGGGTGAGGTTTGCCAGCTCAGGCAGGGGGACACCCAAACTCAGGTTAGGCTCCTGGCTCGGGCTTGCTTCTCACCAGGTGCCTCCACAGCCAAAGCCTGCGCTTCCAGCCCTCAAGCAGCAGCAGGCTTTTGCACTCCTCAGCATGCCCTGGCTCTTTGTGCGCTGCTGAGGATCCTCATGTAGAGAGTCCTTAGCTGCTCACTTGTAGGATCCTGTTCCTTGCTGTCCTCCTGCTGCGCCGTGCCGTGTTAGCAAGCAAATGACAGTCTCTCGTGGCTTCTCCACCAGGCCGTGCAGCAAGTCATTTCCAACTTACTCATTGCCCAGATAGAGGTGTGTGCTGAGGATTCCCCGGAGATCCAGCCTTACTCTCACCAGAGACAGGTGGAGAAGATAGTTGTTCCGCTGGGGGAGGAGCTGGTGGCAATCCAGAGCGCCTACATCCGGGTGAGTGGTGGCTGCTGCTTTACTGTCCATGCTCGCTAGCACTGAATGATTTGCTTTCCCTTCCTGTTGTGATGTCTCTGCCTGGAGTAGCGGGAACATAAACGGGGAACGCTTGCTCTGCAGCTAACCTGGAGACAGAAGGCAGAACCAAAGCCCCCCTGGTTGCAGCTAGAGCAGCTGCTGTTTCACCTGGCACCAGTGACCCGGGGGGTCTTCCCTTCATTGGGCTGGATTTAGCAGTTTGGATGCTGGGAGTGGCTGTGTTGAACCTCTGTGTGAACTGAAACCTCTTCTCTAATTAAGAACTCATTACAGGCTGGGTAACGTACATCTCTAATTAGCTGCTGCTTTGTTTGGGGTGGTTTGGTGTCAGTGTCAGGCTGCTGGCCTGCAGTCAGAGCTTAGTGATGTCAGTGCGGTGGACCTGAGGACCACCGGAGGGCAAACGTGTTCCCTCTCCAGGCAGAACTGGATTGGGTGTTCCAGTGCCCTGGCTGTGTGTGAGGGGGCTGTCCCACTGATGGACCAGTGAGAGCTCTGTGGTTAGTCTGGTACCAGTGCAGGTGCTTCCCAGCACTGCTGTGGAGCACAGGGGCTCCGTCACTGGAGATTTCAGCTGACACAAGCACACGGGTTTGGCTGCCCTGGTGTGGCTGGGGAGCACAGGCAGACCTCGTGGCTTCGGCGGTTTCAGTTTCCTTCCTGTGATCGCGTATTTGCATCTCTGCTGCTGAGGGTTTCTTGGAAGGTGTTTCAGGACCCTCTTGAGTCTTAGAGATCATTTCAAATCGGGGGCCCGAACGGTTCTGGCGACACCAGAGCAGCGCGGGGCGAGGGCGTGTGTGGTGCTCAGGAACCCACAGCCAGGCGTGTTCTGCACAAGGGAGCCTTTAATTCCGACCAACAGCGAGAGCAGACAAGGGGACGGGTCAGTGAGGACGAAGGACGGCGTCAAACAGCACAGCACGGGCAACGGGGGTTCACGTCTGGGTGCAAGAAGCAAGGCCCTGAGTATCACAGCAGCTGCAAGAGACTTCGTAGGCACTAACACAGATCAGAAAAGTACACGACACACAGGACAACACCGATGTGAAGGCTACATCCCTTACTCTGCCACAGACAGGGGTGAACTCTGCTTTATCAGCGCCTTTCAGGAGTGGAAACCCAGTCGCTTCAAATTGAAAATGAAAAGCCGTTAAGCGATGGCTTGGAAGCAGAGCCAGGGACAGATGGATGATGGCAGACCAGTCTGGTACCTGGGGCAGGGTGTGCAGCCTGGCCTCCTGCTTTGGGACTCGCTGGAACAATGTATTTGAGGAAGGGGAGAGGTTTCCCCGGTGTCACCACTGAGTCAACCTTGCTGTGTGGCAGGGAAAACTCACTGCTGCCCCTGCCACGCTGGTGAGGCCAGGCAGAGGAGCAGCAACGGTGTTCCACAGCCACAGAGTGTATCCTCCAAGGTGAGAGCAGCTGGCTCTCCGCAGCAGAAGGCATCTACAAGAAGTCAAAATAAATACTAACCCTGGAATCGACAGCTTTACACCGAACACCACGGAGCACACGGCTGCAGGCAGGGGGTCGCAGCAGTACCCTAGCCCTGGGAAGCGAGAAGGGCCTATGGCACACCCACAGGAGCTGAGCCACGTGTGTTTTCACGTGAGGATGACACACAGAGCAAAGACTTTCGCAGCAGGTGTTTAGAGGACAGAGTGTACAGAGTGCTGAGGGCTGACACTACTTTATCACTACCTGGCAGTTGTGGTGCTGCAGTTTTACCTCTGTAACTGGCAAAGGCAGCCAAGTTGCAGAGACTTCTCGAATTTGCCTAAGGCCCTCTTGTCACGGGTGAACGCTTCTGCTTGCTCCTATGCAAAGCTTGGTGGAGGAGGAAGGAAGGTGACCCCAAATGCCTTTAGTGCCTCCCTGGCCCCTCTGCTCAGCGCAGCTTTAGAGAGCTCTGCTTTTCCCCCCATTGTTCACTACGCTTCGGTTCTGGCTGGACTTTCCAGCACTCTGAGGGAAGGTAGAAAGGTGAAATAACTGACAGTTCAACAGGGAAGTGATTTGGTGGCTACTGCAGTAGAAGTCCGAGTCATTTTCTGCCCCCTCTTCCAGCTACGATCCTGGATCTGGATCAAATCGAGAGGCATAAAACAGGTACCTCTGTCCTCTCGTGTGGAGGGGGAAGTGCTGAGTGCACTGAACTTGGCACACAGGCAAAGCCCTGCCGAGCTCTGTGGTGGGTACAAGAGAGACCCCCCAACCCCCAGGCTTTGTGGAGATCCCCGGTGCTTTAACCTTAACTAGTGGCAACACCGATGTCTCCGCTGGAGCAGTGCGGGGCGTCTGACCAGCCTGGACCTTCAGGAGGAGCAGGCAAGCGTTTGGGGTTTGGTTGGTTTTCCTCACCAAGGCTGTTGCTTGCTTTGTGTCAGAGTGAAGGCTTTTCTCTCTGCTTTTGGAGGTGTTTCCCTCGGTCTTCCCCCTCCTCCTGAGGAATCCCTGCGGGCAGCAGCCACTGGAGGGCACCTCGGTCCCGCTCAACCGCAGCCAGTGTTCTCCGAGCCTGCTTCTGGGAGAGAGGTTTAGGCTAAGCCCAAAGCCTCGTTGAACTACTTGAGACCAGCACGTTCGCTCGGTTCTAGGGCAGTCCGTTTTGCTGGCCAGTTAAGGCTCCACCAGCAGACGACGCTGCTGCCTGCTGTCACTGAGGAACAAGAAAACCCTACGTGCAGCCTAGCTCCTGGAAGCGGTGTGCAGTGCAGGTGGTGTACTTGGAGACCTATCGCACAGAGAACATCTTCCACGAAGATTAAGCTCTACCTTCCAGTCTGTCAGGGGAGGCACTAGGCAGGGGTTTTTAAGAGCAAAACTGCCCTGTCGCTGAGGAGGGTGGGTGCTGGCTAGCTGCAGGGAACAGCGATGGCTGGCTGCTGCTCTCAGACCTCCAATGGGTGTGGAACTGTCTGGCCTTTCCTCGCAGCCATAGCCTGCTGGAGTAGCAGGTGTCTGCTCAAAGAGCTGTTGTGGGCATGAGGGGCCAGAGAAACAAGCTGCAAGGTGGAAAATGAGATAGTAGGAAGAGAAGCTCTCACAGTGAGGGTGGTCAAATACCAGGGCAGGGCCCGGCAGGCGTCCAGGCTCCTTGTCCCTGGAGATGCTCAAAACCCGCTGGAGGAAGGCCCTGAGCAGTGGGCTCTGCCAGAGGTGGATTTCTGGGGAATGTCTGTGTGGTTCAGAACAGGGCAGTGTGGTACTGCCAGAAGAGGTGCCAGAGTCCTGAACAGCAGCCTGCCTTCTGCTGTGGGATTTCACCGGTCAGCAGGGCGGGCAGAACAAGTGTTGAGGGAGCTGCAGAGTCGGGGGCCTTCAGGAACACTTGTGAGTGTGTGATTAACCTGCAGCTCTCGCTGACAAGCTGTGCGGAGCACTAGGACTGTTGTGTCCTGTTGGTCCTGCCTAAGGTCAGGGTGCTTTGGTTGGATGCTTGTTGAGGTAAGTGTTAAGGGTCTCTGCCCCACAGACGATGATGTTGAGAGCAGTCAGCACTTGCTCACTCCTGCTCTGGGTGTAATCCCAGTGGTCTGCATCTGATGGTTCTCTTCAGAAACAAAGACCGGAGTGATCTTTGTCTGAAGCACAGCCCCTGTGGGAGGTGGTTTCAGTGTGGGTGCCCCACTGAACCCCACATGGGGTCTTTTTGTGGCTGAGACAGCACTGGGTGCTCAGAGCAGGCTAGGGCAGCAGCTCTAGGATCGCCCCTAGGACCCTCCCAAGCCTCAGGCAGGCTGGAGATGCTAGAAAGTGGATGAGAAGAGAGGTCTCTGTCTCCCTTACCTTATAAAAAGAAGACAAGGTGAACTAACTCCTAAAGTGCTAAAAATCTCCATAAAAATAGTGTAAAACTGTAAAAGTTGAGTAGGAAAGGGGGGGGGGGGGTGTCAGCATAACCTCTGGCGACCCTGCTGAGGAAGTCTGCTACGCAAGCAGGCTAAAAGCCTCGTTTCTACAACGTTGGAGGGTCTGACACCTAGCCTGGCGCGGTTCACCTGTGGCACTGTGCCAGCGCGTGGCAGGGGGCTGGCGAGAGCAGCTACGGTCTCTGCAGGAACCAGATCTCGTTGTGACGGTTGGCAGCGGCTGGGTTTGTGTATCCGGCGATGATGAACGTGTCCTGCAAACACAGCTCGGGACTCTCCAGAATCTCTGCCAGCAGGTTTATTTCTCTCATGATGGAGTCTTCGTTGGTGATCCCTCTGAAGCTCCTGCAACGATCGGCTTCATAGCGAGTTTCCCCTAAGACCCCCAGCTTCCCCAAAGCCCAGAAGTGCCTCCTTCACATGAACTACTGTTGTTCCCAGACCCCTGGGCTCAGGCCCAGGTAACAGCTGTTCAGTCACCTTTGCAGTGACAGCTCAGACACCTTGTCCCAGCTGCACGGAGCAGCCTGTGTTGGAGGACACCTGTCTGGCCAAGCTGGTGACCAGCATTTGCCGAGCGTCCCAGTCTGAGTGGCGTTTAGTGAGTGCCGAACGCCACGCTTCGCTGTGTGGTAGCTTTGAGACTCTGCCTTCAAATGGAACCCCCATGGGTTTCCTTGGTCTCCTCACCACAAGGAACCGAAGCCGCCCTTACCTGCTGTAGACAACAGTAGAAGGCCATTCCTCGATGATGATGTCGGAGTCAAAAGGGTGGGGTGGCTCATCCTGCAGCACCTCGGGCAGGTAGTAGGCTACTGTCACTGACTGCGCCATCTCCGACTGGGACTCGTTGGTGTGGACGATGGTCACGATGGGTATTGTGATCCCCAGGTACAGCCCTGAGGAGACACGGGTGACTCGTTGAGAATTCCAGAGGCAGTCTGCGTGCAGTGCTTGGCTTCTGAGCCCACCTCTCTCTCAAAACTCCCCCCCACGGGTGTGCGTGTCTGGAATACAGTATTTGCTGAGCTCTGCTGTCCTACAGCAGGAGTTGGACTTCCTCACCCGTTTTATCTCCTACAGGGAGGAGCTGGTGCCTGCAAATCCTATTTTAACTTGGGTGTAGAGCTGTGCTCGCAGTTACCTGAGGAGTTCTGCTCGCAGATGTACCTCATGAGCTTCATGAAGCCGAGGCATATGCTCTGCTCGTACTGTTTCTCATTCATTTTTATACAAGCCCACTTGGCTTTTCCGTACTGGCGCTTCTCGTACAGCAGGTCTCCGAGCTGCAAACACAGTGAGATCATAACGTTTGGAGGTCTAATTTAACCACCCAAAATCCCACGCAAACAAGTACAAGTCAGTATAGAAATAGAGACCCAAGGCACAAACGCTCCAGTGCTCTAGGGCACAAAGCATCAGCTTCTCCAGCTGGAGACCGAAATGACGGCGTGAGGGAAGGGTTTACGTCTCAGTGCCAGCCCTTCCTGAAGCGTGCTCTGGTTAAGACACAGGAATAACTGGAGAGTAACAAGTTCAGATAGTAATTATAACAAATCAATGAAGATTAAAACGAGAATGATCTGCAACTGTCAGTGGACTCATCTTGGCAGGAAGAGTGGAATTTCAGTCCTTCCTCATATTAATCCAGAAGGAATTTGCCTCTGAGCTTGGACCAAAACGTCTAGGGAGTTTTCCTTTAGAGTAAGGAGCTCTGGACTGGTAGTGTGGGACATCTAGTTGCAGTCAACTCTGGACAGCCTCGGGTTGTCGCAGTGCTGCCTGGAAATAGCTTTCAGGAGTTGAAATAAACAGCCAGGACCCCTGCTCATGAAACAGTCTGCCAGGCAGTGAACCCTGTCAGTTATACAGGGCTGCTGGGAAGACAGGAGTTGGGGGGCCTGTGTATCTGTATTTAAGCTCAGGCACTTGCTCGCACCTTCCTCGAGCTCGAGTTATTTGCTTTCTGGGAGGGAGTAAAGAAGCAAAGGCAGTGATTTCAAGGAAGACTTTTCAGCTGTGAAAGTAGAGGGGTTGTTAAATGACAGCGTCCCAAGAACTCTGATTCCTGGCTGTCTGGGACTGCTGCTAGGTTCTGCCTTGCAGGACCCACGTGCATAGGAGCGGTGAGATGTTAAAAGCAATTGAAGAGGAGGGGTTACCTTCTCTTTGCGCTGGATCAGCGTGAACGGGATGGTCTGCCTCTCCTGAGGGCTGTTGTTCCTTGTCAGCTGCTGAATCGGCTCTGCCATGTCTGCAGCAAAGGAAGACATTTCCAGCTTTACACCCAGAGCTGTAGGAATAAGGCTGGGGCTTTGGTTCTCTATCTAGTTTGCTGCTTGCAGTGGAAGGGTTAACTGCTTCCTCTCCCTGTCCCGTGGAGAAGGTTTCTGTCCTACTCCTCAAGTGGGGGAGTGCCCACTGTTGTGTCTCTGTGCTGGTGATGCTGCTGCAGCAACTCCTGTGGTGTTTGTGAGAAGCAGGCTCAGTCGGCTGCTGTGGTGCAGTGCTCCTGGGGAACTCTCACTTCCTAAGGCTGGCTGGTGCCTATCTGACAGAAGGCTCTGTTCGCAGGCAGCAGTAGGGAAGGTGAAGCAGAACACTCTGGGTTTACGGGGCTACTCTGGGCACCTTCAGTGGGGAGGGCGGGGGGGGAGGAGCAGAGCATTAGGAGAATTAAGATGCAGGAGAATTAACTTGGCCGAGGTCACTCAGTAAATCTGTAGCTGAGCTGGGAATCAAACCTACATCTCTTGGCGTCCAGCGCAGAGAGTTTAACCTTAAGGCTGTTTGGAACAGGAAAGGTCCATTTAATAAAGGGGAGAAAGCTGCACCTCAGCTGCTGTTTGGGTAAGAAGCTCCTTGGGGAACATTTGGACTGGGAGTGGTAACTGATGGTAGAACCGATCTCTTTGGAGGCGGAGAGAGAAGGAGCAGAAGATTTGACCTCAGCACTGAATTTCCTAGGGAATAATCAGAGACTGGGGAGCATTTTAGGACTCTTAGGAAAATTGAATCTGTTTCTAGATCCCTTTAATGGTAAAGGGTGGCTTTTCTCCACTCTAGAGCACCGGACAGGGGTGACAGCTAGGTACAGGGGATTTACTCCTCAGGTTGTGAAGCCTGCAGAGCACCTCAGATGAAATACTGGTGGGAGAGGGCACAGCAGGCAGAGCCGTGAGGCAGGGCAAGGCTTGGTTTCAACACTTCGATGACAGCTGCTGCGATAGGTGGGTGTGTGAAAGAGGCCAGTCTTCATAGAGGGTTGACAGCCATCGGGAGCATTTGAGCAGACTTGCTCCAAGCAGCTGCACCGGGCAGTGTTTCAGTGGCTGAGTGTCTTGACTTGTGCCTGACCTGACTGTTGGGGGGGCTGCTGCGGTGCAAGGGCACCCGTGCCCTCCCATAATGGACTGCTCACAGACCAGTGCTGGGCTGCATGGGCTTCAGGGAGAGGTCCCAGCTCGGGGGCCACCCAGCGATGGGAACCATGCGGTCGCTCCCTAAGGTTTCCACTGCCTAGCAGAGCCTGGCTGCTGCTTAGATGCGGGAGCGAGCCCTGGAGGGGCAGGTACGTGCTGGAAAGCTGGAGCCCAGGTCCTAGACCCCGGAGCATACTCTGTCCCAAGTGCTGTTAGACAGCCTGTGCTCCAGCAGGTGGTCTGGGTGGGGATCAGCTGCCCTAGCTTGGTAACTCATGTCCTTCTGCTGAGATCAGAGCTGAGAAATGCAGAAGCAGCTGCTGTAGCAGGTTTTGTGCCTCTGCTGGCCGTGGATGAAATGCACGGCCACCCAGGGAAGTCACCCTACGCCTTCCCACCCCTTTATTGTTCTTCCAGTGTTCTGTGGAGAGGGCTGGCGCAGGCTGCTGGGTCAGTCTGTAGGACAAGGTCTTGTTAACAGTGATAAAGGGCAGCGCCAGCCATGCAGCCCTCCCGGGAACCCCTGGGGTCGTCGGAATGCTCGGTGTCCCTGTCAGCTTCAGTTACTCTTAGAAGGTGCCACCGATCCGAAGGGCAGTCACCTTTGCAGGGTGTGTTGTCAGGGCAGGACTGTGGATGCAGAGATGGTGCCTTCCCCCCGCCCCAGCACAGAAGTATGTATTTAGTTGCCACGGTCATGAGTGTCTGTGCCAGCCCAAGCCCTTGCATCTTCCTGCGTCCCGGCCTCAGAGGCAGAGCTGCTTGGCACAAGAGGTGGTCAGGGAGATGTGCAGCTCCCAGAGAGCCACCACCTCTGTGCCTGTCTCTGCTCTCTGAGGCAGTAGTCCGTTAGCTGACAGGATACCGAAGCCAGATATTCAGAGTCACCCTGAGCACACAAAACCCCTCAGCCAGAGTCTGGTGGAGCTGCAGTCCTCCTGACACAGCCCTGGGCACTACCAGAAGAAGCAGCTATTCAGATGGCGTTGACATGTGCTCAGCCTCACAGAGCACAGCTTTGAGAAGGAAATGTGCCCCAGTGCTGTGTTTGACCGATTTCCTAGTCTTGATGTGCTGCTTGATAAACCCTCTGTCACTGCAGCACACCACCCCTGCCTTCCACAGGAGGAGTCCCTGGTTCTGCTGCACAAAGCAGCTCTTGAGGAGCGGCTCAGTGTTTCACTGGAATCAAACCTTAGAGAGGTGAGCCCTGCCCGCACGGCTTGGGCTGCCCGGGAGCACAGAGAAAGTTCAGATGAACAGAGTCGGGCGTTAGCAGTGCCTGCAGCAGCCTGTCATCCAGGGCTTTGCTGCTTCCCATCCCTTCGGGGGTCCGGAGAGGCTAACAGCACCTCTGTTTCTCTAGGCAGGACAGTGTGTTTCTAACTTGGCGGTTACTCTGCGGCTTTTTAGAAGCCGCATGAGCTGTCTCAGTCACAGACTCTCCAGGCTGAGAACAGTTCCTCACCCAGGTGCTGTCAGAAAGCACCAGCCTACCCTAGGGGTAGGAACAGGAGATGTCTGGAAGCAGCCTGGTTCCACAGCCGCTCAGCTGAGCGTTTAACCGGGGCTGAGAGCTGCCTCACTGCTTTCCAGCACAGGCAAGTCAGCCTGCTGCTGCAGCCTCCTCAGAATCCCAGGCTCATTAGGTTGGAGGAGAGAGCTCAGAGCTCATCCCGCCCCAACCCCCTGCCATGGCCAGGGCCACCTTTCACCAGACCAGGTTGCCCGGAGCCCCATCCAACCTTTCTGTGAACACTGCCCGGGATGGAGCAGCCTGTTCCCGGGTCTCAGCCCCCTCGCAGCGAGGAGTTTCTCCCGCAGACCTGATGTCCCGTAGCGCCGCGCTCCCCCCGTGCCCCCTTACCCCTGGGCACGTCCACGCGGTGCCCCCTGCCCACGCTCTGCCAGTAGCTCAGCAGCC
>VZRI01010368.1:191394-242810 GCA_013397515.1 Upupa epops | reverse complement strand
TGCCCATCCGTGCCCGGGGGGTGAGGAGGGCGGGCGGTGGTGCCCATCCCCGCCCCTACCCGCCTCGGGAGAGCGGGGGGAGGATGGACCGGAGCGGGGCTGAACTGGAGCTGATGCTCTGCCGAGCGCAGGAGCTGTGCTCTCGGCACCGCTTTCCCTCGCTGCTCTCGAGTTGCTCCTAATGTGTTGTGAGTTTCTTTCAGAGTTTTCAAAACACAGAGCTTTCATGTTAATTCAGTTGGAAGAGATTGTCAGTCCCAACCAGGACCCCGTTCAGAAGGTTGTTCCTAACTGGCTCTGGACAGGAGTTTGTGTTGTTACTGAAGCCCAGCTTTTGAAGATGCCAGCTCTGTAATTCTTCTATTGCTGAGACAGATGGCTGAGCAGGCACAGTAGACATAAGGAAATCACAACCTGAACGTAAGGACGGGGTGGTTTCACTAGGAGAGTGGCAGAGCCCTGTCCCAGACTGCCCAGAGAGGTTGTAGGGGCTCTTCTCTGCAGATATTCCAAACCTGCCTGGACTGTTCCTGTGGAATCTGCTCTAGGGAGTCCTGTTGTAGCAGAAAGTTGGATTGGATGATCTCCAGAAGCCCCTTCCTTGGTCCACTAGCCCGTGATTCCACAGTCTGTGACAAGTGCTGCAGGCTCTGGGGCAGAATCGGGCTGGCTGTCATCCCAACCTCGCTGTGAAATAGGTGCTGCGGTACTTTCTGTGCAGGCAGGAGAGGGGACCCTGGCCTTTAGAGTCACTGGATAGTCCCCACATTCTCCCCCTTAAGGTGCTTGTAGGAGACCGGAGGTTGGGGATGTTAACTGTTCACTCCATGGTGCTCTATTCCATCCCCTACCCCCCTCCTTTCTTCTTTCCTGTCCAGCATCCTTCTCCCAGACTCAGCTTTGGTAACCTGGTCCCAGCGGCTGCTCTTGGTGGCATGGAGTGATGAGTTGCCCCAGAAGCCGGGGACACGCAGGTCCCACCTGTACTTGTGTCAGCGCAGATGAAATCCTTTGTTCTGTGAATGCTTTTCTGACAGCCTGAGCTGACCGGTCAGGGGCTGCTGTTTACTGGAGAGCTGAGGAATGGAGGAACAACCACCAGTGGCAGTGTCCCAAGGGAATGGTTCTCGCCTGCTGAACTTGGCCTGTGGGGCTCCCTTGGAAGGGGAGGGGTTGTAGAGGCTGAAGCAGAGAGTTCTGCTGTCTGACCTCTTGGCTGTGGGCAGCATATGAGCAGCGCTGGCGCTGGCTGAGAAGGCAGATTCCTTACAAATGCTGGAGAAGATGCTTTGCCTGGGGGTTGGGCTGATGATCTGGTGTTTTGGCCAGGTACCCAGTGTACAGAATGGCACAGTTCACTGGGACCGGGCTGCCATGGGCTCTTTCCTGGCAGCTGCTGGATTCCCTCTCAGAGGTGCTGCTGGGTTTTATTCGTGGGGCATCTGTGTTGCTGTGGACAAGTACCCCAGGGTACAGCGGGATCAGTCTGGGTAGCAGCTTCAGTTCCACCTCCGCGTGGTGCAAACGCCCACGGCTGAGTCACGGGGAGGTGTTTTCCATGTGATTTTCCAGGGTGGATTGTTCTACCGAGTGGGGGCATCCTGGCTCCTGGAGATCCTTGTGGCAGCCTCACAGAAAACAGTCCCAACAGTGTGCTCTGAGCTCTCATTATGAGAGTGAACAGCTGCTCAAACGAAGCGGTTTCTGCTTAGAGGATTTGCTGAGTGCTGTTGCTGCAGATGGAAAACATGAACCACCAGGAAAACGATGTAGAGTCACAGCTACACTTGTGTTTGAGTGGGGCCTGCCTGGTGACCTGCAGGGGGTTAGGATCCTGCTTTAAAGGTCCAGCTGCACAGACCTGTCTTTGCTTTGTGATGGGTTTAGTGGCCGCATACCCGAGGTGCGTTTGGTAGGGTACTGGTGGTGCGCACTGCTGTGTCTGGACACTGCTGCCAGCTCGGATAGTGGAGTAAACAGTGGCTTCTGGAGCTGAGCAGATGTGGGTGGTGTTGTGTTTGGGTTGTTCTCCCCCCAGCTTGTTACCTGTGCTTGGCTGCTGGCCGAGAGACACAGCTGGGATGGTGTGGTTTGGCGGTGGTGGAGCTTTCCCGGCAGGCTGGATCTCTGCCTATAAAAGGACAGGAAAGGTTCAGCCTTGCAGATGGAGGCTGTGGAGTACCCTGCCTTCTGTGCTGTGGCTCAGGGGTTGCAGTGCAGATGGGTACAGAGAAGCTGCTGCTCTCTCCTGTCTCCTCAAGTAAAGGTGTTCTCGGCCAGGTGAGCTGACAAGGGAAGAGGTGCAGCTCCTCCTTCGCAGAGCTCAGTGAAAGAGAAGCGCTGCCACAGGCGAAACCCAGGCTGTTAGAAGAGGACAAATTACTGTTCCTTTCGGTCAATACCAGCTTGCTGGGAGGGACATTGGAGATGTTCACCGTGTGACAGACCCCTGGAGGGTAGGAAGACTCAGCTGTCTGTACCAGCTAATAGGAACTGGACAGCCAGACTTCGAGAGGTGCTGGGACTGTTGTTAGGCTGATCAGTATTGGGCTTGGAGAACGACAGGCTCAGCTCAGCACCTCCGTACCCTGCTGGCTCCCTGCTGGCTCATTTTCACTATTGGAAGGGTAAGACAGCGGGTGAACCCTGGCTCAAACAGCACTTCTCTGCCTCTTGTTTCTGCAGAGTGTGCTTGGCGCGGCTCTGAAGTTGTACAGTACAAGAACTAGACCCGAGCACCACGCACAGCTCCAAGCACCTCTCTCTGCTGCCTTCCCCAGCCTGAGCAGCTAGGTAGAGGCTGGCTTGGCCATAAGGTGCCCTGGCCCATCCGTGAGACACATTGCTATGGCACAGGGGTCTGGCACCGTGTCTGTCTGATGGAGGCACAAGACTCTAACTAAACCTGGAGTTTAAACACGGTTTGTTCCTGGGGCTTCCTCCTAGAAGTGACTTTGAAGAGTATCAGACACTTCTCAGGGTGGCCCTCAGCGAGACCCATTGTGTCCTAGCACCAAGCACCGACTGCTCTAGAGCAGCATCGAGCCATCCCTGGGGTGCACTGCCCTGGAGCAGCACGGGGAGCAGGGTGAGTCCGTGTGGTGCACGCTGTGACCAACTCTGTGTGCTGGAGATGTTGGAGTTACTTCCCCGGCCTGATGGTCCCTGGCTAAGGCAGCCCAGTGGGGCACACTGGTGCTCCCACATTGCTGGAGATGTGCAGGGACCTCCCCCATGCTCAACATGGGCTCATCTTCTTCTTGAAAGGGTCTGTGCTGTGCGGGGCAGTGAAAACGTGGGAGCCAGGGAAGTTGGGAGAGCAGGGAAGGGGGTGGCAGTAGTATTTAGTGTGGGGTGACTGGGATCTAGGAGCTTCCTGGCTCTTCACCTTTGCTGCAGGTAGGAATGGATGGTCAGCCTCTGTTTTGTGAGGACGCAGGCGACTCAGTGGCTGGGTCCCCTCAAGCCCGCCCCGAAGGAACGGCGGACACACGCAGGACGGACACCTGGCAGACCCTCACTGCAGTGAAATGCAGTAATTAGGCCGGGTCACTTGTTCAGAGCCCTTGTTTTTCACAGTGCCAAGGGAAAACAGCTTAGCAGCAGCCTTCAGCAGGAGCAGCGGCAGCTTGGCTCGTCACCTGCGGTTGTCCTCAGCCGTCACCCAAACAGCAGGTCCTGAGCCGCTCCGGGCTGGCAGCCCCCGTGCTTGGCTGTAGCAGGCCCCTGACCGAGCAGAGCCCTGTGCTCTTGGCAGGGTTGGTGCAGCGTGAGGTAACTCTGCCAGGTGTCTTGAGTGGATTGGCCGTAAATCTGTCAGCCTCTGGAGCTCGGGTTAGGGAGCTAGAAAGAGCCCCGAGCCCTGGCAGCAGCTACTGCGGATGAGCTGTGCCGGTGTTTGCACGGGTAACGTGACACCGGCGTGTTTTGGAAAGACTGAGGGCACTTTTGAGAAGCATTATCTTTTTAATTAAAAACGGAGGTTTGGAGGCAAGATAAGTGTAATCCCTGCGTAGGGCTGTGCCCGCATCTCTCCGAAGTAGGTTATGTTTACTGTTCCCTATTCGTTTTGAAGCTCCGGGTGACTGGATCCTGCTGTCTTTCATAACAGTGTTCCTGGGTTTGCCTGACAGAGGGCGATTCGATCGGACAGGGGTGGGCATGGAGCACACGGTGACAACAGAGTTAGCTTACCCGCTGGGCGCGGGGCCGCAGGGTGAAGCCTCCGAGTGCACGCACTGGACGTTTCCTTCCCTTTGGAATGAAAAAGCTGGCTGCAGCGCTGGGAAACAGTGACCCAGTGCCGCAGTGGGCTGGTGTGGGCATCACTTCTGAACCAAAGCAGTCCTTGCCGTCCCAGAGAGAGAGATTTGTGCCCGGGGACTGACTGTGTTTCCACCCCTGGAGGCTCAGCTTAAGCTCCATCTCCACATCTTGTGTGTCCTCGTGTCTGCCTGCTCAGGGCTGGGAAGGTAGAGACTGTCAGGGGGTTCCGCTGACAAGACAGCGTCCCGAGCTGTCCTTCTCATGGGCAGCTCTTTCGGTTCCTCGTTTTTAAACACCGTTTCCTAACAAGCTGGCACACGCCTTTCTGCCCCTGCCCCCTCAGAGCGGTGTGGCAGACACAGACCAGGCTTGAATTGGAATCTTTGAGCACAGACCCACGTGGGAGAATTCCTCTCGTGTGCTCAGGCTTCCACGGGGCCTGGTGGGTGCTTTTCCTGCGTTGTTTGGGACGGATAACTTGATTTCTGTGTGGTGCTTTTCTTTCCCTCCCTGCAGACACTCCTGGCTGTGCTGCAGTTTCCAGCTGGTGTTTGCCTGCCTGTGGTTGCTTTGGTCAAATTAATCCGTTAGTCTTAATTAGGAGGAATGCTTCATGGTGGGGTCTCTTGACCTCCTCGGTGCTGTCCTGCCATCGAGCTGCCTGGAGTCCTCCCAGCTGTGCCTCCTGGGGACCTCCCGCCTTCCTTTGCTCCTTCCCTCCAGCCAGGAGCTGAGGAGCAGAAGCCACGCTGTCTCCTCGCTTCGGCCGGCGCTTTCTCGCGTCTTCCTTCGCCCTTCCCAAGTCGTCTTTGTGGTTTTGCTTCTTGTCTGAGTGAGGAGGGCCTTTGGAGAAGCTTGTCGGGCACCAGGATGTCCTTGGTGCCACCGGCCAAGTGGGCCAACAGGTTGCAAATAATTTTTGTGGAACAAATCTGATTACTCCAATTACTGCGGGGTTAGCGCTCATGCAGCGCTAAGGCTGTGGAAAAAGCCCTGGCCACCTAAGGCCGAGAAACAAAGGAAGAACAGGATTAAGCTGAATTAGTGCAGGTCAGCTCCCTTGTTTCGCCAGCGTGGAAAGCAGGTACATGTGATGGCTCAAAACAGATTGTGTGGTGGCGTGGCTTCCCAGGGAGATGGGCTGTGCTGCTGCTGGCCCGGCTTCCTCCCTGCCTGTCCTTCCCAGGGAGATGGGCTGCGCTGCTGCTGGCCCGGCTTCCTCCCTGCTTGCCCTTCTGCCCCTTCTCCACAAAACTGGCTGGCTGGCAGTTCTACCTGCAGCGATTTACACTTCCCAAGGTGAGCACAGGCCTTCCTGACAAGGTTAGGGCTACATGCAAGCTGGGGAGCTACAGATGAGCTCAGCAGCTGGTTCCCAGTCCCATTTCCTCACTGCTTGGCTGGTTCCTGTGGCAGTACAAACACTCCCCACGTGTTTCCACTGCTCCGCAATTTGGGGGATGTGGGGTTAGCTTGGGGGCAGCAGGGTGCTTGTCCATAGGGCAGAGGGCACAGACCCTGACGAACCGGGCTCTAACAGTTGTGCTGGGCTGAGGAGCCATGTGCCGAACTAGCCTGGAAGCGCCCTGGTAATGGGCAACCTTGGGGCGAGGCAGAGCACGGCGGGGGTCACCTGTACAACAAGAAGTTACGCAGGATCAGTACAGATTGCCTCAAATATAACAAATGAGCCGCGTGTGTTCTGTTGTGTGAGATCTGTGCCAAGAAAACCCCTGCCGGGGGCCGGAGGAGCATCCCTTCACATCTTCTGCCTGCTCCTGTGTTCTGTTTGCAGGTGCTGGAGGCGTTCGCTGGGCGCTTGATCAGAGTTGGAGTCCTGGCGAGGCAGGACGTGCCCAGCCTTACCAAGTACCAGATCATTCTCGCAAGAGACCAGTACAGAAAAAACCCTTCTGCACAGAATATGGTAAATGCCCCTAGTTATTTCATAAAGTCAGCTGGTGAGTAACGCTCTGATGCATTTGGAGTCAGCTTTCCTTTGTAGCAGGGTTCCTGATGCTTCTGGGCTTTGCAGCGTACCCACGGGTGTGTTGTTTCCACAGGGAATCCACCAAGGAGTAATAGAAGGGGATTTTGCGCTGTGCATCAGTTTATATCATGGTTATGAGCTGCTGCTGCAGATGGGAGCCCGCTCCTTGTTTATCTACCTGGGTGGCATTATGGATGGATCGAAAGGTAATCGTCTCAGAAATGTCTTTTCCTTTGTCTCCGCTCCTCCTCCCTTAACTCACTGCGCCTGCCATGCTGGTTGAGCACCAGGCGACTGCTGTAAGGGCTGGGCTGTGAGTGTGACCGGCGTGGTGTTGCTGCTGGAAGGATGAGAGCACAGCGCTCGTGGCAGAGCCTGGCTGGACAGCACGTGTGTTTGTATGGTAGCAGTTCTGAAGCAGAGAAGGCACAGGGAGATCTCAGAGTAGGTGACGGTACTGTCCCTGCAGAGACAATTCAAACCACAGCTCCTCCCCCTGTAGCAAAGCTGGCGTCTGTCTGGTGGGAGTGACTCTGCCAGAGCCTCACAGACTGAGCCGTGTCCGGCCAGGATGCCTGGCCCGGGTCGTGCAGCCTCCTCCACAGAGTTCTGACTGGCTTTGGCTCTGCCTCGTTCTTCTCAAATGAGGTGGTCGGAGCTGTGCATGCCGTTCCACAAGCGGGCCCACCGTGGCTTCACATCACCATGCAGCAATGCTGGCTCTTGTGGCAGCAGTTTGTTTTCCTAATCCCATCTCACTGGTGAGGCTTTCGCAATGCTGCTCCGTCCCTCTGGGACCTGGTGGTGGTCCTGGCTCTCTGGCAGTCCTGGTTTGGTACCAACATCTCTTTTAAGGGGACAGCCTGGCGTTGTTGGTCCCCCTGCAAGTTGCTTTAGACCCCTGCCCGTGGGGGAGCAGGGTCCCAGCTGCTCTGACTGACACTAACTGTGCGGTGACTTGCAGGATACCTCAGTACAGCACTGCTTCGCTGCAGTGACACAGCTTCAGCCACGCCTGGGCCAGAGGCACACGGCGCTCCGTAAAACATGGGTTTAGAGCACGCTCGTGCTGATCATCCCTCGTTAATGTTATGCTTTGAACATCTCCTCACTACCTGTGCACGTGCAGGGGTTTGTGGCTGCGATGGTGCGGTGCTGCTGTTAGCCCTGGGAACCAGAGGGCAGCCGCTGTACTCCCTGGCCTCTCAGATGCCCTAAGCCCCTGTCTGCCGTGGAAGCAGACTGGTGGAAAGCGCCTCAGTGAACAGCTCTCATGGGCTGGGGTTCTGCTGAGCTGGGCTCCTGGTTTGGGCAGACCAGCATCCTTTTCAACGCTGATGTAAAGGGACTGAAGAAACTGTGCTTTTAGCTTTGCGTCTGAATGCGCTCTTCTTGGAGGAACTGGTAGCATTCTGCGGGTCACAGGCTCTCAAACTGGGCTGTGAGGAACTCAGAGCTCACCCAGAGCCAGCCCCTGCCACAGGCAGCAAACACCTCTCAGCAGACCAGCTTGCCCAGAGCCCCATCCAGCCTGGCCTTCAGTGCTGCCAGGGATGGAACAGCCACAGCCTCCCTGGGCAGCCTGTGCCAGGGCCTCAGCGCCCTCATCTGTTCTGCACTGGGTGGCTTTTCTGGGGCTGAGGGGTCCGTGTAAAACGTCTTAGTTTGCCCCCGGGACCAGGCTGGTGTCTGTACGAGTGTTTGAAGTGTTCCCTGAGTGTTTACCTGTTCAGATTCTGTATCAGCAGCTCCCCCCTAAGCATTGAAGCCAGCCTGTGTTTCTAGCGTTTTCTGGAGCTAATTTGTACTGCTTGGCTTTTGAAAGGAGCTGCCAGCTTTGGGGAAGGCTTTTCTTTTGGGTGGCAAACCTTCACCGTGGAGAGTAAGCACTGAGGTGTCTGCTTTTCCCCAAGGGTTAACGCGCACAAAGACTGAACTCAGTCAGAATGAGGACTTCATGAAGCTCTACCAGCAGCTTGGAGAGATGTTCTCAGACACGATGGCTTCAGTGAGTGGCAGTGGCAACAGAACAGGTCTGTACTCCCCTCCTGGGGGCAGAGTATTCAGCTGCTCTCTGAGTAAAGCGGTGGCTGCCTCAGTATAGTTTGTAGAGAGCTATGCACGGTCATACACTCAGCTGATGATTTGTTCCAGATTGTTTTCCCCAGCCTCTCTGCTTCATCTCTCTGGTCACCGCGGGAGTCTAGCTACCAGCAGACAGCTTTTCTAGGTTGCAGTTTTTGATTTGAAATGAAAGGTCAGACTGTTCCCGTTTGACTCTGAGTCTCCTGCAGCCACCGTGACCAAAGCAACACCACTTTGTCCACACCTGGGCTGAGCAAATGTGCTTTCCCGGCTGGTTGCTGCTTTGCTTAGGTGAGGGCAGTTACAGCTGGCATTAAGATTCTAGCCTGACTGGGAGAATTATCAAGGCAGGAAATTCACTAACCCCCCTGCTTTGCGCAGCCTTCCTCACCTCTGTCATTGCTGCTTTTCGATTGCAGTGTTTGCAAACAAAGAGGGATTTATCTACAGCCATCCGAAACTGAAGAAGCTGGAGGAGATTGTGATAGAACACTTCACGTCCTGGAACAAGGCTCGCTCTGGTACGTACCACCAGCCCCCAGAAGTGTCTGAACCTGTGGGTGCAACCAAGAGATGTCCTGCTGCTTGGTTCCCGTGCTGTTCCAGTGCTGCCCGTTGGTTTGTGCAGCTGCTCTGTCAAAACCCCTCTTCAGAACAACCACACTGCAGTCCGCTGCTGTCACCTCCCGCGAAAGCAGATGCAGCGTAGTCCTGGAGCTCAGGCTGCAGCGAATGCAGCCAGCCCTGAGCCCTTCGTGTTTGAGGCAAGGCCGTACAGCGTCCTGTGGTTTGATCTGAGCCAGTGCTGGAGGCATTCGAGTGGCCTGGGGAGCGCAGCAATCTTCAGCGCGTGTCTCCTCAGCTCAGCGTCTGCAGCCCAGGCGCACTGGCAGCTGACAGAGGCGGTGAGGCACTGTGAGTCAGTTTGCCCTGGTACTCGCTGTGTCACAGCATCTGGGATCCCTTTTGAGCAACAGCCTCCAACCTGTATTTCTACCCCCTGCTCAGTGCTTCTTGCGGGGGAACTCTAAGTACACAGGTAGCTGCATGGTAGTTCTGGGTCTGGACTCCGACTGAGCAGAGCACGCACCCGAGTCCTCATTTCTCCCTCCTCCAGACAGGAGCCTGTCCTGTGTCTGTCAGTAAAACCCAGAGTGCCCATTAAGGTTTCAAACAGAATCACGTGTAGCCTCACTCCATCTGAAGGCTCTGAGGAGAGGGCCTAGATCATTGCGTGAGCAGAGGAGGACACACAGAGGATTTGTTTCAGGAACTCGTGAGAGCAAAACCTCGGGAGCAGACGGACTGTGCGGCACTGCGTGGCGCCTGTGCGGTTTGGACACCGGATCCACTGCAGAGCGTCCTCCTTGGGAGCCCCGCGCTTGAGATGGGGAGGGAGAGCACAAATTAGTTGTTGGGTCAGCAACTACAGCACTCTCTGCCTGACACCAAGTGTCCTGGGCGAACTCTGAGCGTCTTCTGACTGGTGATCAGCCCGGGTCAGCGTGAGCTCTCTGACCACGTAGCCGCTGCCTCTGCTCTGGGGGATGCACTGAGCGACTCTGGGAAGGGCCAGATAGCATTCTGGGCAGCCCTTCAGAAGTGCTGGCTCAGCATAATGAGCTTCTCCTTGCTAATCTTCCGCGCCTGGATTACTTGTCAGGTTGATTATGGGCTGCCAATGTCTTCAGTTTTCCAAGTGTGCTTTGGGTGAGGTCGAGGAGGCAGCGGCAGCACTGCAGTGTTTTTATGAGCAGGGACAGATGTAGCTGAGCACTAGTGCTGCTCAAGTCACAGAACGTATTAAAACCAGATAGGGACTAACGTTTGGAATCGAGTGAGAGGAGGAGAATAGTAACGTACGGCCCGCTGTGCGTACTGTGAGTTATGTAGCTTATCGCTTCCGCGCGGGGGCCAGATCACGCGGAACACATGACACCGGCGCTGCAAGCGGCTGCTTTCCAGCTAGAACGACTGAGTCGTAGTCACTGCTTCCCTTCGAGGCTCTCCCTGCATTTCTGTGCCTGCTGCCTCCCGGATCGCCTGCTGTTTGCTGCAGCAGTGCAGTAGAACATCAGAGAGTAATTCGGGCTGATGGGAAGGGGCTCTGGAGATGCTCTTGTCTGACCTCCTTAGCTGTCAGCCTCAGGAGCGATGCTTGCTGCAGCCAGAGGCAGGCATCATCACAACCTGCTGGGGAATTCAGGGCTCGCCTCAGAAAGCAACGGGCAGAGCAGTCACCTGCAGCTTCTCCTCCCTGACTCAGGCTCTGGTGGCGTTTCTGTGGGTAGGTGTGTGCCACGGAGAGCTGGACCAGGACACCTGCGACTCGCCCGTACTGTGTCCTGGGCTGGTGGAATTGATTGCTAGGGGCTGTGAGCTTCGAGTGTCTCTGGGCAGGTTTCATTGTAAGCTGTTCAGCAGGCAGGGTCTCAAACTTCACTTCCAGACGCCCGCCGTCAGGCCACAGCTTGCGCGAGGAGCGCTCGTGGGGCAGCGGCACCTCAGATACCACGTGTTCTCAGCAGGGCTGGTGTGGGCTCTGACGGGAGCTGCTGGAGCAGCTGTACCTCGGCGTTCTCTGGGACTTGGTCTGGGCAGGATGGGGTTCCTAGCTGCCTCCTTTTTTTCCTGTTCATTTACTTTGCTTTTCTTGAAATGAAGTTGGTTTGGAAAAACCCAGAGTACATTGTGCTTGGACAGAACCCTCCAAGCCTGATGAGAGCTCTTTGTGCAGTGACGGGGTGGCCCTGGCCTTACCCTGTCCCTGTCCCTGCTTCCATCGGTAATAAAACCGCTCTCTTGGCTTTGCAGAGGACCCAGGTGAGGTCGGGGAGGAAACCGTGCCGGTGGACACCAGAGTGATGATCTTCTCCTCGTTTCGAGACAGCGTGCAGGAGATTGCGGAGATGCTGTCGCGGCTCAAGCCAGTGGTGAAAGCGATGATGTTTGTGGGCCACTCCACGGGGAAGAGCACACGAGGCTTCACACAAAAGGAACAGCTCGAGGTAAAGGGGCAGGACGGTGCCCGTGGTGACTGGACTGGAGAGGCTCATCAGCACATTCCCCTGCAGCCAGTCGCGTTTGGGGTGTCCCAGCTGCCCTCAGGGAGCAGAGCAGCTGAGCAGTTACAGCTGATTGCCTTTGTGTTAACAACCGCTGGCCCTAGGCTTTGGGAGCTCCAGGGCAGTGTTCAACCCTGGCTTAGGGGATTTGTCTGTTCTTTCTTGTAGGTAGGAAAATTAAGATTGAGCCTTTCAGTGTTGATCTAGCAAAGTAAACCCAGACTCCTGTGTAATGGCCAGGGCAGGAGGATGAGCCTTAGAAGAAGGCCGTAGTTGGAGTCAGCATCAGGTGTGCTTTCTTCCTTCCTCTGGGGGCTGGAGAGTTGACACGTTGCTAGCGGTGGTGGGTGATCAGATGCAGTACCCGACAAGTTCAGAAAGAACAGGTGTTTGCTAACTGTAAATACAAGTGAGTGTCTCAGCCCCTGTCTGCGCCTGGAAGCCCTGCAGGGTGCCTGGGTACGAGGGGCGGCGGGCTCACCTGTGAAAGCGAATGGCAATCGTTTGTTCAGGTGGTGAAACGCTTCCGGGAAGGCGGCTACAACACCCTGGTCTCCACCTGCGTGGGGGAAGAAGGTTTAGACATCGGAGAAGTCGATCTCATCATCTGCTTTGACGCCCAGAAGAGCCCGATCCGCCTGGTGCAGAGGATGGGCCGGACGGGGCGCAGGCGCCGGGGCAGGATCGTCGTCATCCTCGCCGAGGGGCGGGAGGAACGGGTGAGCACGTGGCTGCGTTGTGCCGGGAGAGCCGCCAGGCTGGGCTGCGCCGGGGGACTAAGCCTGTGTGTCAAGCCAGGCTGGGCTGCGCCAGGGGACTAGGCCTGTGTGTCAAGCCAGGCATCCCAGCTTCGCTTTAGCTGCCCTGTGGCACGGCACGGTAGCCTACCACATCTGAGCCATGCCTGTGCTTCCCCAGCAGGATGGGCTTCCAGCTGTCCTTCCGCTGACGCTTTTCTAAAAGACCAGTGGGGCCTGAGAAGCTGCAGGGTGTTGTCACACGGGGTGGAAGAGCTGGGGCTGAGCCCTGCGAGCGAGCGGGAGCCCCGTTAGTGTCTCTGAACTGCTGACGACACGGCGCTTTCACAGCAGCGCTTAGCAACTTACGTGTGAGGTCTGAAGAGATCAGCTTATGTGGAAATCTACTTTTGCTAAATTCCTGACCCTCAGCACTCAGCTGGGAGTATAATTAATCATCTCGGAGTGCAGGCTGCCCCTCGGGACACAGCCCAGCTGATGGCCGGGGGAGTCCCAGTGCCCTGCCCAGCCTCAGCCCGCAGCTGCACCGGGGCTTGGTTGGTCCCAGGGAGGCACTGGGTGGGAGGAGGTGAGGGCTGCCTTTCCGGTGACAGAGTGATTGGAACCTGTGTCTGTACAGTCCACGGCTCACCGCCGTGTGAAAGCAGGGACCTTTCAGGGTGCCCCTCGCTGTTCTGGCTGTGAATTAGTTAAGGTGTTTGCACTGGTTTTGTTGGAAGTTGTTTCTGAGCTGCTCCCGAGCTGAGCTTTTCCTCAGGCAGAGGCGTCTGACGCCACGTAAGCTCACTGCAGGCCCAGCATTCCAGCCCTGCTCTGGTTTCAGTCACTGCTGTCAATTTGGTTTAAATGCATAGGTGGCAGGGATTCGATTCCCACTGAGGGCCCAAAGAAATCCTTCCTGAGGGGGACTGTCGGGTTCACGAAGGACATAGCCTTGCTGAACAGAATGGGCTGGCTTGCTGTGCTTTAGACCAGGTTTGGGTTTGGTTCTGTGGCTGATTCTCCCTGCACACCTGCTGATGTGGACTCTCCCCCATCACAGAGCTTGCAGCGAAGTAACTAGTGGTCTCCTGTTAATTCCTGAGCACTCGCTGGGGGTTTGGTTGGTTTCTTTCACCTGTCACAGCACTTCAAGTCAGTGACAAAGCTCTGGAGGAGGCACTAGTGGCAAAAACTGCTAGGGACTGGTCAGGAGGTCCGAGCAGAGCTGCTGTCGCAGAGCTTCTGCCGCAGAGCTGTTCATTCCCCACGTGTCCCCCTCCGGGCTCGGCGGCCCCATGTGGAGTCTCCCTGCGTCATGCCCTGCCCCCTGCCAGTGCCCTGAGCGTTGGGCTCACAGACCTTCCACCTTTCCAGTTGGGCCGTGCTTTGACTTGGGATTTCTAACGCCTTGTGACAGCTCAGCCACATGTGCATCAGCCTGGAAGGAGCTAGCTGAGGGAGGAAAGCAGTGCAATGAAGAGGGCTCTGGCAGCTCTCGGGCTCCTCTCAGCTGAGGTGACTCGCCCTGTCGCACCGACAGCAGACTGCCAGCTCTGTTGAGACCCACGTTTGGTGGCAACACTTTTTATTTCCATACAAGCACTGTTTAGCCAGTTGGAAGACTGTGAAGATGCTTCTTGGAGCGCCTGAGGCTCAGGGTAACAGATGTGGCCTCTCGCCTCTTTCCAGTTTTATTCAGAGAGCACCTTTGTGTGTCCATCTCCTCTAATCCTGGCTTCCACAGATCATCTCTGGGCAGCACAGAGCTGCTGTTCCGCCCTGCAGAGCCCTGCGCCTGCCTCGCCAGGCATGCTGGCCGTATCGGTGACGTGCCGCAGACACTGGAGATGAGCACTGGGACCAGAAATAGTCGGGGCAGAAGGGGCAGGTCCTTCGGTAGAAACCTCTGTCCTTGTCGTGGTGCCCGTTGCACAATACTGGTGGGGTGTAGTTCAAAGGACCTGGAGCCTGTGGTGTTAACAAATCGTCTCACGCCCCTTTTTTCCCCTGACCTCCTTTCTTTGTTTCTGATGTAATCTTATTTACATCATCCCTGTATCTGTTGCAGGCTGTAAATCCCCCCGGGCCAGGGCTGGGGTTCTTCTCCTGAGTGCCGAGCTCTCCGTGCTGGGTCAGGAGCTGCAGGTTAGATGCAGTCACAGCCCTCTGGTGCTGCCTTGCGTTTTGGTACCTCTGTTCAGATGTTTTACCAAGGCACAGAGCCCTGACTTCAACTCGGCCTGACCCGGGTGTTGCAGTAGGGGCGCTCATGAGGCTGGAAAGCATGGTGCGTTCCTGGTCAGACCTCCTGCTGACCACGCTGTCTTCAGCCACCTCTGCCCCTTCCTTTTCCCCCTCCAGCCGCCGCTGAGCGGAGGCACTGGACTTGCGCTCCAGGACGCAGCAGTTGTGCTGGCTGCGCTGGTGGTGCTCACACAGCAGACAGCGAGGCGTCGTGTCTGGGTTCAGTTGCATGTAGGGAAAAACCAAGGGAAAACCACCCCAACCACAGACCCCGTCTTGATGTTGGGACAGGAAAGAACACGAGGAGGCCCCCCGACGCTTGGGAGTTCCTTCACTTTCGGTTGTGTGCTCTTCCACAGACATACAACCAGAGCCAGTGCAACAGGAGGAGCATCCACAGAGCGCTCTCGGGGAACAGCACGCTTCACTTCTACCAGCACAGCCCTCGCATGGTTCCAGAGGGCATAAATCCACAGCTGCATAAGATGTTCATCACCGCCGAAAGCTGTCGCCCGAGCGATTCCAAAGCGCCTTCCACAGAGAGAAGAGCTAGCTCCCTGCAGCACAAATCTCTCCTTTCCTGTGTCACTGGTAAGAGGCTTACGGGGTTTTGCTAAGCCCGGCATAAGCCGCTATCTCATGTCGTCCTGGCAGAGCATATCAGAACTGCCTGCTCGCAGGGCCTCAACCGCCTGCGGCTCGTCAGCTCTAGCTGTGGCACTGTGGCACTGTGGCACTGTGGCTCCCGCTTCGCTGCCTCGTCCTTCTCCTGTAACACCCTCCAGTGCCACTCCTGGCCTCAGTACCCTTTCTGCGAATCATTTGTCTCCACAGAGCTTTGCTGGTTGTCACTGCCTGAGGGTCACAGAGTCCAGGTACAGGCAGAAGGGCTGGGTGCTAACGCCCCTGTTCATCACAGAAGGGGTCAGTGGTTACTCCACACCACGCCTGGCTCTGAGCTCTCACAGCCTGTGGCTTGTGTTAGCGGGAGGCACGGCCCGTGCCCCTTGAAACAGCCATACCACAGCAACGCTGGAAACAGAAGGGTTTGGGAGGGTTCTGGTGGGGCAAAGAGGAGAAATGGGGGCAAGAAATGTATGAACTGCACACCGCCGCAGAGGAAAAGGAAGCTCTGGAGGTGGCTCTTGGGCTGACACAGCGCCGTGGCGCTGAAACGCTCGGTAAGCTGAACAGGTAGCGTAGGAAGAGAGAGCTGCGCTGGGTGAGCACCTGGTAGTTACTGTGCTCCATCTCTGGAAGTGCTTCTTGCGGGCGCCACTAGCAACTTCCTGGAAGCAGCAGCTCCTAAAAGCCTTGGGAGACTTTGTGCTTGGGTGTCTGGGCCGTAGGGTCAGTGATGTGTTTGGTATGAATCATGAGAGTGCTCGTTACTGGAAGGTGCTCTGCCATTCCCAAACCATCCAGGGCAAACGAGATCTGCAAACTCCAGGATCACGCTGAAAAGCATCAGCTTCCCCTCTTTGGGCTGCAGGCCAGCTCCTGCTCTCTCTGCTTTGCAGGGCAGAGTATCGAAACCTCAATCTGTACGTGCTGTCCTTAGCACTGACTCCTGGGAAGCAGAGAAGCAGAGGCATGTGTTGCTGATCCTCCTGATTATGGTGTTTCCCACAGAATCAGGGTTGTTCAGGCTGGAAGAGATCTTCAAGCTCCTCCAGTCCAACCCTGCACCCACCTGTCCCTTCCCACCCCCCAACCCTGTCTCTGAGCTCCAGATCCTCCTGACTGGGAAACACAGCCAGGGGTGGCGACTGAACCCCCTCCCTGGGCAGCCTGGGCCAAGGATGAGGACCCTGTCCAGGGAGAGGTTTCTCCTCAGGGCCACCCTCGCCTTCCCCAGGGGCAGCCTGAGGCCGTCTCCTCTGCTCCTGTCCCTTGTTCCTGGGGAGGAGAGACCGACCCCTCCTCTGTACCACATCTGGAGTCTGTACCTGGTTTTGTGCCCAGCCTGATGGCCGCCAGAGAGGACGGGTGAGGATGGACTGAACAGGCACCACTGGGAAGAAAACAAACAGAGCAGAACACGCTGTTAGGAGAGTCGTTGCAGGGCGCGTGTCCGGCTGTCCTAGATGCGAAAAGCCAGGCAGTAAGTGCACACAGCACAGAAGATGATGTGCTGAACACGCTCCCGCTGCGGGAACAGCACTTCAGGGCTGTAATTACAGGTTCTATTGTGCGAGCTCGGGGAGCAGGTGCCCCAGCTCCGTTCTCCGTGTGTGCCTGGTGCTGAACGGGGCTCACTGCCCGTCCTGCCAGCACGTGTGACAGGCAGAGCTTACTGAGTACTGAGTGCCAGCTTTGTGTTCACATTGCCTTCGCACCACGTGTCTGGTTCTGCTTTGAACCTCAACAATAAGAGATGGAAAGGGCTCTGTTTTTGTGTTTTCTCCTCTGCGCTCCAGTGCCCCCCTCCACACTAGAAAATGTGGATTGGTGGCCACCCCTGGTGACCCTGGAGGTTTCTGCCAACCTTCGTGATGCTGTGAAAGCTGGAGAAGCCTGTGGTCATGACGGAGCCGTGTCTGTCCTTGTCTCACGCTGCTCTTACTTTTCATGTGCTCTGGAGCTTCAGCTTATCCACGGAAGAGCACATGGGCACAGGAGTCATGGAATCATTAGGGTTGGAAGAGACCTTTGAGATCGTCCAGTCCAGCTGTCAACCCAACCCCCCGACCCTGCCCACGAACCCCTGTCCCCCAGGGCCACAGCTGCTCGTTTGTTGAACCCCTCCAGGGACGGTGACTCCAGCTCTGCCAGGCAGGCTGTTCCAACCCCTGACCGCTCTTTGAGTGAAGAAGTCTTTCCTGATTTCAGAAGCAGAGATGTTATAGGAATTTCACTCCTCTTCCCTCTTTGCTACTGAAAATTAAGTGGTCTCCTCTCTTCCTTGCATGGGCTCCACTACCTGTCCATTCCCAAGCCTTTTGCATTGGTGGGTCGTGCCCCATCACTCACCAAGCGTGTCCTTCGGTGGGGCTGGCTCTTCTTCAGCCAGCAGAGCCCCAGGAGCAGAAGCCCCACGGCCCAGCAGTGCCCTTGCGTTGTTCCTTCTGAGATTCCTCGCTCTCTCTCTCTACTTGGGACTTTCCCCAGGCTCTTGTTTGGTTTTGAGGAGGGTTCTGCAACTGCTGAGTGCATTAGCAAGCGCTGTGGAATCAACAGACATTCAACAGGATCGTTCTGCACTTCAGACTGCTCAGATTTATCACCAGAAAGATCTCTGAACAGATGTCCTTGGGTAATGGAACAGGGAAAGTACTGCAAGGTTAGGGTGGTTATCTCTGCCCTTACGATCTTGGAGCGGTCCCTGCCAGTCTCCCTGTGCTGGGAGAGGGTGAAACCACAACAGGCACAGCCGAGAAACAGCCACGGGGCGTTGAATGTGCTCTTCCCATGCGCTGTGCCTCCCGCTGTCCCACAGTCATTCCACGCCGTCGATAGCATCTGTCGGATTTCTTTGTCCAGATGAAATCTCCTCCTGTTCCTCCTCCTCAGTTACTGCCCTCCTCCGCTTTCCAGATTTGATCCGTTTGGGTTGGCTCTGGCTGTCTCTGGATCCTGGCTGCTTTGATCCTTTCTCCACAACAAACCAGCCTCCCCTTTGGCCGGGGGTGCCTGTGCCTGTGCAGCTGCCAGTGCCCTGCATCGCGTGTTTACAGCAGGGCTGAGGTGTCCGCACGCTCCCTCCTGCAGGGGCTCAGCACTGACAGCGCAAGCTGGGTTTTTGCTAGCCCTGCAGTCTGAGGTTGCCTTCACAGCCTGGCTGCACTTGTATTCCTCCGAGTCCCCTCTTCTCATTTCAGCTAGGACTCACTTGGGGAAGGAGTCTGACAGCGGATTTTGGCTCCTGCTGTCCTCCTGTAGCCACAGCTAGCCACATATTTGGTTCTGGTGGCCAGATCTCTCCCACACTGTAGGGAATGGCTGTTTGTGGTGAGGGCACCACTTGAGCAATCTGCTGCCTGCTGGGCCATGCTGCTCATCTGCTTTAGCAGCCAAGGGGATTCCCTCCCAGTCCCCTCTCCCAGGGAGATCTGTTCTGCTTTCCTGTCCGTTTTCTTGACAGCCAGAAAGACTCTTTCTGCTCAGAAGCAGAAAGCCCAGAGCTTTGGGAAGGATCTGCTGCCGAGCTTGGCCAGCTGCTGGAGGCCTTGGTGCCTGGCTGTTGTTGCACTGTGGACTGATGGTATCGCAGGATCTGCTTGTTTTTCTCAAGAGGAGTTGTCCTCACAGAGAACTGAAGTCATCTGTTCTCCACGTCTCTCTGGACATGTCTGGAAGGCAGCAGTTCATCAGCTCTGCTGCTGAGGAAGGTTCCAGTATACTGTCTGCACAGTCATGCTGGGGAGCGAGAGGGACCCCCGACTGTCATGTTCCTGTGATGCCTTCCCCCGCGCCAGTGGTTCCATAGATGGGGTTACCTGCAATTGCAGCACACACCAGGCTGGGTTGGTGCCTGTTCCTTGCCTTGGATCCTCTCTCTGGTTTGCACTGAGTGCTGTCATACCCAGCTGCTTTTATTCTGTTCACCCTTTCCCTCACGTGGGTAATGTTTCCCTGTTGCTGTTTGTCCCCCTCAGGTCAAAGGCAAACGCTCCGTCAGGAGACCTGGTCCCTGTCGCCAGAGGAGTTTGAAATATGGGACAGGCTGTACAGGATCAAGGAAGGCGACGGGGTGAAGGACCCAGTGCTGCCTCGAGTTCGCTTTGAAACCTTGGAAAACGTGGAGGGAGTACCAGTGAGTGTAACCCAGAGGTGGTGCTTCCTTTGCCCTGAGCTCTCAGGGACACCCTGAGTCACAGGGAAGGAGGTCTGTGTGAAGGTGTGATGCTGAGGGTTACGTGTAGGCCTTTGAAGCTGAGGGCTTGGGAATGGGGTGTTTGCAGTGGGGGTTGCAGAGAGGTCTGTAAAGGAGCAATGCATTAAGAAGTCTGCCAGTGTCCCCGATGTTCCCTGCCTGTCAGTATGAGTTCTGTGAGGATGCTGTGTCCATGCTTCCTCACTGCCTTTGTTTGTAGAGCTGGAACCGTGCTCTCAATCATCTTAAATGTTTGCACATGCTTGACCTGATGGTAGAGGTTACCAGAGAAAACTCAGCTCTTACAAGCTCGCTCAGAATCAGAGAGTGCAAGCTCTTGTGTCGCTGCACCTCTGAACCCAGCTGTCTGCCCCGCAAAGCTCTGACACCCCCAAGCACAGGACTGCTGTGATTTACACCGGGCTTTGTGACTGTTTGGAGTATTCCTGGGCCCCGACAGAGTCCTTAGATGTGGTTTTGCTAAGCAACTCCCTGACGCTAATCTCCTTGCCCAGCTGCAGGAGCGTGAGGAGGGGACGGCTCAGGAACTCTCCTTGTCCGAGTGGAGAATTTGGCAGAACCGCCCGTTCCCAACAGCCATGGTCAGTCACTCGGACCGGTGCTACCACTTCATCGGCGTTATGGAGATGATAGACGTGATGAGACAGCAGCAGGTAAGGTGCCACCTGGCTCTAAACACGCGCAGCGCCTTCGTGCACGGGTAGCGTCTGTGGAACAGGAGCGCTCTGCTTCTGCCTGGTCAGCTGCAGGAGAAGGTGGGGCTGAGTTGGACTGTGAAAGGGTTGATGGCTGTTTGGTCCTATGGCACACCAGTGATCTGCAGTGCAGCGTCTCTCAGCTGTGCAGTGTCTCTCAGCTGTGCATTGTCTCTCAGCCGTGCAGTGTCTCTCAGCCATGCAGTGTCTCTCAGCAGTGCAGTGTCTCTCAGCAGTGCAGTGTTTCTCAGCCATGCAGTGTCTCTCAGCAGTGCAGTAGAGTGTCTCTCAGCAATGCAGTGCAGTGTCTCTCAGCAGTGCAGTGCAGTGTCTCTCAGCAGTGCAGTGCANAGTGCAGTGTCTCTCAACAGTGGAGTGCAGTGTCTCTCAACAGTGGAGTGCAGTGTCTCTCAACAGTGGAGTGCAGTGTCTCTCAACAGTGGAGTGCAGTGTCTCTCAACAGTGGAGTGCAGTGTCTCTCAACAGTGGAGTGCAGTGTCTCTCAACAGTGGAGTGCAGTGTCTCTCAACAGTGGAGTGCAGTGTCTCTCAACAGTGGAGTGCAGTGTCTCTCAACAGTGGAGTGCAGTGTCTCTCAACAGTGGAGTGCAGTGTCTCTCAACAGTGGAGTGCAGTGTCTCTCAACAGTGGAGTGCAGTGTCTCTCAACAGTGGAGTGCAGTGTCTCTCAGCCGTGCAGTGCAGTGTCTCTCAGCAGTGCAGTGTCTCTCACAGTGCAGTGTCTCTCAGCCGTGCAGTGTCTCAGCCGTGCAGTGTCTCAGCCGTGCAGTGTCTCTCAGCCGTGCAGTGCAGTGTCTCTCAGCAGTGCAGTGCATGTCTCTCAGCAGTGCAGTGTCTCCCACGGGTGGTCCCGAGCAGAAAGCAGCCCCACCCATAAGCAGCTCCTTGTGATGGGCCCAGAAGTACAAGAACTGTCGATGTCGTGGAGCAGAGTCCCAAGAGGGGCATCAGAGCTGCTCCCGAGTGCAGGAGGGTTTGGAAGCAGTTCTGTGCCAGGTGTGAGCATCGGCACATCCCCTAGGAGTGGTGCCAGAGTGCTGTGTGTTGCAAGGTGCCTGTGTTCGGAGGCACTAGTGTGAAAGCTTCCCTTCACAACCTAATTGCTCCTGAGAATGAAAGGAGAAGAGGAGGGCTGCCGAGCAAGTGGGGCTGAAACTTCTAGGAGATGGGGACTGTGTGCTCACAGCTGTGGGTAGCAGGTAGGCCTTCATGAAAGGCTCGGACAAGAGAGGGAGCGTGGGGCTGATCTGCTGACAGGCCTGAAGACTTCGGTGTCCCCCGCAGGGTGTTCTTCCAGCGCAGCTCCTGTGTTCCACACGCCTCGCGTTTGAGGTTTCTAGGTCATCAGAAGCCGTTGCTAAGCTGCCAGCATTTTGTGAATGCGAGACTAATCACAGCAGAGAATGGAGACATTGTGGTTGCACCCCTCGCTGGGGCAGTGTATTAATGGAAGGTTGTAAATAGACTTTCAGGGCTAAGATAAGCTTCTCCACTTCACCGAGGAACAATGGTGTTCCTGACTTCCTTGAGAGCCCGAGCGCCCGAGCTGGGGTCAGGAGCGCGTGCCAGAGAGAGGATGCAGGGGTGAACTGAGGTGGAGAGCTCAGTTCAGGAAGTCCTGAGGTCAAGAAATGGTTAAAACAGTGTAGAATTGCTCCTGTAGTCAGAGCCTCCCTACTCCCCCCCCAAGTGAGACACCAGAAGTACCGGGGCTTGAGCTCCTTTAGTAGGAGTGTCTTGGTACAGGAGGGCTCTGCAGGTTCCTAAGAACCTTTGAAGCTTTGAACCAACACCCGGGCGCCATGAAGTCCTTCACAGAGTGGATTTGTTAGTCACCACATGAGCCTCCAGTCTTCCCCCCACGCTCTGCCACAACTTCAAAGCTAAGCGAAGTGTTTAGCAGTCTCACCCACCCCTGCTCATCACCGTGCAGTGAGCAGAGATGTCCTTTCACCAGGCAGGGCCCAGACCTTGTGCTTAGCTCTGGTGGTGGCCACCCAGCGTAGACAGGGTGTGCAGTGCTCAGAAGTGCTGCTGTTGTGAGCCATCATCCCACCCCAGCTCTGCCCCAAGTCCTTCAGAGCAGGACATGGCAGGGCTGGAAGATCTGCTGCAGCCAAGAAGAGATTCAGCTGTGGCCTGGTGGCCAGGATGACGGTCGGCTGTCACTAATTTGAGCTAACCAGCTACACACCGGCTTCATCAGGATACACCCCAGGTAGTGCTCACGCAGTCAGAGGTGGCAGTGCCTCTTATCTCTTCTAGCTGCCTCCCAGCTCCAAGTTTCAGGCATTATGGGGACTGATCTCCTGCCAGCCTGCTCTGACCTGTCCTGACTAGCTGCAGGTGGAGCCGCTGAACTTTCTCATCAAGGAGAGGACAAATGCTGTGCTGAAACACTCTGACTCCACCGAGTGAGAGAGGCTGCCACATGACACGTCTCCCCACCCTCTGGAAATCTAGGGAAAACCAAGCCCCAGCAGGAACTCTGGCCAGGTTGACAAGGCAGACGCTCTAATCAGTGCTGACACCCGGTTTTTAACCTTCACTGGTTGTTGCTCCCTGCTGCTACTTAAACCACTTGTCGAGGCTCAAGGACACTGAAGCTTCACCACGACTGCCTAACGAGCTGTGAAGCTGCAAGGTGTCCTCATCCGCTTCTTGTTTTGAGCTCTCTTGTTCTGTTAACGCTTCCTGAAGTCATCCCGACTTCTTTGAGAGGCACCAGTAGGCTTCCCAAGCGGGAAGGGAACGCTGCGTCTTCACAGCAGTCACTGTGCCGTGGCAGTCCCTGCTCAGCCCGTGTGTGACGCCAGCGGTGGCTTGTGAACCCGCACTGTGAGCACCAGAGCGGGGAAGGCTGGGTGGGTTTCCTGTTCCTGCCAGGCTTGTCCTGATCACTCCTCCACAGCTTCGGTTCGGGTGAACACGGAGCACAACGGGTGTAACTCCAGAGCGACCCGGGGCGAAGGGCCTTGCAGAGTAACAGCATCTCTGCTCTAAGCCCTTTGGTTGGTGAGTGCTGCTCTGAGGGCCGTCGCTGTTAACAGAGTCCAGTCTGGACCTGTGGAGTTCTCTGGTCCAGTCCAGGGCCCATACAGTGTGAGACTGGGGCCTCCACAGGTGAAGCTTTCAGGGTCTCCAGAGTCACACAGCTTCTCCGGCCCCTGGGGAAAGCTCATATCCCCCGGGTTTAGCTGAGAGGTTGTGCCAGAAGGCTTGCTGAAGGCAAACAGCACCCACCCCACTTCTCCTGCCCACAGGCTCCCTCTTCAGCCTTGGACTCCTCATCCCTGTGCACTGTGTCTGCTTGTTGGGGCTCCTCCTCAAGTCCTGGAGGTTTTCTTAGGAGTTTGCTTTGCAGCTTGCACTTGAGTGAAGGCTGGGGAAGCCATGAGGTTTACAGTCATCCTGCTCTGCTGGCCTTGGAGTTACCTGCTTGGTCTCCCGCTCCGTTTGGCACGTATTGTGCTCGCTGGGACAAGACAGCTGCTGCCTCTGGCATGAGCTCCGCTTGCTCGTGGTGGATTAGTGTGTCCCCAGCTGAGGGGGTCTTGGCTCGAGCCTAATTCCAGCCTGCTGTGATCCAGGCATTCCTAGTGAAGGCTGCTTGTGCAGCCAGTTCGTATGCAGTCTGGGTGGGAAGAGCAGTTGCTGCAGCAGCGACTCACAGAGGTTCTGCACCTATGTACTGGGCATCCACCCTGCTGCTATAAATATTCCACTGCCAGATATGCCCTGCTAATCTGTCTGACGTTCATTTGCGCTTCTTACCCGTGGAGGCACTTAAGTCGAACACGAGCCAAAGCCACTTCCCTAAATAACTAAGGTACTGAACTCCAGACCACAGCTCTATTGATTATCTGCTCCCCGAGGGGTAGATCAGAAGAGCAGGCAGGTGGCTCGTTTGCTGTAATAACCAAGGGATCTGGAAGTTTCTGGTGAAACGAATTATTTCCTGGGAGGAATGCCCTCCCGAGACGAGTAGGTAACCCAGTGGGAGCCAGCTCAGGGGCCACTCGTCTGTGGTCTATGGGTGTTTGCTTTGCTCCTGCAGAGCGGAGCCCAGGAGTTCACTGGTGTGTAGCTGTCCTTTGGTCATCCCCCTTCTGTGATTCCCCTGAGCTGCTTAACAGGTGGTTAAAAGGCTGCTGAGAGGCTTGGGTGGTTCAAATAGGAAGGAGAAAATGCTTTCCAGAAATTGTTTTCTTTCTGTGCTCTTCAAAACTCAGAGAAGAGGTTGTGGCAGTCGAGAGAGAAGTGGAAGCAAAAGACATCCCAAATAGGAAGCCCACGGCAGGCACGTCCCTTGCAGAAAAGCCTTTGATGCCTCTGTGGCTTTATTGCCTCAGCAAGGAGAGCAGGGCAGATGGGATGGGGTTTCCTGGGAGCTCTGGGCAGGGATTTTTGTGTGTAACTGGTAACAGACCGAGTTGTCCTGGTGCAGAATAATTCAGTAGCTGCGGAGTGTTCTTTTGCAGCTTGAACTGCACTGTGGAAACGGGGTCAGGGCAGGCAGCAGCCTCTGCTGAGCTGACACCTGCCAGGTTGCTGAGGAAACACCTCAGGGGGCAGGGATGAGGTGAACTTGGATCTGCTGCCGTGAGAGTCAACCCTCCTGGTCATCTGTCTTGTGCCCCCTCGATGGATGAAATGTCTGCCAGCAGGGAAGGGGCTCCCGGGATGCCCTAAGATTCCAGAGAGCCCAGAAAGGCTTCCACAGTTCCGAAGGTTGAAGCCAGGCATGTGTGGGCATGTGTGCAGCCAGCTGGGGCTTGTCTTCAGGAGACTCTGAATGCAGAGACTTGAGAGTGGTTCAGACAAGGACAAGGAAATGACTCTGCTTTTGCTCTAGACCCTCAGTGCCCCCAGCGTGGCTCTGCTTCAGATCCTCCTCTGACGCGTGGCCAGTCTCCAAGGCCAGGTTGGATGGGGCCCTGGGCAGCCCGCTCTGGTGAGCAGTGTCCCTGCTCATAGCAGGGCATTGGACTGGGTGACCTGGGAGAAACTCCCAGCCCAGCCCAGCCTGTGGTGCTGTGAAGACTCCTTCCCCAGGCAGCAGCAGGTAGCCAGCTGTCCTTCGGTGACGGGGGTGTGAGGGACAGCCCAGTGCATCTGTGGACCGAGGGGCACTGCACACAGCTGGAAGAGCAGAGTCAGACAGACCCTGCTGGCATGTTCTCCAACAGAAGCCGTGCAGAGGGGGCCCAGCTGGCAGTTTATTCCAGGAAAAGCCTGGAACAGGAGCACTCTTCCCGATGCAGAGGTGGGGAGCTGCCTGTTTGGTTCTTGGACCGTGCGGCTGCCAGCGAGAGCCTGCGAGCTGGGTTTGGTTGGGCTCCAATTAAACCAGTTCCCTCGTGCTGTATTGATCCTTCTGATCTAGTTGCCAAGTGATTGGAGTCTGGACGTTAACTGAGATCTGCGCTGGCTCGGTCAGGCCTTTACTTCTACCGGTTTGGTGCAGGGTCCCTACTCACAGTGAGTAGGGAGGGGTTGTGCACGGACAGAGGACCCAGCAGGCACCTGGAAGGGCTTAGCAGTGCTGATCTGAGCTGCTGTACCTGCTGTGCTGAGGGTGACCCAGTGCTATGCCAGGCTCAGGCGTAGCACCCTGGCAGGGGATAGCCCAGGCTAAGGCAGTCAAGCAGCAGGTGTCAGATAACCCCCTCCGAGGTGAGAGAGCAGAGCAGTTACCAGGTGGGGCACCCTCAGCAGCATCCAGCTGTCACTCCCCTCCAGAAGGACATGAAATCAGTTACTAAACCATAAACTCTGCCGTTTTGTGACGCCTGAGGTGTCCCTCAGCATTCATTCTGTAGCCTCTGTAGTGGCAGCAGCTGCCGTCAGTGCGAGGGCTGAGGGCCGTAGCCCATCCTCGTCATCAGTTGTGCTTTTAGGGTGGCTTGGGGTGTGCCTGCTGAGAGCCAGGTGCTCTGACACATTCCAGTGTCGGCCCATCACGGGAAGCAGCTGACTGAGCGGGGCAGATGGTCACTCTTGGGGAGTTCTGGCTGCTCTAGCTCAGGAGGGCGTTATGGTTTCTGTGGCCCTTGGCCTCCCTCATCAGTCATCTGGATGGATCTGTAAGGGTCACCTGGTCCCTCCACCTTCCCAAGAGAAAAGGTTCTGGCCTGGCTCTTTCCCCTGGAGCCTCTTCAGGAAGTTAAGCAATCGTGGAAGTGCAGGGGTTGACGATTCTGTTCAAGAACCAGCTCCTTCGAGGTGCAGCTGCCGCCTGCGCTCCCGCAGGGAGGGTAGCAGTGAGGTCACCTGCCCGGCACGTGCCCATTCCGAAATGGCTTGGAAAGGTGCTTGCTCCTCAGCACTGAGGAATCACTTTGGTCATCAGAGGGGAAGGAGGCCATAAAGAGCAGCAGCATGCCCTGCAGCCTGGCAGCAGGTCCTGCAGTGAGGCAGCTTTTCCTGCAGCATGTCCTGCACTGTGGCAGCCCATCCTGCAGAGCGGCATCATTTCCTGCAGCATGCCCTGCAGAGGAGCAGCATGCCCTGCAGAGGGGCAGCATGTCCTGCAGCATGCCCTGCAGAGCGGCAGCATGCCCTGCAGAGTGGCAGCATGTCCTGCAGCATGCCCTGCAGAGGGGCAGCATGCCCTGCAGAGGGGCAGCATGTCCTGCAGAGGGGCAGCATGTCCTGCAGCATGCCCTGCAGAGGGGCAGCATGTCCTGCAGCGTGGCAGCATGCCCTGCAGCTTGGCAGCATGTCCTGCAGTGTGGCAGCCCATCCTGCAGAGCGGCATCATTTCCTGCAGCATGTCCTGCAGAAGGACGGACCTGCGAGCAAGATCTAGAGGCCTGGCGATGTGAATTCCATAGCAGTGAGTTCGAAGTCGGATGAAGGAGGCGGCTGGAAGGGCTGGGGTTGGATGCCTGTGTTAACATTAGCTGGTGATCACCAAGCAGGGTTCCAGTTCGGAAGTCAGTGGAAAGCAGAGCAGAGGAGGAGGGCTGGTGGTCACAGGGTGTGTGAGCTCTGTTTCCAGTGGCTCTTCCTGCCCCGCCGTTAACATCCTGGCTGTGGAGGTCATTTCCAGCTGCCAGGAGCTCACGTTGTCCCCCTGGCAGGCAAGTGGCTGCGTTCTGGGGAAGGAGCAGACTCTGGTCCTTTCTAGACTTTCTGGATGCTCGGTCAGACCCAGCACCACAGCTTAAAGCTGCCCCTGGGTAGGCAGCTTGTGCTCGTCTTCCCGTGCTTCAGTCCCGTCACTGGGTGCTAAAGATTCAGGACTGACCCATCCGCTAGCAGGAAGAGCTCGTGACCTCTTGTGCTTCTGAGAGCAGGGGCTGTCCTGAGAGCAGGGTCTGTCCTGAGAGCAGGGGCTGTCCTGAGAGCAGGGGCTGGCTTGTGCTCCCGCAGCAGCTGCTGGTGCTGCTTGGCCAGCCCTTCACCCTGGCTGTGGCTGGTGGGGAGCTCTGGGCTGGCTGTGCCCTGGCAGTGCGGTTGGCCGTGCGGTGCTTAGTTGCCGGCTGGGGTTAAACCCTGACAATCTGTTTACAGACTTAGCTTTTCATTTTTAAATAGCAGAATCACTGGGCTTCTGGCAGGGACCTGGATCTCGTTAGAAAATGTTCGTCCAAAGCGGCTTAGGAGGAGAGAGAGGTTAATTTTCATTTGGATAGTCGAGCCCTGAAGTCTCAGTCCAGGAAAGCCATCAGCGTGCGTGCGTGCCCCTCCTTGCCCACCTGCCCAAAATCGAGCCTCTAACAGCACACGCCGGCCCGGCCCAGCCCGCAGCGACACCTGACACACTGGTGTTGCAGGCCCTGGTGTTGCACAGTAACCAGGAGAGATGCCTGCTTCTCTGCCCCAGCGTGACCTACTTACTGCGTAGCTGCAGCTCGCTCGGTTGTGGAAGAGCTGATCAGGTAACTTAAGACTCTGCAAGCCGTGCACGCTGGGGCTTCGCTGTGGCGACTCCAGCGCTGCGCCTGGGCTCCACCGGTACTGACAGGGCCCGCTAGGAGGAAGCATGTTGTTGGGGAGAAGGTGTGCGGAGTGGCCGAGGGGAAGTGGAACAGTTACATAACCCCATGGGAGCCTGGAACTGGGCTACTGAAGTTTGCCCTAGATGCTAGATGTGACTGCTGGACTGTGGTGCTGGCAACAGCACTCGTGCTGGGCTGTGTCCTTCTGCGCTGGAACAGTCCCAGCGCTCTGCTGTGGCCTGATGGAGTTCTCCCCTCCTCGCTTTCTAGGCTGGATGATCCTAGAGGTCCTTTCTAGCCTCGCTGACTCTGTGATGCTGTGCTGTACCCGGTTCCTTACCCATGCCAGAAATCTGCCCAGCTTGCTCTGAGTGTCTAAAGATTTTGGCAGAGACTTTCTGGAGCCTTCCAGGCAGCTGGAGAGATGGCTGCCTGAGACCATAGAATCATGGAATGGCCAGGGTTGGAAGGGATCTTAAAGACCATCCAGTCCCAGCCCCCTGCACAGGCAGAGACACCTTCACTAGAGCAGGGTACTCAACAACCTGCCCTTCAACACTGCATGCGATCACAGCTTCCTTGGGCATCCTGGTCCAGCATCTCAGCACCCTCACAGAAGGAATTGTTCCTTCATGGCCAGCCTCAGTCTCCCTTCTTCAGGGCTGGAACCCTGAAGCCTCCCTTCTTCAGGGCAGGTGAATAAGCACTCATTAGAACCCGCTCAGCATGTGTCAGGGAGAAGCTGTTCGTGTGCCCTCAGTGGCAGCAGCCACAGCACAGGTGAGAGGACAGAGGGAGCAGAGAGCCACAGCCTCACCTGCACTTGAGCAAGGGTTTCTAGTCCTCCGCTCCTCAGCCTGTGAGCATGAGCCTGCCTGAGCACTGCGAGCCTGCCAGGGGCAGCTGCCCGTGGTCGGTGTGTGGCGAGATAGACTTCATTCAGCAGGACACAGACGCTCAGTGCTGCTGCTGCTCTGTGAAACCCCCTCTCTGTTCATGCCTGGGCTCTGCTGGTCTTCCTCAAGCGTTCGTGTCTGCCTGCCCACGCGGGGATTTGCTGACAGGAGATGTTTTGCATGACAGCTGTGACCTTAAACGCAAACAGCTTTGCTTTATCTTTCTTGACTTCCTTTCTAGTAACAGTCAGGAGTGCTGGGAGCCTTGGCAGAGACACCAGGCCTGGTCCGGACTGGTGCTGTCAGCCAGCCTGGGTGGGCAGTAACCGGTCCCTGTGTTTGTCTGCAGGGAGCCTGCAGCTATCAGCTGGAGATGGAGCGTCACTTGCACATGGAAGACGTTAACATTGCGAGGGGTAGACGTCACCTGTCCCGCCAGAAAGGCTCAGCTAGGAGAGACGTGGCACACTCACCGAGAGCACCCCCCTTTTTCCCCGACACAGGGGCGCCCGACAGCGAGCTGTTCAGCGTGTTCAAAAGCACGAAAGTGAAGGCTCCCAGGAGAAGCTCTGGGTTACGCTTGGATGGGACTGCCCTCCCCACGGACACTGCTCCTGCAGACACTGCTCCTGCAGCTGCTGCAAACACTGCCGCTGCAGACACTGCTCTTGCAGACACTGCCACTCAAGACACTGCCACTGCAGGCACTGCCACTGCAGGCACTGCTACTGCAGGCACTGCTACTGCAGGCACTGCTCCTGCAGACACTGCTCCTTTAGCTTCGTTCTCAGCCCAAAGTCTGGCTCTGGACAGTCAAAGGGATGAGGAGCTAGAGGTGACGTTTGACTTAAATGAATCTCTTGACCTGTGTGACAGCAGCGAACGGACAGCGGTGCAGGACAGCGCAGCAGCACAGGGAGTGAGGGCTGGTGACCAAGCCTGCAAGCCTCTGAGTAACATCCACACGGATTCAGGTTACAGCAGCTTCACAGCCGAGAAGTCACCCGTGTCCTCAGACTTGTTTTACCTCCCCGCATCGTACCCGGATTCGTTTGCGGCCCTGGGACCCTCTGAGGACCCCCCGTGGCTAAAACAAAGGCTGTCCCCTGTGAGGAGGCTTTTGGCACAATCTCCGCCCTCGCTGGATGGACCTGGTGCCTTTGAAGACACGGTGAGAGCGGAGGAAGTAACGAGGCCTACTCAAAAAGCTACCTCTGAGAGCTGCTCAGAGGGGCAGCGGGACAGAGCCTTCAATGCGTCCTCGGGAGCTGCTCCTCAAGGGGGAGTCTCCGGTGAACGCAGTGCTTCCAGCCAAACCCGCTCCTCAGACCCTGTCGCCTTCTCTGAGGCTGGTGCTGCTGAAGGCCAGGAGGCTCTCTGCTGGGACGACAGCCTGGGTAGCGTGTTTGACAGTGAGGAACTCGCTGGAGTTCCAGAGACACCTCCAGCAGTGGATCCCGCTCTGACACACAGCCCTTCAGACGGCTGCTTTGGTCGAAAAGGCAGAGGTCTGGAGGCTGACGGAAGGGTGGCCCTAGCTGAAGAGAAGAGCACCCGTTTCTTTGAAGAGGACACCAGTAAGGGGCGTTTTTCCAGCAGCAGGCCTGCAGTCAGGTTGGATGCAGGTGGGAGCGTGTCCAGAGCAGCTGCGGAGCGGAGCTCGAGGCTGTTTCCATCGGGACCGGGCTCTGGCAAACCCATCACGGAGCAACCACCGAACGGGAAAGCCGGTGCCAGGGCCCCCCCAGGGGGTAGCAGCGTGACCGAGCAGCTCCTGGGTAACAGTGACCTCTGCGACTCCTCAGAAGACCTGTTTTCTGTTACCTTTGACCTGGGCTTTTCCATCGAGGACTGTGAGAGCGACATCTGGGAAGGACGTGCGGGCGCTGACGACACCCGGAGATCCAGGGCAGCCGCAGGGGGTGCTGCAGCTGTTGCAGGCACTGAGGAGAACTCCCTGAACAGCGGCTCCGGGCTTGAGCTGTCACCAGAACGGGACGGCAGCCGTCCTACGAGGAGAGGTGTTTCCACTCCGCTGCCTCTGCGGAGCAGGAGCAGAAAGGCCCCAGAGGGGAGCGAAGCCAGGGCCACTGCAGTGCTTTTCTCAGAGTGGGGGGACAGAAGAACGGGCAGCGGGGGGCCACCCGGAGCTTTGGCCTCTTCACTTTCTACCTCAGTCAGGAGAATCAGAAGGGCTCCTGTGGAAGTCTCCTCCGGTGCCGGGCAGGAAGCGCCAGAAGGGCTTCCTGCAGATGAAGCAAAGAAAGGGCTGCTGAGGCAGACCTTGGGGAGTTCGTGCGTGGATGTGCTTGGCTCCCCTTTAGGAGGGACCGGGGAGCTGGGAGACGCCAACCCTCGGAGTTCCTGCGCCATTCCTGCTGCAGGTGGGATGCCAGCAGTAGGGTTTATTGAAACATGACTGGGCCCAGTGTCTTTGGGTCCTCTGCTTGATGTTGTGAGCGGTGAGAAGGATGACAGGAGAAGGCAGTAGAGGCTGCGATACAAGAAGCACCCAGGAGGAAGTCCTCGGGGTTAAAGCTCTTCTAGCAAGCAGTGTGAGCCTGTGCGATGCAGCTGCCTGAGCTGGGGCTGCCTTCACAGCCCTTTCTTAATCTTCTCAGCGTCTGAGTCGTGATCACTGGGATCAGCCCATGGCTTCTCCTGTGGCTGTTCCGAGGGGCAGCAGCTCTGCCCAGGGATTTCTGGTTTAGCGGCACCGCAGCTGCCGCGCATGGAAGGGGTTTCAGTCAGCACTGGCAGGGGTGTTCTGAACCCTCTGACTCCCTGTAGGCCCTGCTCTGCCTCATTTCCTCCCTTTTCTCTGCCCTTCTCTTTCTGATTTGGGGCCAGAGTGCCGTGAGGAAGTAGCTGATGTGCAGATGCTGCCAGTGCAGCAGTGCCTGTCGCTCGCAGAGTGCTCACGGCTCCTGTCACGGCCTTTGCACCGGTTGCCTCGGAATGCTTTGAGTTCAGGGTTCAGGCTCAGTAGCCCTGGCTGAGGTTTGTGGGGCACCCTGAGTTTTGGTGAATGGGCTGGCTACTGCCCCAAACACTGGAACAGGGTGGAAGCAGCCCGTTCGGTGCCTAAAGCTGCTCTGGCCCCCTTCTCTTTGGATTTCTCTGGGACCCATCACGTTCCTGAGCCTGACTGTTGACTGCCATCCCAGCTTCAGGCTGCCCTGGGGGTGCGGGTGATGCCAGCAGCACACCGGCTGCACCCAACCCAGCGTCTGCCGGCGCTGGAGCTTCCTCAGGCAGCGCGAGGGAAGGTCTTGTGTTTCATAAGGGCAGCGGTGCTTTGTGACACCGGACGGGCAGCGCTGCTTAGGAAGAGGCTTCGGTGGGGCCAGCCTTTGCGTCGGTGCCCTCAGGGGGGGAAGAGCATTACGGACCCTCGCACGAGTCAAACCCAGTTCACTTCCCAGGCTGCTGCTGCTCTTTTCCTGGGCCTGCTCTGGCTGCCTGGGGTGAGTGCCTCCCCTCGGGGCTCTCGGCGCAGCAGGGTGTTGTGTGTCTCGGCTGGAGACGGCCTGTTTCCATTAGCCGGGCTGAGCAGAGCAGCGTCTGCGGGGCGGATCGATAAGCAATTTGTGCTGCGGGCGCGTGGAGCAGGGAGGCAGAGGGGCAGAGAGGCAGGTGCTGATGGCTCGGCTGGAGCAGTGCTGTGCTGAGGACAGAGTGTTCCCTTGCAGACGCTCTGTGCTGGGGTTTCTCTGCAGGGGCCGGCAGCGAGAGTGAAGAAGAGGTCGTTTTCCAGAGAAGAAGTCGGAAGAAGCCAACTGTTGTGAAGTCTCCTGATGTGAGTCCTAGCAAAACAAACCAAAGCAGAGAGGCCAGAGAAGCCACAGGAGCGGCCTCAGCCGGGCCACAGCTCCTCTTTGCATTGCCTGCGCTTCTGTTTGTGCAGGTCCTGAGCAGCAGCGATTCCGAGTCCCCGATTCGCCCCGTCAGGAAGCGCCCGCACCCCGTGACCGTGGTTAGTAGGTGCTCTGGTGGGACAGGGGGAAGTCAGGGGTACAGCTCGGTACAAAGGCCGTGTTTAACATTGCCTGCCCTTCTGGGCAGCAGGCCGCGTTCTCTTTGTGCATCTGACCCCGCAGGGCACTGCTGTCCTTCCTGCAGCTCTCCCCCGGGGTCTCCAGAGATGCTGCCGAGGTCGTTTGACAGCGAGGTGCTGTTGTAGGCACGAGCTGAGCCTCTCCCTCTGCCAGAGAGGGAAGCTGACCTCTGCTCCACAAAGCTTGTGAGAGCGAGGTCCCGTCTGACCAGCTCCTAGTCCAGGGAAGGTGTTTTTCTGTGGCTGTCCCGCTTCCCGGGGTGACGAGCCCCGCTGCGCTCCTCAGTCACCCCAACTGGGACGGCTTGAACAAAGCCAGAGGCGGGAGGCTGCAGAGGCAGGAGGCTGCAGTGGCGTTCCAGCAGCGCGTGCTTCGCGCTGACTTACGGGCTGTCTGGGCCGTGTTCCTCCAGTCAGACGCGTCCAGCGAGGACAGCGCGGGGCTCCCCCGCAGCTCGGGGAGGGCCGCAGGCAGCCCTAACCGGAGGCAGCCGAGGAGGCCGAAGCGGCGGAAGGTGAGGAGCGCCATCAGCCACAAGGTACGCGGCGTGACGCGGCGGGGAGCGCGCGGCGGCCCTGCGGGAGCCACGGGTGGTGCAGCTGCAGCGTGGGTGGCTGCTGGGCTCTGTGGAGCACCCGTTGCGTGGGCATTCCCGAAGCCAAGCGTCTCTTTCCATTGCAGGGGAAGAACCTGAGGTTGCTCAGGCTTGGGGAGCTCGGGTCCTTGTCCCGCGCTGGTGCTTAGGGTGGGGTTTAACACCTCCTCTAACGGTTCCAGCTTTGAGGAACAGCAGTGGCGCCTTGACCCCAGAGCTGACACCTGTGCTTTAGTGCTGAGTGCCCCTGCGTCAGGAAGGGGTTGGGAAGCACTGACGCAACTACGGAGGTGGTGCCACTGGGCAGCAGGCCCTGTCCCGGGCCCCAGGGCACGCTGTGGTGGGTTTTCCCATGTTTTCAAGAGAACCCCAGTTGTGAAGAGCTCCCCACGGTGTCCGTGCTGGACCGTGAGGGACTGGTGGGTGAGAGCACCGTGTTTCAGAGGTATCTAGTGTGTGTTGCCCGGGTGGCACAGACTCGGGACCGCTCTTTTCTGGTGTCGCTGACTGTCCTCTCCGTAGCCCTTCTCCTCCCAGGAGGATGCAGACTAATTGGCAGCAGCGCTGGGAGCTGTTTCCTGTGAGCAGGTGACAAGCTCCAGGGTGTTTGGCAGCAATCGAAGCTGCTCTAGAAGGAACTGGTGTTAATAAACCGTCCGTCAGGGTTGCTAATTAGAGAAGCAGACAGCTGAAGGGCTTGGGAAAACCAGATGGCACTTGGTGAGGACAGGGCACCTGAGTCTCCCTCCTGCCCGAAGGCGTGCAGCTGAAGCACTGACTTCAGCAGGGCAAATCCTGGTGTGAGGGATCTCTGCCCAGACGTCTTCCTGAGCCCCTTTGCTCAGCTCCCTGCTCGTTCCTGGGGTGGTTGGTGGCCTGGCTCTGTGCCTGCCTCCCAGGCAGCGGTTCACAGCTCAAGTGCCGAGTGCCCCGAGCTCCCTGCGAGCCCAGTGTTTGCCCAGCCTCCAGCGGCCCTCTCTGATGGGTGTGCTCTGGGTGTCTCTGTCTCAGAGTGCAGCAAGGCAGTTTCTGGATGAGGAAGCAGAGCTGTCCCAGCAAGATGCAGAGGACGTCTCATCTGACGAGAGCGATGGCACAGAGAACGAGCTGAGCTCTTCTCTTGCTCAGTTCCTGAATGATGACGCAGAGGTCACCCAAGTGTTGAGTGGTGAGTGGGGGATGCTGTGCGGGGAGGCGGCTCTTCAGGGACTGTGGGGCAGGAGACGGCCTCCCCCGGAGTCAGGCACCCCCTCTTACACCCTTGTGGCTCAACAGGAACACGAGTTTCCTCTTAGCTTGGAAACTTCTGAATCCTTGAGCTTTTCTGTCGCAGCCAGACGTGGGTGAGGACATGAAACAGCAGGAGCTAGCGCGGCAGAGCTGGCACTAGCAGGGCCGAGGAGGCAGTGCTGGTGTTTGGCTGGGATGGCTCACTTGCCCCTGTGCTTATGGACCTGGCTTCTCCCTGGGAATTTCACAGCACCATAGACTCATTTAGGTTCGGAGGGTCCTTCCAGCTGCTGTCCAGCTGCCCCCCCCAGCACTGCCAGGGCCCCACTGATCCCCGTCCCTCACCCCACATCTCCATGGCCTTGCAGCCCCTCCAGGGACAGGGACTCCCCCATGGCCCTGGGCAGCCTGGGCCAGGCCTGGGGAACCCTTGTGGGACAGACATTGTTCCTCTGGGCAAACTCAACTCTCTCCTGGGGCTACTTGAGGCCGTTTCCTCTTGTCCTGTCCCTTGTTCCTGGGAGAAGAGACTGACCCCCACGTCGCTCCAGGCTCCTGCCAAGAGTTACGTGCGCGGGCGCCGTGGTGTGACAGCAAGGACTTCCAGGTGCTGTTGTCATCACTGTGTTCTCTGCTCTCTCTGCCGAATCCAGACTGCGAGATGCAGGGAGTTTACCTGACGTCTGTGCGTAGCCCGGCCCTGGGCAGCAGGTACAAGATGGTTCATCGTGACTTCGACACTGTGGCCGTCTTCTCCCAGGTAGGAGACAAAGAGGTTGCTGGGCTTGGGAAATTCTGAGTGCCTAGGGCTGCACCGAGGCCCCGATGAGGCAGCCTGTTGCGTGTGGCAGGGGGTTAAGCCCCTTGTGACTTGTGTGGAGCTCCGAGGTGGAGCGTGCAGGCGCCGGTGCCGTGGCGGAAGCACATGCTCCCTTTCTGAGCTGCTGGGTGGCTGCCGCCCTGTGCGCTGTGTGGCAGTGAGATGGTGCTGGGTTATCGGAGCTGACCTGCTTTCCAGAGGCGAATCTCTTATCCCTGCAGCAGGGATCTGCCTCTCCTCACCCAGACACAGAGGTGCAGGTGTGTGGGCCAGGGTCCTGCCTCAGCACGGCGAGACCCTCTGGCTTAGCTCCAGCCTGGTAGATGGCAGCGTGAGCGGGTGAGGCCGGTTCCTGTCGGTGCTGCCCCCAACATTGGCTCTAAAGGCCTCCTGCTGGTGAACGCGGGCCGGAGTCTGGGGCTGTGAGGGTGGCAGAGCTTGGGAACAGCGGGTTCCGCAGGGGAGGGCTGGGGGGTGTGCAGAACCCTCAGCGCCCCCGTCCTTGGATGAGCAAAGGGGTGCCTGGGGAGGAGGAAGGCAATGATGAGGGGGGTTCAAAACCTCCTGGACTTTGTGGTTTCCCCCCACAGATTCCTGAGCAGGACCCGTCCTACGAAGAAGACAGTTTCTGTGTTGGGGAGGAGGAAGAGGAACCTGGGAAGAACAGTGAGTCCAGCGAGGAGGAAATGTGTGTGAACTTCAGTCTCCTGAACAACGAGAGCTTTACGGGTGGAAGGAAGCAGTACCTGACTCGCCGCAGGAAAAAGTTGAACCAGGCCAGGAGGGAAGAGGCCTGCTCTGCCCCTGTGCTCAGAAAACCATCCCGAATCATTGTTATCAGTGACTCCAGCGAGGAGGAGACAGGCGCCAGCAAGGAGAAGCCTGGGCAAAGAGACTGTGTCAGGGCGGGACAGGGGGACCGTGCAGCACCCACGGCACTGCCTCCAGCCTCCTCCCTGCAGCACAAGAAAATTGCTGGGGACGTCGTAGTTCACCGGTCAGGGACGGACAAGAACGAGGTGCTTCTCAGCTTGGAAGCCTCAGTGTCTGAAGCACTGGATTTTCAGCCAGAGCACCAAGCCAGGAACCCTCGGGCTCCACCGGCTGTCCCCGCTTCTGCTGTGGGGAAGGAGGATCTCCAGGCTCCCCCTGAGGTCAGTGCCGGTTCAGAACAGGGACCTTCCTCTCGCTCCTGCTCTGCTGAGAGGTTGCACGTGCTGGGAGTCTGTCCTGTGGGGCTGCTGCTCTGAGGGCCGCAGCGAGGGAGGTGCAGAGCAGCAGGGCCCTTCTGCTCAGACTGCTGTGCCTGCTCTAGGAGAGCAGGGGGAGGCTGTGTGGAGAGGGTCTGAGCAGTCAGGACGTAAAAACGGGACTGGGAGCCATCCAGTGCCTGACAGGCGCGGAGGAACTTGATCCCTTCCAGTAGCAGAGGGTGTCTGCTAATTCTTGGGGTCACTGTAGGCAGAAAATGCTCGCTCGCTGTCCTCAGCTGAGACCCTCTGGGGCTGGGCTCCTCACCTCACTCGCCTCTCTGCCCAGCTGGTGGTTTCCAGCACTGTTTGACCTCCTCCGTGAAGGCCACACGTCTGTCCTTCAAGCTGCTAAACAGATCCAGTGGCCTGGGGGCTGTCTGGGGGGGACTGCAAGTTTGCCTGAGAGGGCTAGGGCTGTGCAGGGCCAGCAGTGCTGCTGCCTCTCGGCGCGGGGAACGGCCGCCTTAGGAGATGGCGTTAACTGTGCTTAGCTGGAGCCAAGTGGTGTCAGGGGAGGCCGCTGCTTGGGGGGGACTGTTAAATGTCCTGTTGCTCTTTGGGCTCAGGCTTCTCTGAGCCCTTAGCAACGCGGTGTGACTCTCGGCATCTGCAGGTGGGCAGGTCTGGGAAGAAGGCCCGGAGGAGCCCGTCAGATCCCCCTCCTCCTGCTGCCACTGCATCCTCTGCGGCTCCGGCTCCATTTCCACAGGCTCCTCTGGAGAGGACCCCCCCGCCCTGCATTCTGGTGGACAGTCGTGAGATCTCCTCCGGGGGAGAGGTGATTTCCTCCTTGAAGGCCGTTCACGGGCTCAGGGTGCAGGTTTGCTCGCTGGGCAGCAGCGATTACGTCGTGAGCAACCGCATGGCCGTGGAGAGGCAGGCTCAGTCAGAGCTGCTGAGCTCTGTCAACAGGAGTAAAGTCACGCAGCGGATCCAGCGCCTGCAGAGCGAGTTTGAGAGGGTTTGTGTGATCGTGGAGAAGGACAGGGCTAAAGCAGGTGGGTGCCGCAGGCGGGGCGGCCAGGGGAGTGCACTGGCTCTGCCCGGGCCTTTGTGTGTGACAGGGGCTGCAAGACAGAGTGAACCCCGTGCTTGACTCTCTGTAGGAGCGTGGCACCAGCGGGGTCAGCAGCGGAGCATGGACTGTTCTGCAGAGGGGTGCTCTGCCCGGGGGTTCCCTGAGGCAGGGACAGGCACAGCAGCTCAGACCTTAACTGGCCCTGTCAGAAAGAGCAGGCGGTGCCGACCTCAAGACAGGGTGAGAACAGCAGAGCAAAGGAAGAAGCACAGGGTTTTGTAGGGGGGTTTGTCAGGCTGTTCAGGAAAAGCCGGGGTTTAGAATCCCAGAGAACAGCAGCCGGCCTGAGCACGTCGTCTCCTGGGTTGTAGAGACCAACTGGGCAGCAGGCAAGCGAGGGACAGTCGCTGGGTGACATCAGCCTGGGGAGAACGGCAGCAGGAGCCTCCTCGAAGAGGCTGTGCCTGAGCAGTCACAGTACTGACGAGGCTGGGAAAGACCTTGGAGATCATGCAGTCCAGCCCAAACAATCCCCTCGTCTCAAGAGCACAGCATCAGGGAGCTCAGAGTCGCCGCCAGCCGAAGGTGTGCGGAGGACTCGGGGTGAGTCTGTAGTTGGCGTGGCTGGCACAAGCCGTTCGCTTGGATCCAAGCTGCAGTCACCCCACCTGGCCGGTGCTGTCTGCTCTGTGCCGCCCAGCAAACAGCCCGAGGCCCTGGTGCACCTGCTGCCCAGCGGATCAACCGGGGCTCGGGGCTCCGATTAAATGAGCTGCTGTGGGGTGGGACCCCCCAGTGGGCTGCGGTCGCTGGGGGCCTGGCGTTGGTTTGTGCCACCAGTGTGATGCATGGAACCGCCCGCTGACGGTGCAGCCTCTCAGCGGGGCTGCAGCTCAGGGGTGGTGGTTGTGCTGCTCTTCACCCCCTGCTGAAGGGCTCGCTGGCTCCCATCGGGTTTGCCCGGTGCTTCTCATTACCCCGATCCCAGAGCACTGCTGGGCTGGCACGGGTACTGTGTTCTGGCTACGGCAGCTGGACCAGGCCTCCTCTGCTGTGCTCTGTCCTTCACCACTTGCCTGTGGTCATCCCCATCCTCTGTCCTCCTCGGGTTTAATCGGCAAGGAGATGGATTCTCTACCTCTGGGATGGCTGAGGTAACCTCTTCTGCCGAGCCCTCCTGCCTCCTTTCCCTGGGAGGTTTCCCTCACCTTTGTGCCGAGTTCAGGGGGATCTTGAGCAGTTTTGCTTGGTGAGCGGTTCCTGTCAGACTCCTCACAGGGCCTCAGTCCCTCAGAGCTCCCCGGGCGCTCTCTCTGCAGGAGAAACAGCGCGACGTCTGCCGCGGACGCAGTACTACGACGGGGTGCTCGCCGCCTTGCTGCAGGCCGGGGTCCGTGTCCTCTTCAGCTCGTGCCAAGGGGAAACTGCTGCTCTGCTGAGGGACCTGGTGGTGCTGGAGCAGAGGAAGACCATGGGCATCCGCGTGCCAACGGAGGTGGAGGGGCCCCGGCGGGAAGTGCTGAACTTCTACTTGAGCATCCCTAACCTCAGCTACGTGGCTGCCCTCAACATGTGCCACCACTTCCACTCCACGAGGGACATGATCAACAGGTAACAGGGCCTCTTGGCCGCTCCCTCGAGACCCAATGGGCCTTTTGCTCATCTCATCCTGAGTAGCTGCTCTGGGAGGACCTGCCAGAGCTCCCGGGAGCTTTGCTGTCACCTCGCCCTGGGGCCAGAAGGGGATGGGTCCTGCATTTCTGGGTCTCTTCAGGCTGAGCAGACCATGGGCTGGACTTTCGCCATCCCTCCTCCTGCCCTGCCCTGCAGCCCCTCTGCCCAGCAGCTCTTACCCTTGCTCGGTCTGGGCAGAGGTGACTACTTCTTGGCCACCAGCAGCCGCCTGCTTATGGCCCAGGGGCCTCCACAGAGCTGCAGGCGAGGTGTGCTCATGCTGTGGTCTCTTACAGCTCCCCCCAGCAGATCGCCGCCGGTGCCCAGGTCAGCCTGCGGAAGGCAGAGGAGATCTACCGCTACCTCCACCACGCGTTTGACCTGCAGATGCTGCCCGAGAGCCTCTGCTCCAGGGGGCGAAGCAGCGCAGCTGCCACGAGCTGAGAGGGGCTGAGACCCCTTCACCGGCACTTTACTGAACCGCGAGTGACTGTGAAGTATGTAAATAAATCCTTGCACAGACAGCTGGGCCCGTGGCACACAGCTCAGGGCACCCCGGGGCCCCCCTGCCCGGGGAGCTCCCTGTGGGGAGCTGGCCGGGTGGGACGGGGACAGACGGGGCAGGACCAGCCCCAGACCTTCAGCAAAGGCTGAAGGGTGGCGGCCCGGGGGCCAGAGTCTGCCTGCAGCTCCTTGCCAGCTGCTGCATGACTGGTACCCCTGGCTCCTGGGAGCTTGGCAGCAGGCGCAGCTCTCCAGCTGCAGCTCGCTGCTGCCACACCGTGGGGTCTGCAGAGGCGCTGGCTGTGCTCAGCCCCTGCCGAGGAGGATCTCGCTGATGGGGAGGGTCCGGTGAGGAGCAGCACCAGGCCCCTCCGCTGTTTCTGCCCGGGTAAAACCGAGGAGGGATGGGAAGTCACAGCCCCCGAGGCGGGATCAGTGAGGCAGCCAGCCAGCTCCTGCCCGCGGCGTCTCCCCCCCAGCCCCTGGCTCAGCCCAGAGTAAAAGCAGCTAACTGTTTTTATTACATTAAAAGATGTAAAACTTCAGGCAGAGGGAAGGGCAAAGCACTCGCGAGCGGCTGCTCCGCTGCGCAGCCAGAGTTCAGGAAGATCCTCTGGCTTAAAGCAAATCCAGTCTGGCCAGCGCTGGGCATCTTCACCCAGGACCCCGGAAAGGGGGTGCCTGGCCCAGCAAGCGTTGCTGTGCCCGTGGAGGAGGACAGCCTGCGGGGCAGACAGCGGGGGACCGAGGTGAAAAGTCTAACTGCAGGGTTCCAAGCCCTGCTGCTTCGCACGGAGGTGCACGCGGCCTCGAACCGTGTCCGTCACTCAGAGGACAGAGAGCTGTCCCGTTCTTCGTCCGAAGAGTCTGCTGGGTCGGGCACAAAGAGCCTCCCCACAGCAGTGAACGGTGCCTGATCTGCAGCGAGAGAAGCGGGGTGTCAGCGCGGGTCCCGCCGGAGAGCTGCTGCAGCAGGGCCCGAGAGCACGCAGCCAGGAGGAACAGATGCAGGAAGAGATTCCAGTGCAGAGAGCTGCCCCCCCGGGGCCAGCAGTGATGGGAAGGAGCCCGGCAGGAGAGGGGAGTCGGCACTCACTTTTAGCAAGGGGGAACTTGCGTCGGTGTGAAGCTGGCGTTCCCAGCGCGGCTCCAGCCTGGGGGGAAGCACAGAGAGACTGCTCAGACCCCTGCTGCGCCTGCACTGCGGGGGACTGGCACTGCAGCTACTGCCCTGGCACTGAAACCCCCGACTGTCCGACTACCACAGCTGCTTGCCCGACACTCGAGGCACCACAAGCCGGAGCGGCGAGAGCCTGGGAGCCCGGGGCTCCTTTCGCGTGGCTTTGCAGCGTTAAGGTGGGGCTAGCCCAGGCTCGAGAAAGCAGCATTACCGACTTCTTCTTGACCTTGTCCCAGCTGTCTCTGCTGCCCTGCATGTGCTTCTGCATCCTGAACACGTGTCTGTCACAGTCCTTCCTGGGGATGACATCCAGAACGTCAGTGGCACCCGTGTGCTGCCCACACCACCTGCTGCATGGTGAAGGTGTCACCCGTGCAGCTCAGAACACCCAGCAGAACCACGGCTGGGCTGGAGCCCAGACCCTCTCCAGGAGGAAAAGGAGGGGCCCTGCTTTCGTTGCCCACACTGAGTGGGAAAGTCACTCAGTCCTCATGGTCAAGGGAAGGAGCTTTCTCTAGGCAGATCCCCCCCAGGGCTGCGGGGTGCCCTGAGCCCCAGGGGTCTGAATGCGTCCCAGTGACACAGGGCACCTTTCTCAGAAGGTGGCAGAGCAGGGGGTTGGCAGAGGGGCAGCAGAACGAGCTCCTACCTGTTGATGGGTACCAGCATACTGGGGCTGATGTGCTCACACTGCGGGGTCTTGGACGTGGGGAGCAGAGCCGAGTAAGGCGTGACGGGGTTGTCCGTAAGTGCAAAGTCCTCGTCGTCGCGGCTCCTCTGGAACACCGGCAGCTAGAGAGCCACACCACAGCCATCAGCCGCCTGCCCTCAGAGGGCTTCTGGCGCGTCTGTGTCTCACGCTTGACAGAGCAGCCGGTTCCACCGCACAAGGATCCCACCTTCAGCCCAGGACAGAAATACCGGGGCACAGACACCACTCACAGCTCCAGATGTTCCTCCCACAGCGGGGCAGACCCCCTGCCACACGCAGCCACATCCCGCACCTTCCCAGTGCCAGCAGTCCCAGCGCTACAGAGGACACCGGCCTCTTCCCCCCGAGCCACGAGGCTCTGCTGGTGGAACAGAAGCCACAGAGGTGCCAAGCAGGGCAGCAGCACCCGCGCAGCCGCTGCGGGCTGTGGTGTACCTTCACTCTCCTGCCCTGGAAGGGCGTTGCAGTGAAGACGTCGTCATGGTTGTCCTTGGGCAACTGCTCCAGGAACCGTCTCATCTGCTGCTTCTGTTTGAGGGTTCCCGCTTTGGCAGTGATGGCAACCAGCTCCTCCTTCTCTGAAGGGATGAAAGCACAAGCTGTTCTGAGAGAGCAGGGACTGAGCCTGGCTTGAGCACTGCCTCACTGCAGCCAGCCCAGCCTCTCCTAGGTGGAAGTGCCTCGCAGTTCCGCGTGACCCTTGGCGTCCTCACCCCGTTTGTGTTTCCACGGACAGCTTCTCGCTGAAGCAGAGGCCACGCATGAGCCCTACACCGCCAGGGCGAGCCCTCCGCTACCACAGGGGCCATACAGAGGGCATCTGAGCCCCTATACAGAGTAGCCCTGCGCTGTCACCCCTCACTTGTGCGTGAGCAGCTCATGCGGTAACCAGCGAGTTCACAGGGACTGAGGACAGTACCCAGAACCAAGGGGTCGGTCTCCTTCCGCTGCAGCTTTCCCGAGGCCGTGCTCTTCTTGGCCCCAGCTTTGGCTCTTCTCCCCTGCTGCTCCTCTACGTACTTCTGGTGGCACTCCTCCGCCGAGCGGGACCCCACGGCCATGGCCACCTCCACCCAGAAGCCGTTCCTGTGCTTTGGGAAGGCAGCCACGGCCCTGCCAAGAGAACAAAGCCACAGCCTCGTCACGCTGAGCATCCTGCCGCGTCAGCCAGCCAGAGACCCGCTGCCTGCACGCCCCGGGAAGGGCACTGAGCTGGACGGGGAGAACCAGTCTCTGCTGCCCTGTGCAGCACCTCCACTGCACTGACTTATTGGAGCAGCTGAAGGTAACAGCCCCCTCACACCTGTTTCCCCTCCTGAGGTCTCTGATGTAACAGCAGCAGGGCCAGGCAGGCTCAGAGCACGGCTCAGCGTGTGCAGGAAGCACTGCCCAGCGGCTCCACAGTGAAGGGATTTTATTAGGCACTGAATCTCCCCCTGTGCAGCCTGCAGGACACAGCTCGTCACCATTAACGCTTCATGCTGTTAGGGACAGAGCCCACCACCGGCCTCGCTGCCTCCCCCTCTGCAGCTGCACTCCCAGTGATGCTCGTCCCTTTTAACGACGCTAATTAGGTGCCACTGAAAATCAGGCAGAGGAGGGGATTCACAAGAAGCTGCCTCTCTCTCGACAGGGTGACAGCAGCACTGCGGGGAGCGCTCGCCTGTCTCCCGTCCCTAACTGCTGTTTAAGTCATCAGGAAACTGCTGAGGAAGGACCGAGAGCAGAGAGCAGCCTTTCAGACTCCAAACCTGCCAGAGCAAGCCCAGCCCCTCTAGGCCCACGATGCAGTAGCCCTCCCTCCCTCCTGCTGCCCAGAGCCACTTGCCTGTAGAGCTTCTCCAGCTCCTTTTCAGTCCAACCATCGGCTGCTGGCAGGAAAAGCCCGAGAGGCTTCTGCGTCTTCTCCCTCCTGGCTTCTCTTGACTTTGCTGCTGGAGCCTGGGCGGCGGCAGAACCTTTAGAGCTTCTTGGTTCAGCAGACACTCGACAGCTCTTCTCTGCGACACGGAATTCCTCTTCGCTGTCTGGGAGCTCCGAGTCCAAACCCAGCAGGGCCGTGGGAGGGCTGACTGCACCTCTTGTCCTCACCGAGCTCTGGGGCAGATGGCCGCTGCTGGACTCGCTGGAAGACGTCTTTCCCTTAGAGGAATCGCAAGCAGCCGTGCCACGGGGTCCGCCCGGCCTCGCAGGCACACGAGAAGAGGCAGCGGAGTGTCTGGCTGTGCTCTGCTCACCGGACGCCCTGTCTGCGTCGTCCCGGGAGCGCCCGCGGGACGCAGGTTCCGAGTTTCGAGTCTCTGGTTTTGCGGAAGTCCTGGTCTTCCTTCTGACGAGCAGAGGGGCATCCTCACTGGAACCCTCCCCCTCGCTGGGGCTGGATGCTGCTGTTGCCCCTCGCTTCTCTTTGGCTGACCTCGAAGGGTAGCGGGGCTGCTGCTGACCCGCAGTCTCTTCCCCGCGTGCCTTTTCCCTTCCGTCCTTCATGCCGCCGTTAGGGACCCGTAGAGCTCTGCTGCTGAAGGGAGTGGGCTCAGCGGAGGGCTCTGCTTCGCTTCCGCTGCCGACGGGCGCACGGGCGCCCTCGTCGTTGTCGGAAACATAGCGCCTGGGTTTGTGTGCAGAGGGCCTGGTTCCTGCTGCGGCACTGGCTGGCCTTTCCCTGGCTTCCCCTGAAAGAGACGGTGGCACCAGGCTACGGGAAACCCTGCACGGGGCTCTGGGGGAGAAACCCCCCTTCCGGGGGCCTGCTGCCGCTCCAAAGCCCCTGACGCACTGCGCGCTGGCGCTGCCCCTCTCCCTGCTCCAACAGGACAGCCAGAGCTCCAGTCCACTGCACTGGTGAGCCTGGCCTCGCATCGGGCTCCCTCCAGTCACACGCTGTGATGGGGAGAGAGCCAAGGGCACAGACTGAAAGCAGTGCCAGCCCTCTGATCTCTTCACAGGAGCAGGCGCCGACAGTAAAGGCCAGGCCAGGCCAGCACCGCGCTGCTCCAGCCTCCAGCTCACGACACCCCCCTCCCTGCTTCCTGACAACAGGCCCTTGTTGAGGTTACCTGCCCTTTGGCTCTTGGGCGTTTCTTGTGGGGGCTTCGGGGCCTCCTTTCTGCTCTTCCTGGAGACAGAACGGGTCTGGTTCGGGGCTTTCTCAGCGCTCATCATCTGCAGAAGGAAAGAGCTGCATTGCCACTCATGCAGCGGGGCCGCAGCCGCCGCGCAAAGCACAGCCTGACAGCGGTGCCTCCGCTCTCCGGAGAGCAGGGCTCCGACGGGCATCGCGCCCGGCTCAGCACCCTACCAGGCTCAGGTAATCCACTCCTCCCCGTTCTATGGTGACGTTCAGGTTCTGGTCAACAACCTCGCGCTGCCCGCACCAGAAATTCAGGGGGGGTTTCACCAGACGGCCGCTGCGGGTGTAACACCCCCGCGCGTCGCTCGGGATGGCGCTGTGCTGGGGCGTGACGGCTGCCAGGACACAAGGAAGCCAGGTTTGTCCCCCGTGCCCCGCTGAAAACTCCCCCGCACGGGCTCCTCGGGCACAGGAGCGCTGCGGGGTTTCAAGCAGCCCAGTGCTCGCGGGAGACGAGCGAAGCAGAGGCCGTGCCCCTCCTGGAGAGGACTTCAGATGCAGAAGGGGCCGGAGCGGGGCACGAGGGAAGCGGCTTCCTCTGGTGGAAGCGTGGAGGGGCACAAAGTAAACCTGCGGGGAGTTTGGCGCAACCCAACCCAACCTGGGGGCGGGCAGGGGTTCCAGGGGTGAAGGACTGCTTCACCGCGCTCTGAGTAAGCACAACCCAGACACTTGTCAGCCCTCTCATTTTCAAGGGCCCGAGGAACAGGACTCAACCCAGAGATCTGCTGCTGCAGAAAGCGGCTCTCGGCTCCCCCGTCCTAGTTCCGTGAAGGAAGGGGCTGTCGGGTACCCACAGGCATTCTGGTGGACAAGCACGCTGCAGGCGGTGCTCCTCAGAGCGTGCTGCTTCCCACCTCTGGGGGAACCTGCAGCCACCGGGTCTCGGTCTCTGTCCTTCCTGCGATTCCTCCTTTGTTCTTTCCTACGGGTTTGAAGAGGGGAGGTAAGAAGCACTGTCCTTGGACACCCCACGGCGCTCAGAACAACACGCCTTCCTCCTGTCCCAGCAGAACTGGTACCACACACACACAGAGGCAGCAGCGCCTCTGCTCCTGGTTCATCTCAGCCGACACAAAATCAAGGCAGTAAAAGGGACGGTGCCCAAGGGGCCCAGCGCCTGCCTGGCACGCACTCCTCACGCACACCCCCAGTCCTCTAGCTAAGGCAGCATCACGGGGAGGAACACTGCGCTGGAACCCGAGGACAAGCGAGGACATCACCTTTTCCTGGCCTCCAGAAGGTCCTCGACCTGCCGCCTCCAGTTTCTGGAGAACCCATACATGAACTGTCTGATGAAGTGGTAGGGAAAGCCTGGTGGAAGGAGCAGCAGCGTTAGCCGTAGCTGGGCACGGTGCCCACCAGAACGCACACCCGGGGCACTGTCTGCTCCTGCCTCAGCTCAGCCACAGATGGGAAAAGGCAACCGAGGGGTCAGCGGCCACAGTCTGTGCCCCTGGGATCTTCCCAAGGCTCTTCTTCCAGAAGCCCAAACCCTCAGGGCCCCAGCACAGAGGCCTTACACCGCTGCGGGGCTCTACTTCGTCTGCAGCAGCAGAGGAGCCTTCCCCCACCCACCCCTTACGCTACCACTGGTCCCACGTGGACCAGCAGCTTCTCCTGGCTCCTCCAAACAAACTCTGGCTTCCCTAGCTTCAAAGGGCTTGGGGAAGCCACGTCCTTCAGACGCCTGGCATCGCCACCCTCTGTGCCCACAGGTATCGCGGGAGGTTTCTGCAGGCTGCGCTTCCTCCCTCACTGCCCTTCGGGAGCAGCCTTTCACCACAGCCAGCAGCTCCCTCTGGAGAAGACACGTCCTGCCCATCGGGAAGGGCTGAGGGAGAAGCCCAGCAAGCACCACGGCATGGAACGGGGCTGGCAAGGAGCCCCTGCTGCGGGGCCATCGCCCAAGAACACCCTTTGCCAGGGACAGCAGCCTCTGCTGTCTTGCACCCCGTTTCACCAGTGACCGGCGGGTGGGTCTGACTGTCGCCAGCTGCTGACCAGCACTGCCGTTAGGGAAGTGGAAGCAGGCAGGACCCATGAGCTAAGAGCCCTCTTACCTTCCTTTCTCATGGCAGCCGTGTTTATCCTGCCCTGGAGCACATAGATGCTGCCAGAGGACGTTCTGACCCGGTTGTCGGTGATGCGCTCCGTGATCGTGTTGCTGTGCCAAAGCGCGTACTGCATATCCCTGCGGAGAGACGGGCACGGGCATCGCACGCCGGCTTCCCGAAACAGGGACCAGCTCTGCGGGAGCCGGCAGGGCGATGGACTGCACGAGTGATTTGGTTTCCCTTCCTTGGAAGGGGAAGTATGGAACAGGAGGCAGAACAAGCGTGCTGGCTACCGCAGGCGTCAGCCACCCGACAGGGCTCGGCGCAGGCTGCAGAGTGCCCTGGGTGAGAGGGAATCTTAGCATCGCTGACTAGAAAGGACCTGCAGATCGTTTAGCCCACCCAGCTCGTTACTGCAGCGCTACCATCACGCAAGTTACTGCAGCACCACCACAGGGGCAGAAAGAGCACCCTCCCCTCAACTGCTGCAGCTGTTTCTGACCCTGCTACCTAAAGCAAGAGTGACGAGGGAGGAGCCCTGGCCTGTGCAGCAGCTGGGGGTAAAGGAGCAGAGAACCTGCTCCATAAGAAAGAGAAGACCCAAGCACCAGGCAGCTGTGTCAGGGGGTTAGGAACCACAGGAAAAGTGGATACTCCCCTCCAAGGGCACATTCACTGCGGGCTAACCCTGAGGCTGTTCTGGTTTTACAGCTACTTCATTTCAGTCTGAGCAGAGCCAGCACCCAGAGCCCGCAGCGCTGTCTGCAGGTGGCTCGGCCACTGCTGAGACTCCCCAGGCAGCCTAGGAGTGACCCTGCTGCCCTCAGGCCAGCGCTGCTTGACTTCCTGTGGCCACTAAAGGCCATTTCTGAGGAACAAATCAGCTGCTCAGAGGGGCCCAGCCAGCACCACTGGGGATCTGCTGGACAAACGCGTTCCTCTGCTCAACCACGTCAACTTAGTCAGGAGAGCTGAGCAGCAGCCCTGCTGAGCATCTCCCAGAACACAGGTGTCAGCGTGCAGCTCCCGAGGCAGAGCGCCCCGGCCCCCACCGCAGCGCGTCCTGCAGGGAGCAGACAACTGCTTACTTGCGCTTCCCCTCCACGCAGATGGCGGAGTTACCGCTCAGCACCCTGATCATCCAGCTGCTCAGGCAGATGCACCTCTCCTGTGAAAAGAAGTCACTTCTGAACCAGGCCACCCGCGCGGCATCAGCAGGAGGAATCACCTGGAGAGGGTGTCCAGGCACCGGCCTCCAGACCACAGAAACTGAGCCGCACCACTACAGAGCGACGCCGCAGCACAGCCGGTGGAGGCCGGAGCTGGAGTGGAGAAGGGGATTAGAACTAGGGAAGCTTCGAGCCTTTCGCTGCTGGCTTTCAGGAGAGACACTGGCCAAGACCCGCAGCAAACCCGAACTGCTCCCTGTGGAACCCACAGCGCTGCGCAACTGCTGCTGGCATCTGCCCCCAGATCCCGTGCAGGAAACAACCGTCCCCGTGGGCCACGCGGTGCCTGAAGCTGAGCCCTCAGCACCAGAGCATCCGGCTCTCACCCGCTGGACACAGTGAACATGGGAAAAAGCTGCTGCAGGAGGCTACAGCCTGCAGTGCAGCTGGTGACCACTGCGCAGAAAGGCCACCCTTGCTATAAACCAACCCCTGAGCATTGCCAGCTTGGAACTCAGGGGCAGGGAAACCCTCTCCTGCAGGGAAGCTGCTTCCTAGTGACTCCCACAGAGCACCCGTTTACCCTCTTCTGAGCGACCGTCAGTAGTCAGTGCTCAGAGCCACAGGCAGCCTCAGGGGTCACCCTCAGGTTCCCTCACCTCTTTGCCTGCTTTGCCAGCAGCCTCATCTGCGCCAGGTTTATCCAGAGGGACCTTGGAGCCTCCTCTTGGCTTTTGCTTCCTGAGGAGGCCGACTCTGGAAGGAGTGAGCATGATGCTGCACAAGCAGGGTGAGGCCTTTGGAGGGGCGGCCTCTTGGATCTTCTCTGCTCCCTGAGCAGCTCCCTTGTCGCTCGGCTGCGGCGCTGGTCTCACTCGATGCTGGCCCGTGCATTTTGCCCCTCTGTCTCCCAGCCTCTCTTCCACCCGACCCTCATTTCCAGCAGGGGTACAGATGACATCCTTGGGGCCGGTCTCTGTACTCAGAGACATCTCATCGTCCGCGTCGACCACTTCCAGGATGAAAGTGTCCTTGCTGCACTTCTTGGCGGCCTCACGCGCCGCGGGGCCCTTCCCGGTCTGCTCGGCACAGGCAGAGTCCACTGGTGGCTCTTCCGCAGGAGCAGGAGGGGGAATGTTCTGCTCGGCTGGGTCCGAAGGTGTTGAATCTGCCCGTCAAGAGCCCCAGAGGAAAGCAAGGAGCAGAGTGACAGGTGACAACTCATCACACACGTGCTACGCCCCCCACCACGCTATCCCCGCTCCTAAGGAGGGCAGGCTGCACTGACAGGCCCTGCAGCAGGGCAGCGCTGCCTGCTGCGGCTACCAGCAAAGGGCTCTGGGCTCCTCCAGTGCCTCTTCCTCCCCAGCAGAGAACACCCTGCTGTCAAACACTACAGCTGTCCCACCTCCCCCCAACACCAGGCAGCACAGCGCCCTACCCACTCACGGTGCCTCCTTACCCTCCCGCCCCTCCTGTCTTAAACCATCCTCCCTGCAGAGACAAACCCGTCCCTTTCCTCAAAACCTCTGCCACTTCCCTCTCTCCAGGGGCCAAGCACTGGGGGTTGAGTGCCCAGTGAATGCAGTTCAGTTGTGCTGAGGAGCACGAGACGCTGGGAGCACAGAGACCCCAGTCAGGGCAGCTTCTGAGGGGCACAGAGAGCCTGCAACAGCGGTACCTTTCTGCTGCTGCAATTTCTGCTTCATGCGCAGGAAGAACTTCTGAGGGGTCTCGAGTACAGGACACCTCGAGGGCTGTGCTCTCACGCTTTGCTCCTCAGGCATCAGAGAGGAAAATAAATCTAGAAAATAGCAATAAACCCCTTTGAGTTTGGAGACGGAAACAGCGCCGTGGGGGCGCAGGGGAAGCACAGGACACGCTCGCTAAGGTGCCCGGGTCCACAACGCTGCGGCCGGTTTTCGTGCCCGAGGTGGAAGGGCAGCACTGCCTTCCCCTGTTCCTCTGGCAGTGGAGGAGCCTTTACCCCTGGTGAGAAAGACCCCCAGCTGGGGCTGTGTGCATCTGCACCCAGGGGCGAGCCAGCCCACACGCACAACGGCAGCAGAAGTGTCACACAGCAGGCGCCCAACAGCACCACAGCTCTTCGGGGGGGAGAAAGATCATCCAGCCCAGCCACTGGCCCAGACCCACTGCCAAGTTATCCCCCGGCCCTGACAGCCGAGTGAAGGCTCTAACCAGCCAGGAAGTGGCGATGCAAGGGCACAGTCACAGCCAGTGAACTCACAGACTGGTTTGGGCTGGAAGAGGCCTCAGAGATCATCTAGTTAAAACCCTTGAGTTGCCTCTCACCAGCCCAGGGTGCCCAGAGTCCCATCCGACCTGGCCTTGAACACTGCCAGGGATGGAGCAGCCACAACCTCCCTGTTCCAGGGCCTCAGCACCCTCACAGGGAGCGACTTCCGTCTCAGATCTTAGTGCAATCTCCCTTCTTTTAGCTCGAACCCAGCCCCCTTGTCCTAGCACCAGAGTCCCTGGTAAAAGCCTCTCTCCAGATGTGCTGGAGTCCCCTTCAGGTACTGGAAGCTGCTCTAAGGTCCCCCCGGAGCATTCTCTTCTCCAGCCCCAACTCCCTCAGCCTGTCTCCTGAGCAGAGGGGCTCCAGCCCTCTGAGCATCCCCGTGGCTTCTCTCCCACAGTCCCATGTCCTTCTTGAAGCGTTCACGGCCAGGCTGGATGGGGCTCTGGGCAACCTGCTCCGGTGAGGGGTGCTGAAGCCGGACGATCCCTTCCAACCCACACCAGCCTGGGACTCCCAGGATCCCAGCCTGGGGCTCTGATCACCGCCACTTACATCTCCAGACTGCTCCGGCTGCTTCTCCCGAGCTCGAACCCACCTCTGAGGCGCTCGTTGCCCTCTGCCTGAGCCGGCCGTCTGTCGGGAGGCCTCTCCCTGGGCTGCGGGGTGAGGATGACATCGGTGCTGCGCTGCGCCGAGTGCAGCTTCATCCTCTGGAAAACCTTCGCCGGACACTCCCCGCTCAGCGGCTCCCCCGCGGGCCTCTTCGCCGCCGCCCTCAGCCCCAGCGTCTCGGCCGCCCTCCGCTCTCGCTGGACCTTCAGCAGCTCCTTCAGCGGGGTCACGGTCCCGTCGGGGAGGCTGCTCAGGGACACCGAGAGGAACGGGAAGCCCCCTCCTTCCCCCCCCTCGGGGCGGCGCTGCCGGGCGGGGGTGACGATCATGGCGGACACGGCGCGGTACCCCCCACCCC
>VZRI01010368.1:167005-191213 GCA_013397515.1 Upupa epops | reverse complement strand
GGGCTCCTGGCGGGCTGCGGCTGGGGAGGAGCAGCCGTGAGTCTGGAGAGAAGGAGCCTGAGGGAGGCCCTTGCTGGCTGCAGCCGCCCGGCGGGAGGGTGCGGAGAGCTGGGGGGTGCTCTCTGCTCCCAAGGGAAGGAGCAGAGGAGACGGCCTCAGGCTGCCCCAGGGGAAGGTGAGGCTGGCCCCGAGGAGAACCCTCTCCCTGCACAGGGTCCTCATCCTTGGCACAGGCTGCCCAAGGAGGGGGCTCAGTTGCCACCCCTGGCTGTGGTTCCCAGTCGGGGGGAGCTGGAGCTCAGGGCCAGGGTCTGAGGAGCTGGATGGGGCAGTCATGTTAACGGTTGGGTTCAGTGACTTTGAAAGGCTTCTCCAGCCTGAACTGTTCTGTGATCCTAACGAGTGGGCCAAACTAGGTAGCAGGCAGTGACCCAGTGCCTGCTGCTAGTTTCTAAGAGCTCGTGTGCACAGGAGACCCCAGACCCAGACACGTAGCTTTGATCCATCACGCTAATTGGGTGCCCAGGGAGCAGAGCTCTGGAGGCATCCCGGGGCCAGCTGGACCTTTGCCCTCTGAGCAGCCTGCTCAGTTGCAGCTGTCCCTGCTCACTGCAGTTTGTTAGACTGGAGGAGCTCTGAAAGGCCCTTCAACTTGGCCCAGCCTGTGATTTACATTCTAAGTGCAGTATGTCTGGGCAGAGCCGCTTACCTGGCCCTGGATCCCATGGTTGAGGGTTTTGTGCTGCTCAGCAGGAAAGAAAAATGAACGGGAAGCACAAAAAGCTCAAACTGGGAATGGCCAGAGCAGGCTGGGGTTGTTTTACATCGGGTGGGAGGTGTTTGGGGGTGGCTTGTGTCCAGACAGCAGTCTCACACAGCCGAATGTTTAATACATGGTGATACCAATTCCCAACTGCTCTGTCATGCTTCTGCTCCTCTGAGAACTGAAACACCCCTGTGTTCAACCCACGGGTGCTTCCTGATCTCTGGTGATACCTTCCTGCTGCTGCAGTTTCTTTGATGCCCATCTGATCACCTTTAGCCAAAGCAATCAAAGGCAGCTGGCTGTGCCCCAGCTCCTCGCAGGAGTGCATTGGCTTCTGTGCAGGGGAGAAACCAGTCTGACCCAGAGAAATGAGGGAGCAGCCTCTCATTCTGCAGTAACTGCTCTGTTTGTGGGGCTCACAAGCATCTGTGGATGTCTGGGAATCCAGAGGAGGTGTCAAATCTTTGGTTGGGTGGGGAGTCGGGGTGCTGGCTGCAGAGCAGAGAGCAGGCACAGCGGCAGGCAGGGTGCTGGCTCAGGGACACACCTGGGCCAGACCTGTTGACTTCACTAATCAGACTGTCTGTGATCCCAGCAGCTACAAGGGAGGACCCCACGCTCATGCCCTGATGACTGGGAAGATGGCTGACACGAGTGAAACCCTTCCTGGGTGGAACCTGCCATCGCAGGATGGAACCTGACTGCATCACAAAGAGGTTTCCATGGTGTTTCTTCAGCCCTTGGCTGCTGCTTGGTCTCCAGGGAGATGCAGTCCATGCTGCTGAACTTCACCTGCTGCTGCTTAGAGTAACCTGTGTGCAGATTGAGCGTGCAGCCGCTACCCTGCTGCTCCAGTGAGTTCCTGAGAGCTAGTTCACCAGCCCCCACCAGCACAGGTATCTGGGGGAAGGAGCACCAAACCTAAGGAGGCCTTTTCTTCGCTGGCCTGGTTTGAGGGGCTTTGGCAGCAGCTGCAGAAGGATGACCCAGAAGGCTGCTGTTGTGGATGCAAAGCCGTGTAACCTCAGAACTGGATCTGTAGTGCAGTTAAACTGGGAACTGATGGGTTCTGTGGAAATAAGAACGGAGCATTGTTCTCCAGAGTCACCTCTGGGACGGACAAGTGTCACGGCAGCATCGGTTACACCGTGAGGGTTTGACACCCAGGTGGAGGCACTCACGCACTGCTGCTCTGGTGGATTGTCAGGACTGCTGATAGAGGAGCATCCCGGCGCCCTGGAGGAGCACAGCTGACGCCTCTGGCTGCGGGACAGGTAAGTGACAATGCCGCGGGTGCTCCTCTGTCTGCGTGCGTGCTGGGGGGCGATGCTGCTGTGCAAGCACTTGAGCCAGCTCGTCTTGTTGCTGTTTGGTGTCTGTAGGCTGCAGTGCTGGGCTGGGGCGCTGTGAGACAGCTCTCTGAAGGTGTGAAGGTGGCAGGTGGGTGGGATGGATCTGGAGAGAGCAGTGCCTCTACAGCTGTGTCGTGGTTCAGTCCCTCACTCCCCCCTTGTTCCTGGCTGGAGTTCTCTGCTTTTGGTGGTCTGTCCAGTCACGGTTGCGGGGAAACTTGGGGTTGGAGGGCAGAGGTACCCGTGGGGGCTCAACAGCCACTACATTCGGGGAGCTCTGGGGCCCAGTGCCGTAGCAGACTCAGGAGTGGAGCAATTTGGCTTCTTACTGGAGAAGCCAAGGCACTGCAGGCCTCCAGCTGCTTTGGTTAAGATCAGTAATTACGGCTCCCGAGGGCCGCTGGGGCTCGGATCCCGTTCTGCTGGTGTGCTGGATCTCGTTAACAGGGTGGCTGGCTGCAGCCTCTGCTCAGCTGCTGCTGCGCAGGGTTTTTGCAGCGGGTTTGAAACCAAGGGAGTGCTTTTAGCCAAACCTTAGCAGGGCTCTCGCTGGAAGCTCTTCAGGAGCTACCTCAGGGTTTATTCTGGAAAGCCCTCTCAGTGCTGCATGAGGAACGATGGCTTCTTTCACCTCTGTAGCCCTTTCCGTGGGGTATGAGAAGAGGCTGTAAAATAGGCTCCTGCTTAGAGGTTACCTACTCATAAATCCTTTCCAGACCGGGCTGTGTCTGAGGCTGTGCTGCTTGTGAACAGTCGGGGGTCTCTCCTGGTGCTGTGGGCAAGGTAGAAGGGCTCCTCAGGTGAGAGGATGCTTTCTGCATCCGGGTGGAAGCGGGGAGGTGCAGGAGAGCACTGGGTTTGGTCGGTACTGGGTCGGTGGGGGATGCTGGAGCAGCGTGGCCAGGGCCTCGTGTCCACGAGATGGCAGGAGCTGCCTTCTGTGCTTCACCCGGCTCTGGCCAGCGCAGGGCTCTGCTCTGCTCGCAGCCTCTCCTGCTGAAATGATGGTTGTGAGCAGCCCCGGGTGCTCGATGTGGCAGTGTCCCGTCTGGCAGAGGCCTTTCCATCTGACACGGGGCTTCTCCAGCTCTAGTTAGCGCTGGCAGTCGTTTCCTCTGTGACTGAACCGTCCTTGTCAGCCTTTGCTCTGGGTGAACGCTGCTTTGGACTCGTGTCTGCAAGCCCCTTCTCTGTCTGTGTGTGCGTGTCCCACCTGGCATTGGCACGCTGCTTAGTCTGGGGGTGCTGGGGGTGGTTCCCTGAGCCCAGAGGTGGCCCCAGTGCCGCGTCCTGTCCTGAGGTTTAAGTTGCGCAGAAGTAATGCGGGAGCTGAAGGATCCTGGTGGCTCCGAGCTGGGTGGGTTGTGCTGTGGTGGCGCTTTCTTTCCTCGCAGAGCTGCTTGTGCTGCAGCGTTTGCATTCCTGGGCAAGGAAGCGGCGACGGAGTGACAGATACGTCAAGTCTCGCGTGTCTGCACTCTGAAGGGTGCAGACCAGGGCAGTGCTTTGGGCAGAGGCCTCTGGGGTTGTCTGTCTTCCCTGTGAGGAAGCTCTTGGGCAGCGTTGAGCTCCCAAGCCTATGGTCCTTGTTGTCTTCTGCAGCAGACACGGTGGGGAAGGAGGTTACAGCCCTCCCTTCTGGCTGCCAGCGCTGGGGGTTTCCCTGCCCCAGGCAGGGCTGCATTGCTTTTGTGGTGGATGGCTCTGTGTGACCATAGCTGTGTTGATGGCCTCTGCACTGAGCTGAACTGTGGGAGTGGGCCAGTGCATCTGCTGGGGGTATCACCTGGTCGGTGGTGTCTCATGATTCAGCTGTTTGACCAGCTGGGCGAGGTGCTGAACCCGCTGTGTCCGTGCAGATGTTGTGAGTGCCTGCTCCTGAGGCCCTGCTGTAGTGGGGCAGGGGGTGTTGCCAGGCTTTGCCCCCCTGAAGGAGGACTCGCTCGGTGGTGTCTGACTGGTCTCTCTGGTACGCTCTCCTGCGCCGTTCTCTGCCACCAGAGCTCTGCTAATTGGAAGTGGAAAAGTGTTTCTCTTGGACTCTTCAATCAAGAGCTAGTACCGTCACCCTCTCCCGGAGTGCTCCTCTAGTGCTTGAGACATGTGCTCAGTCTGCACTGACACTGCCTTTGGCACCGGCTTAGGAACCAGACCGAACGCCCCCGTCGGGCTCCTAAGAGCTGTCGGGGAGCAGCAGCCAGCAGAGCGCTGGGGATCCTTCCTTCAGAGGGAATAGATGTTGGCGCAGCGCTCAGCGCTTCAGCCTCATGACGACCCGCTCCCGAGCTCCGTGAATGGAACAGCTCCTGCCGTGTGAGCGGCCAGTGGCTGCGAGCCGCATGCTGGCCCCTCCATGCCAAGGTGCCGTTTGAAGGGCAGGCAGGGAGAGCAGCTCGGGTTCAGACCAGCCAGCATGCGTGTGTGCCTGGAGGCGGTTTACTCGGTGCGAAGCAGCTCTGTGGAGGAGCTGTGCTAAACCCAGCTCGGGTCTGGCAGGCAGCAGGGACTGGAGGGAGATGGCTGGAAGTTGTGCTGGGGAGGGGGCCAGTTTGGCTACTAGGAAGAATCTCTTCACTGAGAGGGTGATTAGGCACTGGAACAGATCTGCCAAGACAGTGGTGGGGTCTCTGCATCTGGAGGGCTTGTTTCTGGGGCCCTGGAGCAGTAATGGCTGTAGCTGGGGTGGTTCTGGCTGTGATAACAACCCCTTGCTGATTCCCGAAGAGCTGGGGTGTGTGGCTGGAAGCCTGCAGCTGTCCCTGCTCCTGCTCCCACTCTTGTGTTTGCTGCTGCACCTCTCGCTTCTGTGGAGTCTTGTCTGGCTGTGAGGGTGGGTTCATCTCCTTGTGCTCCTGAAACCCCCCGTCAGCAGATCAGGACCGTCTGCTCTCCTCCCGTTGCTGGAGCACTGTGCCTGTGCAGCTCAGAGGTGGCTCCTTGTGAGGCTCCAGCCGGCAGGTGAAGGGAGGAGCACTGTGTTTGGCGAGCATGTGGGTTTGTGCCTTTAGGGGTTCCTGGGTCAGTGCAGAACAGACATCCTGAGTGATGCTGGACTGTGCAAACCCTTCTGGAGCCGGAGACGTGGCCGATGTTCAGGCTGTTGTCCATTGCTCGGGACAACACGGTAATGGTGAGGGAAGCAGTTTGAGTATCGGGCTGTGGGGCCCTCCCTGGAGTGCTTCACTATTAGCAAAGGCATAANTGTGCGAGCTCTTTCCTCAGGGTTCGAGTTAAATCGGGCAGTTACCTTCCTCCACAGCTCTGAAGGGTCTCAGCACGTTGCACCTTTGTGGAGCCCGCTGTTGTCTGCAGTTGCTGCTTTGTAACCCCCAAACTTTCCATCCACCTCAGATCCTGCCCCGTAGTAAGCACAGAGGAATGCGCCATCATGCTCCCTTGCAGCCCCTGATGCGCAGGCAGGGCTGCTCCTTGCAGGCAGGACCAGCTGCCATCACGTTCAGGCTATTTTTAGCTGATTTCCCAGAGCCCTGACAGCAGGATTTAGCACTGGAGAGCATCGTGGCTCCTCCCGAGCGGAGCATCACAGCTGCCTGGCATTAGCCCTGCCGTGGTCTGGGGGATGAGGCTGTTTGTGACCTGTCCCAGAAAGGGAGCTGTGGGGACTGCTCTGACACCGCTGTGCTCTGGAGACCCGGCGGCTGGCAGATGAGGTGATGAGCCCAGCTCGGGACCTGTGGCCAGGGGCTGTGTGGGATCCGCATCCTTACTGTCCTCTGCCTGAGGGGGGCACAGAGGGAGTGTAGGGAGGGAGCCCACAGCTGCCTGGGCTTCCCAGTGCTCCTATTCACCTGGCTGCAGCAGTGCTTCAGGCCTGGGGGGCTGTTTGAGGTGGGGGTCACCGAGCAGCAGAGGTACTGGGGTTTGTAATGGAAAGCACCGTTAATGGCTCAGTGTGATAGTGGGTGCCAGCTGAGTTGAGTGGCCGCTTGTGCAGAGCTGGGGAACAGACTGTGGATGCACACGTTGCTCTGCTCTCCTCTAGGAATACAGCTAAACACCGACAGTGCTCCTGTCTGGGCACAGTCCAGCCCGGATCAGGGTGCCCTGCTCTCTCTGGCCCCAGCACAGGTGTGACAGGCAGATCTCTGCAGTGTGTGTGCTGCAGTTACAGCCTCAGGAGAGCAGTCAGCCCCCTGTATTCCCTTCACATCAGGCTCCCAAGGTCGCTGGCAGCCTGAGCAGCTCTTGATGCTGTTCCCCACCGTTCAGCACTGTAGAAGCTGGGTGGCCTTGGTAGTTCATTTATAGCCACTAGTTTGTTTATAGCCACCGCAGATGCACGGCCCTCGCATCCTATTAACGAGGGCAGGGTCGGGATGAGCGTTCTATCCATGATGGAGCTGGTGCTGGGGGCTCTGCTGGTTTAACCCTGGCAGGCATGTAGTGACTCTCTGTTCTCTACCCAGCATTTCCTCATGTGTGGGGTGTGAGCTTAACCTGTTTGTACCCACCCCATACACGGACTGGATTTGTTTATAGCTGTTCGGATGCTCCACATCACCGTGTGCCCCCTGAGCTGTGGCACCAGCGCTCTGCCTTTGGAGAGCATGTGTCCAGGCCAAGCCACACTGCTTTCCCTCTCTGTTTTCATGTTCTTCCCATCAGTGTTTTGGTTGCTGCTCTATGTCACAAGGCTGGAGCGTGCTCCTGGGCCTCTCACCGCTGCTGACCCCACAGGGTCATCGTCACAGGAGCATCTGCCTGTGGTCTCTGGGGGAAATGAGGTTGGTTTGGCTGTTATTGCCCCTGTGGGCGGCAGCTTTCATCATCTCAGTGGAGTTTTGATAACTCTCTTGAGCCTTCTTTCCTCTCCTGCTCGGTGTCACTGATTGCAGAGCTGCTTTGGCTGGAGGAGACCTTTGAGATCACCCAGTCCAACCTCAGACCCAGCGCTGCCAGGTCACCCCTAAACCATGCCCTCTGTACAGGGATGGGCCGTGAGGAGGGGAATCCTCTGCCGAGCACTTGGCTGAGCGCAGCAGGAAGGGCTGGGGCTGCGGCGCAGCTCTCGGGGCTCTGTGGGGAAAGGCTGTTTGACAGACACTGCGGCCACGCGGAGCGCACGGAGACCGGCTCTCCCAGGGCTGAAGAGCATTAATCATGTGGAATTAAGGCAGTTAATCAAGTCTCAGAACCTGACAAAAGATCATCCCCCAGGCTTTGTACCTTGTGTATCTTTGCAAAATGAGCGTTTCAGCTTTCCGCTCGGCTGCCTCCGAGAGCTCATTCATTTTCTTCTCAGCAGTCCAAGGTCAGGCGCTGCGTGGCTGTGTCAGCTGCGGTGGCCTGTTGCTCACGGTGAGCGCTGAGCTCTGCTCTGACCGGCGCTACTGGGTTTAGGGTGGCCAAGGTGCCAGTGGCCACTCGGGCAGGAGCTTGCGGAGCAGAGCTCGGGCTGTCGGTGTCTGAAACGGGAAGTATGCCAGTCACGGATGGAGAGCGCCGAATGGCGCGGGGTTGCCCTCGAGCAGGGGCTGTGGCCGTGCTGCCTGCCTGCCGCCTTCACGCAGGGGTGTGCTCTTAGCTGCTCTTTGCTCCTTCCGTACCTGATGTCGCTCACTTCAGAGACTGAGTGGCTCCAGATGCCAGTGCTGCCCTCGTGGCTGTCTGCTGCCCCCCTTACTGTCAAACCCGGCGGTGTTAGGAGCAGTGGGACAAAGTCTGCTCGGGGGTCGGCTTCCTCATGGATTTCAGACCAACCTGCCCACGACTGACTGACTTGGGGGAGGGTGGGTGAGCCCTGGCACCACACCTGTCTGCAGCTCTTGCCCCTTGTGGTCCTCCTCTGAGTGCTCAGAGCCAGGTGTGATGGCAGCCCTGGGGTGCTTTCCCAGCCCTGTAGTCAGGGTGAGCAGCATGTGGCTGCTGGAATGGGGGAATAAAAACTCCTGGAAGGCAGTGTCTCTGTGGAATCCTTGGGATGTCACTGTCACCCTGAATTCCTGCAGGGCTGATGCTGTGGGGGCCCTGTGTGGATCACAGCCAGTGTTTGTTCTCTACCGTGAGAGCGTGAGCAGGCACTGCGGTCCCACAGCAACTCGGAATCGGTGTGCTGGAGCCCCAGTGTAGAACCAGTTCTATTAGCAGCAGGTTTTCTGAGAAGCTCTGGGCTCACCCCAGGTTCACAGCCCGTGGAGCTGCTGAGAGCACAGACATCATGAGCAAATAAGTCCATATCTTGGGCTGCTGGCATCTCGGGGCAGCCTAAGGGCCAGATGAGCTCAGGATCAGGTCTGAGCTCTAAACCTTGTTCCTTTCTCACCCCTGCTCTTGCGAGTCTTTGTGCCTGGCTCTTTGGAGGGAGATGCAGCAGGGAGGAGGTCCGGACCCCTCTGCTGCTCCACAGACTGGCGGGGCATCTGAGATAATGGACTGAGGAGCCATTTGGGAGGGTTTCTAACCCTGTTGCACGTGAGTCTGCAACGTCCTCGCTCCATTAATATTCTGGAGAGGGTAATGCAACAGCCATCTCGTGATTACTCTGCTGATTACGGGGCAGCATTACATGCCCCTCTTGGAGCGCTCAGCCTGGGTGCTTTGAAGCTGGAGACGAGTAATGAAGGTGCAGAGCAGGGAGCACCTCCTCTCCGTGTCCCCAGGTAAAATACCTGCTTTGATTTATCACCTGCCCTGCAAAAACCAGGACGTAAATTACTGAGTGTTGCCAGATCTTTCAGCTCCTACAGGCAGGGCCATTTGCTAAATAGACTGGTTGAGGGTCTTTTTGATGCTGCTCAACAGCCCAGCAGCACTTTGCCTGCAAACACGAGTTGCTGTTGAGTTTCACCGTTCACATGAGCAGGGGTTTCGTTTCTTACCCAGAACTTGTCTCCGGCGTGGAGAGCACAGCTCAGGGTGCCCCCGTGGTACCATCTGCTCTGAGTGCAGTCCCTAATAGTTGGGTTGAAAGCGCTGGTTCTGCTGTGGAGTGGGCTCAGGGCCTCGGTCTGCAGGGCAGAAGGCAAAGAAAAGGTGAGAGAACTAGGAATGATCATCCGTCTCCCAGCCCTTACAAGGAAGGAAGGGATGAGGGGGCTGCTGCAGGCTTGGTCTGTGAGGGCCAGAGCCCCTTGCCCATCAGGGTGGCTTTGTTTTGGGACCCTTGTTTCTGTGCAGCCAGCCTAGGGGGAAATCAGAGGGTTATACTGGAAGCTTTGTCTTCTGCAAGACAGCAACACTCCTCCTGTGCAGTTGGTCCTGAACTCCCTATCTCTGTGCAAAGGAGGGCTGGAGGCCGAAAAGGGAGCTGCTGCCTCTGCTTTTTCCGTTGGGTGTATTTCCCAGCAGAGACGCCTTAGCCGTCAGTCCTTGCTGAGGGGTTCGGGCAGGCTGGCTCTGAGTGGAGGTGTTGGGATCCTGCCTTCCCCTGTTTTGGCAGGCGGGCACTGTGTTTGGATGTAAACCCCAGCGTTGCTGGCTTAGAGTTATGGTTGTTCAGACATGACTGTTTGTCTTCCTGCGAGGCTGCGAGGTTGTTTACTCCTCCTGAGTTTGTCAGAGGGAAATGTCAGCATCATTAGAACAAACATGTCATTCATTTGTGGCCATGCAGATAGGCTGGAGGCTTTAATTCCTGTGCAGACTGCAAGGAGAGGAGAGCCATCGATCAGATCCGGCAGGAGACGTGATGCCATGCTGAGTGGAGTGAGGCGCGTCCTCCTGAGGCGGCACTGGTCCGAGGTGTGTGGCCTGCGCTCTCAGTGGAGGCACCGCTTCACCTCCTCCCAGACAGCTTATTGATTGCCCTGTAACTTGTGACCCCAAATCCATGTCTGCCTGAACGTGGGGTTCATCAGGAACCACGGTCTGCAGGCATCGGTGTAAAGCAGCCTCAGCTCATAAAGAGGAGAGTTCTCTGGGTGCAGATCCATCAATCCTCTCCCTGCAGGAAGGGCAGGAGACCCTGCAGGACTTTGAGAAGTCTGCGGATGGGTTTGGTGCTGCCCACAAACGAGAACGGGCAGCGTCATCCCAGCGAGGCTCTGGTGTCACTCGGTGGATGTCAGAGCACTGTTGCTCATCACAGAGGTGGGTGAGCTGTGCTTGTTCCCAGGCTGCAGCACAGGCAAGAGCTGGCCGCTGCTCCAGAAGGGTTGGCAGAAGCTCTGCTTGATCCCATCAGTGCTGCTCCAAGCATGTTCCTGAAGGATCAGAGATGGGGGTGAGATCCGATTTCACTCAGACCTCCTGCATCTCCTCCTTGTCTCGATGCTCCAGCTGCGAGATGAAAAGCATCTCTTCCGCGTCCTCCCCAACTGGTCCTGAAGTGGTTCTGGAAGCGGCTCACTCCGGCAGAGTTCTTCAGCCCTTGCAGGCTGTGACACTGCTGCTGTTCGGCAGCCACTCAGTGGCATCTGCTTCCTCTGGTGGGTCAGGCGGGGGTGACACCCCGTCACCGCTGATAACTCGCTGAGCGTTAGGGTGCCTCATTCTCTTCAAGCATAATTACTGGCCTACGTGGAGAAGCGGGGTTTAGAGCGGGGGCAGAGGCAGCGGCATGGGATAAAGATGAAGCGTCTGCCAGCTCTTTGGTCGTTGAAGTGGTCCTTTTCTGCTCCAGGTGAAGCAGACCCGGGGCCGAGTGACAGTTCTCTAATGCGATTAATTATCGATGGGTTGCTGCGAGCAGCAAGCGGGAGCATCCGAAATGAGGTGGAATTTGTGTCTCAATTGATTTTTGAGGAGAAAACCCACCTGTGAGCGCGGGGCTGGTGCTACCCCGGGCTGTGACTTCTGAGTGTTAGCGGTTTGTCTGGCTCACCTCACTAGGGGAGGTCCCGGAGGACCAGCCTGTCTGGGGCATGGTGATCCCAGACGCCCAAGCACTAGGTGAGAGGAGCTGAGCCAGCAGCTGAGGGGATGTCTGCCCTGAAGCTGTGCTGAGCCTGGCACAGGCAGTGTCTGTGGCACCCAAACCCAACATCTGCAGCTTCCCAGGGGATCACCGTGCTGTCACGCTGCCCGTTAGCTGCCCAGGACACAGCCAGCGCTGTTGCAGGCTCCTCATGGCCCCTGGCCAAATGCTGTGGTGGGGAATGCCCTCAGTTAACGTCACTGTGGAGAGACCTGGTCCCTCAGGCCCCGTGTCCTCCAGCAGAGGGATCTTTGGTCCCTGTGCAGGACCCCAGGAGTTCTCTCCAAGCACACTGGCAGTTGCAGTGGCTTGTCTGGGGAGGCGGAGGACTAGTGTCTGGCCCTTGTGACACTTGGTGCCCTCTCTGTTGTCTCTAAGGGGGTGCTGGTGAGAGGGGTGTTATTTCAGCCCTCCTGCTGCATGGTCCTCTCACATCTGTGGTCTCTGCTGTAGGGCTGCAGCACTCTGGGGCACAGTCCCTGGTGCTCTGGGGGTACGAGGCTCTGCTGGGCTCAAACTCTATCAAGTATCTGTTTGACAGAGTTCATATGAGGATGGGCTCTCGGTGCAGACCTGTCTCAGCTGGTTCTTCACTGCTCGATTGAACGAGCAGGGCAAGGGCAGGAGAGGCTGTAGGTTCATCAAAACATAATGGCAGTCTGTGCCAGGGTGAACTTTCATTCCGAGAGCCAAGTCTGGGTGGCACCGAAGGATTGTGTGCTGGGCTGCACAGGCATGACAGCTCCTTTTACAACCACTGCCACTGCCCTCAGCAGGACAGCCCTCGAGCCCAGGCAAAAAAGGGAAGGGAAGGCCCCTTCACTGAGCAGTCCCCTCCACTGAGGGTTTTGTGCTTGTCCTCGCTGTGCGCGGATGGTGTGGTGTCGGGGGCACTTCTCCCAGGTGGCTCAGATCGGAGGGTGCTGCAGGGCACAGTGAGAGGGGCTTCCTGTGGGGACCACCGTCACCTCCTCCTTCCTAGAATTTTGCAGGGTGTCTGTGGAATCGGAGCTCAAGGTCTCTCCTGCATCCGGGGTGGGAGCTTCCTTGCGGGGTGTCTCGGGAGCACCTTGGCATGAGGGTGAAGGACTTGCTCCTCCCCTGGAGAGAGTGCTCTGCAGTAGTTCTTCCCAGAACTCCCACCCAAGGAGCTGGCGTCTGTGCTGAGATGCCCTGTGTCTGAGGTGGCGATATTTCCCTGGTGCCTTGACCCAGCAGTAGCCAGTCACGTACTAGTGTGGGGAACTGGTGAGCAGGGGCAGTACCGTTGTGGGTGCTGTGGGCTCAGCTCCCAGAGCGTGCTGGGTGGTGCAACCCCTGAGCACCTCTGAGCAAGTTCTGGGGCAGTCTGGGGGTGATGCCTTGGCCTGGCCTAGAGGATGGGGCTGTGGGAGGTGTTCCTGCTCCTCAAGAGGACTCTGGCCTACGGGTAGAGTAGCAGACCCCCTGAAGCAGAGGTGCCCCAAGTGAAGCAGGAGCTGAACAGCCCTGACTGTGGTTTGAGCATCCTGACTGTGGCCCCGTTGGTCTGCAGAGAGCCCTGAGCAGTCCTGCCCTGCTCCCCACCCCGTGCTCTCTGTGTCCGTCTCGTGGTGTCTGACCGCAGAGCCTTCCCGGGTGTCGAGGGGAGCGCTGGAAGTTAACCTGTGCTCCAGGGGAGCTGGGCAGCGCAGGCAGCTCATCCTCTGGCCTGAGCCGGGTTCGTGGCTGGAATAGGTGATTCTGTGTTTGAGCAGGGGGATTTAGAGGTCAGGTACTGCAGAGTGCTGCGTGAGCGCGCGCCTTCCGAGCTGGCCGGCCGCATCTTTTATTCATCCTTCTGCGGTGGCAGCAGCGCTTCCACGGGGAAGGTCTTGGGAAGGGGGTGGTTGTGGTTTGAGGGCGCTTTGCCCCCCGACTGTGTAGGTCCAGCCTCAGCCTGTCTCTGTGGCCCTGCTCTACCACATCAGCGCTGTCTGCTGGCCGAGCAAGCGCTGCTCTTCAGTGCTTTTGTGGCAACCACCGATGGTGCTGTGGCTGCAGGGAGGCTTGGAAAGGCCGAGTGTGCTGGTGCTCACCTGTGCGCCAGGGATTGCACCCTCCTGCAGAGAAAACTGCTGCTCTGCGGCGGAGGGAGACGGTTACAGGAGAGCAGCAGCTGCGGCTAATGGTCGCCTGGCTAATATTTGCCTTTAGAGGATGGTGTGGAGGCTCTGCCCAGCAAGTCTGTGTCTCGGATGGCAGGAGTTGTGGAGAAAAGTTACTGCTCTCGTCAAACATTCGTGTGGCTGCTGCCCAGAGGAGAAAGCCGCCAGATGGTGGGTTTGCAGTGTCACCTCGCCAGCCCCGGGCAGAGCCCCGGGCAGTTGTGCAGATGCTTTCTGCCCTTCCTCTGGCCCGCTCCCACGCCGAGCTTTTATTTGCTGCGCATCGTGAGAAATGCCTTGGTCTTTCCAGCGGCATCTCCTGTGCTGATGCCCACGGCACTGGCTGGTGGCTGCCTGGGGAGGGCTCAGAACACTGAGGAGGTGCCAGGCCGGTCACCCCATGGCCTAGAAATCAGCATCTTGAGGACAGAAGGTCAAGCGTTTTCCTCAGGAACTGCTGTGAGACAGACTGTGCCCTTCACGGGCATCGAACCCTTCTGAGGCCGGCGGCAGCACCCTGGGTCTGGGGTTACCTGTGGGAATCCCTTCCTCCCCTCCACGCAGGCGGCCCAGATCATGGGCAGAGCCCAGTGGGAGACAGAAAGACTCCCTACCACACAGAGTTCCCCAGGGCTGTTCCCCGTAGCCGTCCCATTGCCTGCTGCATCCCCAGACTCCCGCGTGGAAACCCCTGGCGCAGCATCCGTGCGCTGCCCCTGCCCAGCCTCCCGCCGTGACTTGTGGGTGCCTGGCGGAGGATGACTTCTCGGGGTCGCTGCACGGGCCTGACCTCTCCAGGCTGCGGGGCAGCTGGACAGATTGCGCCATCCCTCCACCAGGTAACTAGTGTCACCTTTCCACGCGGCCTGGGCTCGCACACCGCGTGCTGCTGGGCTGATGGAGAGAGACAGCGTGAATCGAGCTGTGGTTGGCCTCGCATCCACTCCCGGCGGAGCCCGGGCTAATGAATGAAGCAGCGCAGCCTGCCCGGGTCCTCTCTCTCAGCGCATCACTTCGCGCGGTCGCCTCCGCATGCAGACCAGCTCCCGGGGCTTCAGCCTTTGCCAGCTTCTCGCCTGCAAATACCGAAGGGGACGGAGCCTGTGAGCCTGGGCTGAGGCAGCCTGGGTCACCCCCACAGTCACTGAACTGCAGTGAAAGGAGCTCTGGAGATGGTGTAGTCCAGCCCTCCCTCTGGAGAGCCACAGTGCCCGGTGCTGCTGGCGCCTGAGCTCGAGCGCACTGAAGCTCGGCTGATAGCTGGGAACAAAAGGCTGCCAGAAGCGACGAGTCTGGAGCATTTACTGCAGAACTTGCTGCACGTCCCGTGGCTCCAGCTGAGCGGCTGATAGCTGCCTCAGGACGTGGCCTGACGTGGGGCACGGCGTGCCTAGGGAAAGGGCTTGGTAGGGCCTGGCACTGCAGCACCCGCTGAGCTGCTGTGACTCCGGGCTTGTTATTTCTGGGAGTATTCTGAAGACTCTGGGTCAGAGGAAGCTGTGTGGTCCCTCTGACATGAGGAGACTGCTGGACACGATACAGATGGTTCTTGAGCAGAGCCCTAGTCCCTTCAGGCCTCAGCCCTCACACCAGTTTGCTGTCTCAGCGGTGCTGCAATGCAGGTGCAGAGCTCCTGTAGAGCAGGAGTGTCTCTGGGCAGTGCTGCAGCCCTTTGCTGTCCTGGGACAGTTCTGCAGGCGCAGTCACAAGCAAGAAATAACGGAGAGTTGTGGAGGGAGCCAGCTTGCCCACCCACAGCCCAGAACTCGAGTGTGCTCGGAGTGAGGGACAGTCTGGTACCAACCCCTGACCCACAAGCAGGAGGCCATCAGTGCTAGGATGGTGACACAGTCAAGAGAGCCGAGGGTACAGCAGCCTCAGCTCACAGCATGTTGTCCTAGGGGTGGAAACGGGACCACCCTGTTCTCAGCAGCTGCTGTTGCTGCAGCAGCTCCCCCGTGGCTCTTCGCACAGGTCCTGGCTGCGCAGGCTCAGGGACATCTGGCTGTGCTTGGGATCCCTGGGGGTTTGCAGTGGCAGGGTGTGTGTTGTGTGAAGGACAGGAGCGTTGGGAGCTGTGGGGAGGGAGGGGGTCAGGAGGACACTGGCTTGGCACAGGGTGAGCTGTTGGGCTGCATCTGAAATGAGCCCTAGAGAGACAGCGTAGTCAGGAGAGGAGAGGGGGCAGCAGGTTGTGACCCGCTACGCTCTTCCCGACTGACTAATGACACTTGTTTGTGAGGGAGGCTCTCTGACCTGAAAGCAAAGAAGGGAAATGAGCAGTAGCGCAGCGACGGGAGCATTAAAACTCCAGGAGCTGTCGGTGGGTGGGTGATGAGGCTGTCACGCACTGCGGTGCCTCCGTGAACCTTTCTGGGCAATTTTAGTGACAGCAGAGCTCTGCCTCGCGTTGCGTGCGCACCGGTACCGAGAGGAGTGGCAGACCCAGTGCTCCTCTCTGGGGTGATGCTGCTGGGAGGTCCCCGCCTTTGGCAGGTTCTCAGAGCTGCTGTGTGAGCTCCACTCCCACGCCTTCCTTACCCCACAGGATTGCTCTTGAGCTGCTGTGGCTGTGCTGGGCAGCAGTGTCGCTGAGCTGCAGCATCCAAAAGCTGGCTTAGGGCAGCCGTGCTGAGGTGGAGCGGAGCTGCTCAGGGGACCCGGGGCCTGGCCTTTGGCCCTGTCCCATGTGCATGGATCTCGCCACCTTTTGCCCACGGTCGTGAGCTGTTGTTGTTGTGGAAGTGTCTGAATGCTGCAGCTATTTTCTTCTTTAATTAATTCGGGAGCCAGAACAAAATGTAATTGCCTGATTAAGAGTCAAAGCACTCTTGAATCCATCCCCGTCTCTTCCGGTGTCAGGGATGAAGCTCATTATTTTCTGAGAGGAGACTCCTGTTTAGGCTAATCCGATGCAATTAAGGATGGATCTAGGTGTAATTCAGATAATGTAGGGCTGACACTATGTTTTAATGAAGCTCTCCATCAGCCCGCCGGCCCCACTGCACGGTGTGTTCTGTTAATAAACAAGGTGTACCTGGGGCCGCACTCGGAGCGCATGCATTGCTCCCTCCTAACTCCATTCGTTTCTGGACCTGCCAGCCGCCGTCCTGCCATGTGGTGTGAGACGAGCAGTGACCCACACGGAGGTTTCACCGCTTCCTCAGCTGCTGGTGGTGAGCACAGCAGGGTCTGCGTGCTCCTCCAAGAGTTAGTGATCACAGTTATGTTGGATGTTGGACCTGCACAGACCCTGGGTGGAAGGGGCTCTTGAGGCTCAGAGGGGTCAGAACGGACTCTAACTCCTTCCAGCAAGGACCAAGAGAAGTAACGGCAGGACGAAATCCAGTCCTGATGCCCCGATTTCATCTGGGACTTCCTCTGGGAGCTTGGGGAGTTCTGGTGGCCATTGGTTGGCTTTGAGATGCCTGTGGTTTCGTAGGGCTGGGACGTGCTCGAGAATCACAGTAATCTTCCTAACGTGGATCCTGCTGTGGGGATAACACAGGATCTCCAAGAGGAGGGTCACTGGGGACCGTAAAGCCAGCCGTGGGTGCTGCTGCTGCCTTCCCGAGGCCCTCTGTAGCAACGGCACCAGCATGAAACCACTGCACCTAGCACAGAGCTTGGCAATGCTGGGGGGCACAGGCAGGAGGAAAGGTTGTGCTGTGTTTTATTGTCATTCCCCACGTGACTGTGGGCCGTGTGAACCCACAGTGCACTTTGGAAGCGCTGTGGTAAGATGTTGATCTAGGGCAACAGGACCCTTTCACCCCCAGCTGCATTCAGACTAGTAAGCAGCCTGCTACAGCAGTGCCACTGGCTGTTCAGGAGCCTTCTGCATCTGTCAGGAGACCTCCGTCACCTGCTCCTGCCGTGACCTCCTGCACCGTGTCCTGGAGGAGCCCCTGAGCACCCAGGGGAGTCAAGCAACACCAATAACTGACCAAAACATAGCTGGCTGGAGCTGGAGCCCAGACAGGGCTGTGCTGGAGCAGCAGCTGCTGGAGCAGTGCAAGGAGCTACAGCCAGAGAAACCCTCACCCGGTCAGTCATACTGCTTTTAATTAAATGCTTTAATTGCTGTTGAATCCGTGGTAGAAGACCCTGCAAAATGGCAGGAGGCAAAGCAGGCACCCTGTGTGCACAGGGAGTTGAAGTCCTAGCGCCTGTTCAGGCGCTTTGGGGGCTGAACCTCACTGGGGAGAAGGGGCTCACCCTCCCCCGGCTCTGATGGACCCAGCATGGACTCTGTGATGGACAATCCATGAGGTGGGAGAGCAGGCAGTTCCTTGCAGGTGATGGAGGAGGCTGTGGTGCTCTGTGGCTCTGCTCGTCCCGGCGCCAATTGGCAGGGGCCCCGAGGTTGGCTTTTGCACAGTAAATCTCTCCAGCCTCGGCTGCACAGGGCCTGCCCCCAGCATCACTCTGTGCCAGCCTGCAGTATTTCAGCTGCTGGAGCAGGGGGACTACCTGCTTGAAACCGTGATTTAGAGCATGGCCAGAAGAGCCATCACTCTTCCCACAGACATCTGTGGGCAGAATGTCCCCGGCACTGCTCTTCTGAAGACTCCAAACAAAATGACCGCTGGAGTCTGCCAGGAGCGAGGATGATTGTGTTTGGAAGGGGTGCTGGGCTGGTGTGACTGCCCTTCCCCAGCCCCCTGAGCCCCGCGGAGGTGTGTGAGACACCCTGCTTTGCTCAGTGGACTTGGTGAAAGGCCCCCCAGAGCTGGGTGCCAGGCTGTGGGATGCGGTGGTGGACATCTGCTGGACCTTGTGGCTGCAGATCAGAGCGGTTTGGGAAGGGGCTGTGGGCGGGGACCCCTTCTGCTAGGGCAGGTTGTGCACAGCCCCATCCAGCCTGGCTGTGAGCGCTTTTGGGATGAGGCATCCCCTTGGTACAGGGCCTGGGTCTCTGCCTCTCAGTCTGAGGTGCTGGTTACTTTGCTGCTGCTCTCTGCAGCTGAGTGGGCAGTGGGCCCTGTGCTTCCCACTGCATAGACGGGAGCCGGGTGTCTCTTGCTGGAGGCACTGGGAACACGCAGTGGGCTGGGGTGCAGGTTGGGGAGCCCCCCTTTTCTTCGCTTCTGTGCTGGTTTCTGGTGCTGGCTGAAGGGGCAGGCGCAGGGGGGCCATTCCACAGCTCTCCCTGCACTGTTCCCAGGTTGAAAGGAAGGAGCTGTGGGCTTGGGTGTTTGATCAGGCTGCCACGCAGACGACTTTCTCTGAACCTGGGTGGCGGGTGCAGCCGCGGCCCTGCTCAGCTCCTGCCTGCAAGGGGGAGATTTACAGGTGGATTAAAAGCTTCTGAAAAATAACACTCAGGAACCTGACGGACCTGGAATCGATACTAGACTAGATCCCCGGGGAAGCGTATTGAATCCACATCTGGAAGCTCCTGAGCTGGTGAGGTTCTCCAGCAGTGAAGGACTGAAGTGAAGTCCCATGGCTTCGATTTCTGCCGGCTCTTCCCTGACCCGTGAGCAGCCTCTGCAGTTTCCCCTTCTGGGGCCACTGTAAAATCCCTCTGATCTCTTGCTTAGGAGTTTTCAGTCCCTAATTCACCTTAAGTTGTCCTTTTAAACCTGGTTTCGATGCTCTTGTTACAGAGGAGGGAGCGCTGGTGCTTGGGATCAAAGCCAGGAGCTCAGGCGTGGTTTAACAGCAGGGGCTTGGGGCAGGCTGCAGCGGCTGCTCTGGCCTGGCCACCTTCACTGTTCCCTGCTGGACTCTGTCTCTGAGCACAGCCCCTGCCCTGCCTGCCACGGTGATAACCAGTCCCTGTGCTGGTTTCTGCATCCTGAGCACAGGAACTTCTTGAGCATCATCCAGGACCCATCAGAGGTCTTTATCCCCCGAAGCAAAGGCAGTTGGGAAGCAGCTGAGCTGAAAGCTTCCCCGCACGGTCTTCGCTTCAGACTCTGCACTGGTTCTCTGGGTGAAATCCAAACAGGGGCTTTTTCCTGGCTCTTTTTGCTGCGGGATGAAGCAGCCCAGGGCCTGAAAACTCCCACCTAGTCCTAATTCCCTAACACTGGGAGGGCTCTGCCTGGTTTGCTGGCCCTGCTGGTGGATACTGGGTGGGTTGCACCTCGCGGTGCAGCCGGTGAGCACCCAGGTCATCGGCTCTTCTCAGCCAAATCTCTGGTGAAGTGACTCTTGCTGGTCTTGGTGTGTGGCAGCCGCAGCAGCTTGTGGCAGCTCCTGTGCCCTGGGCAGGCTCCTGCTGGTTCCTTTTTCCCATCACTGGAAGCCACAGTGTGGTCGGCTTGCTGTGTTAGTGGTCCCGGCGTGTCCGTCGGGTGTGCAGGGTGATGGGGAGGGTGTCCCTCGCCAAGTGCTAGGCTAAGGCTGAAGGACCAACGTGCTGAGGTTTCCTGTTGCCGGTGGAGAGGCTGATGGCCTGGCTGTCTTTGCTCTCAGCAAGTTCAGGCGGTGAGGCCGTGGGACAGAGGGATTGTGCCTTTCCCTGGCTCTGACAGCCTCAGGAGTCCTTTGTGGTTTTAATCACCTTCGGCTTTGAAGAAGAAGGGCTCTTTTGAAGAGACAGATCGATTCGGAAGGGGGATTTTTTCAAAGGAGAGGTAAAATAGGGCTGTAAGCTCCTGGGCCTCAGCATCTTCTGGACCTGAAGGACGGTGTGCAGGTGAGGGTCAGGTAGCCTCTCACTGCTCGGGCAGGGGCTTCTCAGAGAGGCACTGGGGCTCTGCCAGCTGCATGGGGAGGGGCTGCCGCCTCGGCTCTTGCCGTGGATGCTGTGTGTTGGTACAGTCATGGAATCACGGACTGGTTTGGGTTGGAAGGATCTTCCTCACTCATCTAGCTCAAACGCCTGCAGTGAGCAGGTGTCTGTGAGTAGAGCAGGTTGCCCAGAGCCCTGGGGTGCCCTTTCCTTCAGTTTGGGTGGGCACCTCTTCACTGAGTCATGGCTGTCGACACTCCTGGGCTGCTCGGTGCAGAGCGCTGCAAGGGTCAAAGAGCAGGATGTTGGGTCCTCTCTGGCTGTGACCACAGTCACCGGTCCATCACTGCTCAGCCTGGAACCCACTGGCCTGTGGGAGGTTCCGGGGGGGTCTCTGCTGAAATAGAGAGAGCCTGCGTGTCACTGTAACACAGAGCAGTGTGTGCTGCTTTGTCCGCAGCGCAGGGGCTCCGCGTTGGCGGTGGAGCGCGCGGTGTCGGTGTGGGACGCGGTGCGCGTGACGGCGGTGGCGGGGCTGCAGATGTAGGAGAGCCGCTAATCCGTGCCGTCGGTTACGGAAGGTAGAGCTGGATTAATTACATTTGGGTTCCCTGAGGGGGAAGGGAAACGGGAACGAATGGAGGAATAAAACATTCATCCTGTCATTAGAATTGTGCGACCGAAACCGGAGGAGGTGCTCTCTGAGAGCATCCGGCACCTTGCCCAACAGAAAGCACGGCGAGCGCCGGGGGACTTCATTATGCACCAGGGCCTCGAGACACGAGCCCCCCGCGCGGGCCGGCGGAGGGGATTAAAGATCCCCTTTGGTTCCCGAGGGGAGCACTGTAATTTTCCAGCTTCTCCAATCCAAACTACAAACCACGGGAGGCGCGCGGAGAGGCGCAACAGGGCGTTAGTTCTTGGTATGCTTTACGAGGGACGGTACAGCGGTTCCCGCAAGCCCAGGGCCGCTTCCACCGCGGCCTTCCCCGTCCATGGCCTCCTGGTGCGGGCACTGGAGAAGGGGGAATTGGCTCTGGTCCAGAAGAGCCAACCCCTGGGGTGGTGGTAGCTCAGTGCTGCCTTCCCGGCCTCTCAGAGGGTCTCCTGGGGAAACCAGGCAGGTGATTTCGTCCTGGGCTCTTTGGTGTGAATGAGCACAGATGGTGGTGACTCTGGGGCTGAGCTACCGGACTTCCATAGAATCCTTAGGGATTGGGATAGAGCCTGGGCAACACTGACAGGGATGAAGACCCAGCCCAGAGCCTTGTGACAGGACAAGGGGCACTGGGTGCCAGCTGGAGCAGAGGAGGTTCCCTCTCTATCTCAGCAGGACCTTCTTCCCAGGGAGGGTCCCGGAGCCCTGGTAGGGGCTGCCCAGGGGGGCTGTGGAGTCTCCTTCTCTGCAGATGTTCCAGCCCCGCCTGGCTGTGTTCCTGTGCCACTGGGTCTGGGGGATCCTGCTGTGGCAGGGGAATCAGACTGGGGGATCTCTCGAGGCCCCTTCTGATCCCTAAAGATTCTGTGGTGCTGCAGTTCTGTGATTCTGAGGATGCTGTGTGCCCTGCTGTGAGCTGGATGGCTGCTGGAGAGCTCGTACAGCAGTGCTGGTACTGAGCACTGAGATTAAGAGCAGATGCTGTGCGTGAGGGCGATGGTAGTGGGTGGTGGGTGTGGAGAGCAGAGTGAAGTTAGAATTGCTGTCAGAGGTGGTGGGTTGGGAGGCAGTGTCCTCCTCACACAAATAACTGGGTTTGGGGCAGGGGACGGGAGGATGGGTGCTGAGGCAGGAGCAGAGAGGTGGTTGCTCAGCCTGGGCTGTCAGTGCTTAGCTCAGTTTCATCCCACTTCACACCAGTGAGGGGATTAAAACACTTGGAAGGGGGTGTTGTGGATGGAAGCTAAGGGTTCGGGCAGGGTGTCTAATTGCACGGGACTGGAGGTGCGGGGAGAGGAGACCTCTTGTTGGCTAACGCAGGCAGCATCTAGCTGCTAGCAAAAGAAATTAGTCTGAGCAAGAAAGCATCTTCAGTTGAAGCTTTAAAAGACTCTTTAGGACTCTGGTGTAGCTCCCAGCAAAGATTACCAGTGCAGGTGACTGCAGTCATCTTCTCGGTGTGAGCAGTCTGTTAATGGCAGCAGGAGAGCGCTGGTGGCTCAGTCTGATCCGGCTCTTCTCCTCCCACCCCTGTGCTCGGCTGGCTCTGCCTGGTCCAGCAGGACACGCAGTGGGACGATGTGATCTTCTCCCCGTGCCCCTGGGGCTGCGATCCACGTCCTCTTGGGAGGTCCTACTGCGTCTGTCGCTGTGGGGAAACGTCACTCAGGTGTGAGCGTGGACGGAGAAACAGAAGCTGGGTGTGCAGGTGAAATCGTCTGGGTTTCTGGTGCCTGAGCAGCTTCATCCCAGCCTGAGCCTTCACATGAGCTGGTCACTGCAGCAGGAGGTGGCCTGGCCGAGGTTTCCCAACTAGATCATTCTGGAAGGAAGCAAATAGTCTGGATGCTGGCCTGATACGCAGTGCGGGGAACGGAGGGCAGGGGGTCCTGCACCAGCAGACCCTTCGCAAAGCTTTCAGAGGAGTAAGGGTCTTTTTTCCCTGCTTTCCACACGGTGACTCCATCCTTTCTCAGCAGACAGATTCCAGCAGAAGGGGACTGTTCTGTGCTGAGGTTGTCATTTGTTCTGCCTCCCCCACCCCGACCGTGCTTCAGATCGCTGGAGCGTGTGGACAAGGCAGCCTCAGCGACACGGGAGAGTGCTTCGTCCTTGATCTCTCAATCCCCATCCTCAGGGGGTCCCGCAGCACGGCTTCCAGGAGAGGACTGGAAAACAGCTCAGGGCTCTGGTAGAGAGGAGGAATTGAGACGGATGCTGATGCTGCCATCTGGTACAAACATACTGGCCGTGTATGAGCCCTGCGCTGCCCTGCCCTGCTGCCAGCCCCTTATGGGTCTGCTCCTGTCCAGGAGAGACCCCTTTGAAATGCAGAGGCATTACCATCATTACCTGCTCAGGGACACTGAGCCCTCTGTTTGGTACCTGCAGCAGGATTTGAGCTCCAGTGCCAGCTGCCTAGTGAAGCACTGCTTTCTCTCTGGACGTGGCAGCCTTTCCTTCTCCTGCCATCAGGACCCTGGGGACCTGGGGTGCTGCAGCAGGTCAAGGTGATGTCCTTCAGCACCAGGCCTGGTGTCTGGTGTAATAGAACCCCTAGCACCATTTCACCAGCTACAGTCACCCTCGTACTGAAGTTCAGCAGCTGAGGTCCCTTTGGGATGAGCGTCTGACCATCCAGCCTTCTGAAATGCCTCGTGCATCACCTCAGCACAAGGTCCTAGCTGGGAGTGGGGGAAGACGGGTGACGACACTGCTGTGCACCTTGTCCCTTCAGGGTATTCTTACTTCTGCTCTTCCCCACCTCCCCTCCCCGATCCAGAAAGGAACAGCAAGAAAAACTCCCGGTGTCGCCTGGCCACCTTCTCACTCCGCTGCCTGCGCTGACATTTCCAGCCTCCACTGCTCCCAGATCTAGTTCCTGTGAAATTTCCGTTGTTCCCAGAGTCGCTGCTCCTTGCCAGACGCCATCGCCTGCACCTCCGGGTCGCTGGGTGCTGAAGCACTGCAGAGGGGTCTTTCTCTTGAAGCCCATCTTGGCTTTCGCTGGGACGAGGCAGTGGTCAGGGCTCTCTGTGCCGCAGGTGTTCTGCACAAGCCTTTGTCTCCACGAGAGACTCTGCCTGGCCTTCCTGGAGGCTGCCTGTGCACGAGGGCCTCGGAGCACGCAAAGGAGGAAGGAGGCTGAGCTGGAAACAGCTGTTGCATGTGCTCTTCTGCAGTCCCTGGCCAGGATTTGCCACGGATGATCAGTGAACCCCCTACCATGCAACTGGGGGGCTGTGGCGACCTCCAGGAGGTCTCAGCTGTAGAGCCAGTGCTGACAGAGCAGACTGTCTGTCTCTTGGCCGGTGTCCGTGTGCCATGGCCAGGGCCGGCTGCGTCTCTGGTCGCGTCTGATGGCCTAACAGAGCTCTCCTCTCCTCTCCTCCAGCATGCCGGTGAGAAACCTCCACCTGCAATCTTGAGGAGGGCTCTCCCGTCTCCTGAACCGTTTGCTGCTCTGAAGAAAGGTGGGGAGGGGAGTGTGGGAGAAGATAAAAGAGAAAAAGTGAAGTGTTTATGAAAGTTTGATCAAAGCCCTGGTGCTGCTGCCGCCGCCGGGAAGGCTGCCTCACCTTGGCGCTCGCCTCGTTCACAAACCAGGCTTCCTCGCGTGTCCGTGTTCTCTCCGGAAGGCTTTGTCAGCAGCTTGGCAGCTTGTGCAGCCGGGCTCCTGGTTTACTGCCTTCTCTGACTAACCGAGCCCCCCCCCGCCCCGTGTGGGCATCGCTGGGCCTCGCATC
>VZRI01010368.1:90612-166819 GCA_013397515.1 Upupa epops | reverse complement strand
TTCTGCACAAGCCTTTGTCTCCACGAGAGACTCTGCCTGGCCTTCCTGGAGGCTGCCTGTGCACGAGGGCCTCGGAGCACGCAAAGGAGGAAGGAGGCTGAGCTGGAAACAGCTGTTGCATGTGCTCTTCTGCAGTCCCTGGCCAGGATTTGCCACGGATGATCAGTGAACCCCCTACCATGCAACTGGGGGGCTGTGGCGACCTCCAGGAGGTCTCAGCATGGATGGCTGTGCACAGTGATTCTCCAGGCAGCTTGAGTCACAGGGCTGGAGGGTTTCTGGAGCCAGGCAAGCTCTGACTCCTCAGTGGCAGTGCCTTCACACCGAACATCAGCTGGGAAGGGTAGAGCCCAGTGTCCTCTCTGAAGTTCAGAGTCAGAATTTCCACTTCAGAGGGTGTTTTTTCTCCTCTAGTCACATCTCCGTGAGTGCTCAGCCCTTCCTACAGAGCAGGGCTGTTCCGCGGGAGGGTGGTGGGAGTCTGGCACAGAGCAGCAGCTGCTGTAGAGCCAGTGCTGACAGAGCAGACTGTCTGTCTCTTGGCCGGTGTCCGTGTGCCATGGCCAGGGCCGGCTGCGTCTCTGGTCGCGTCTGATGGCCTAACAGAGCTCTCCTCTCCTCTCCTCCAGCATGCCGGTGAGAAACCTCCACCTGCAATCTTGAGGAGGGCTCTCCCGTCTCCTGAACCGTTTGCTGCTCTGAAGAAAGGTGGGGAGGGGAGTGTGGGAGAAGATAAAAGAGAAAAAGTGAAGTGTTTATGAAAGTTTGATCAAAGCCCTGGTGCTGCTGCCGCCGCCGGGAAGGCTGCCTCACCTTGGCGCTCGCCTCGTTCACAAACCAGGCTTCCTCGCGTGTCCGTGTTCTCTCCGGAAGGCTTTGTCAGCAGCTTGGCAGCTTGTGCAGCCGGGCTCCTAGTTTACTGCCTGCTCTGACTAACCGAGCCCCCCCCACCGTGTGGGCATCGCTGGGCCTCGCATCAGCCCCCGGTGTCGTGCGTGCAGCTGAAGTTTGACGCCCCCCCCAGGGTTAGGAGCAGCAGGAACAGCAGCATTAGCGTTGCGATTCCTCCCTGCTGCGAACACGAAGCGTCTCAGACGTCTCAGACTCTGCAGTGCTGCTGGCATGTGAGCAAAAGGCGCACATCACATCGCTTGAGTGAAGCCCTGTGAGTGGTGCTGAGCACTGAGGGCAGCTCTTACATCCTTAAATGGAGGCTGGCTGTGATCAGTGTCTGAGGACCGGGGTCCGCTCCTGGCCCTTCACACCATTTGGAAGAGCATGGGTCCAGTGATGTTGTTGACTCAAGAATCCCTTCCCCTTACTGCCCTAGGGCTCTGCTTGGGGCGTGGGGGGGCCCTGCAGCAGCTCCTGGTGTGCTGAGACCCAGGCAGGAGGCAGAGCCCACTCTGTCCTGTGCAAGTCACACAGCTGAATTTACCTCGAGAACAAGCAGGGGCGGCTGGAGCAGCTTGACCCTGCCAGCTCCTCCCTGGAGTTGCTGTCTGTGGTTCCCGTGGGCACACGGCGCCGTGCCTGGTGGTCGATCCCAAACTGCTGCTTCCCCACTGATTTTCCTTTCTTTGTGGAGAGAAAGCGGAGAGCAGTTGTCAGGCCAGACCTGTTTTGTTTCTGAGAGCTGAAGCGAGAAGGACTCTCTCATTCTGTTTGATTAAGAGCAATAAATATGTATGTGTTCTAGCCTAAATATTTAATGGGCAACAGGTTACTGCCTGCTCTTGCTCACGCCAGGAGCTCGTGGTGGCACAGCAGCCCCGCAGCCCACCTGCCGTTCCCCTCCTCAGATGGGCTTTGTGCTGCTGGAAGCACCACCCCCCTTCACTCCATCCTCTATCCCAGTACTGAGCAACCTGGCAGTGTTTCTTAGGGGTAGGACAGCGGGTGGGAAACCTCCAGCTGCTCTCTGTGTCCTGCTCTGCAGCTCCTGCTCCCAGGCAGATTCTGGCACTGGAAGAGCATCGAAGCACCCTGGGCGGGGTGTGCACGTTACCTCTGAGGAAAGGGAAATGGCAGTCATGGGGTGGGAGCGGCTGCTGGAAAGGAAAGATGCTGAGGAAAGACCCTGGGCTGATCCCGCTTTTGCCAGGGGGAGCAGTAGGACCTCCTTGGGTAACAGTATCTGCTCCGACTGGAGCTCTGGCAGGCTGCAGGGGGTACCTGGGCTCTGGTGTATCACAGCATCCCAGAATGACTGGGGCTGGCAAAGCCCTCTGGGCTCAGCCAACCCAGCCCAGCACCTAACAGCACCCCATCAGCCATCCCAGGGCACTCAGGGCCACAGCCAGGCTGTCCTTCAACACCTCCAGGGATGGATGGGGACTCCCCCACTGCCCTGGGCAGTCCAGTCCAGGCTCTGAGCACCCTTTCCAGGAGGAAGGGCTTCCTGGCAGCTTCAGGCCCTGCCCTCTTGTCCTGGTGCTGGGTGCCTGGGAGAAGAGCCTGACCCCCAGCTGGCTGCACCCTCCCTTCAGGGAGATGGAGAGAGGGAGAGGGTCCCCCCTGAGTCTCCTCTTTCTTCCCCAGGCTGAACCCCCCCAGCTCCCTCAGCCTCTCCCTGCAGTCCCTTCCCCAGCCTCGTTGCTCCTCTGCGCCCGCTCCAGTCCCTCCAGCTCTTGAAGTGCGGGGCTCAGAACTGCCCTAGCACTCGAGGGGAGCCCTCCCCAGTGCAGAGGGAGAATGATGTCCCTAGTAAATCGAATGCCGGGGGCTTTTGTGACAGCTGGATGTCTGCTGCAGAAACTGTGCTTCTCCAGCTGCCTCTATGGATGGTCAGGCCTGGCTTTTACCTGAGCAGCAGCCGCAGCGGTGGGGTGTGCAGCCACAGTGCTTTCAGCAAGAGTACTCCATCCTCCCGAGGGTCGAGCCCAGGGAGACCGAGTGAAAACCAAGACCTGACCCCTAACCGGCGTCTGACGGGGCATGGACGGGCTGGGGAGGCTCGAGGGCACGAGGACGCTCCTGCGGGGCCTGACAAGCAGGCGTCTCTGCTAGACAGCTGCTCTGGGCTCTGCGGGGCTGGGCGCTTCCATTCTTTGTGCTTCCTCTACAGTCGGGCTGGCTCCCGCACGAGGGATAACGAGAGACCGCGCGGCGGAGAAGAAAGGAGAAGGCACTTCAGAGCGGGAGCAATTACGGGAGATCTAGAAAGAGGCAGGGAAGGACCCTGCGGAATCTGCTCTGGAAACGCGCTGGCGTTTCGCACGAGGGGCAGTTCCCGCAGGGCACTGGGACCGAGCAGCTTCCTGGCTCGCGTGGGTGAGATCCCCAGCGAAGGACGGGCTTTCATCCCTTTAATAGGCAGCCGTGGCCCAGTGGGGTCAGATCTCCGCGGGGCTCCGGCGGGTGAGTGTGTTCTGCTGTGCGAGGTGCCGAACACAGGGCTTGAGGGCCCCGTGGGCAGCTGCCGTTCAACGCTTTGCTCCTTCAAAGGCGACCTGGACGTTCGATTGAAGTTCAGAGCCGGCACAAGTGCTCGTTAGGAATTGGCCTCAAAGCGTCCTTTTCATCAGCGGTTTCCAAGGCTCTGGCTAATACGAGCCCCAAAGAAATCCATCTCCGCGGGCTGTGCAGTGGGATGGGGAGGTGAAGCTGATACCTAATCAAAAGCCCTGCAGATGCAGAGGAGGACGCGGCAAGCGCTGCTGCAAAGCTCTTTTCCCTCTCTGTCTCGCGAGTCCCCGGCTTTGAACCGCTCCAAGAGTCACACAGCTGGGACTGCTTGAGCAGGAGGTCTCACCAGTGCAGAGCTGCGTGCTGGTGTGTCTCAGTGCTTCAGGAGCCTCATCCGGGTGTCACAGGTCGAGCCTTTCTGGGTTACCTTGGCACTGCTGTGTGTGTCTGTGAAGGCTCCTAGGGCCGGGCCGTGTTCAGCAGCCTTGGCAAGTGCAGCCGGCACATCCTGATGCCACCAGGGAAAGAGGTGCCTTGACTGAGCAGCGTGTGCCAGAGGCTGCTGGTACTGTCCGCTTCACTTCTTCAGCGTCTGGTCGTCTCCTGTGAGTGTGCTGGAGCAGAGCTGCAGCAAGCCAGCTGCAAGTGTGTGCTAACTGGGAAAGACTGGGGCCCCTGAGAGTTCTCAGTGTGGCACCTCAAGGTCCCGTCAGGAAACACCTCTGCTTTATTGGTGTGCAGTGCCATGATGCGCCACACCAAGGCTTGTCCAGCTGGCTTCTCAGTCGTGGCGAGAGCTGGCCACGAGCATTTCCAGGCAGACGAAGGATGCGGGTGAGATGGGTTCTTGAAGGGGAGAGGCTCTAAGTCCTCCCTGTCCTGGGCTCGTTCAGCACAGGCCCCTGTACCTACCGCTTAGTGGGGTTGCTGAGGGTTGGTATGGATGTGTCTGACTGTTAGGGACGTGTCTGACTGTTAGGGACGTGTCTGACTGTTAGGGACGTGTCTGACTGTTAGGGTTGTGTCTGACTGTTAGGGTCTTGTCTGACTGTTAGGGTAGTTTCTGATTGTTAGGGATGTGTCTGACTGTTAGGGCCGTGCCTGACTGTTAGGGATGAGTCTGACTATTAGGGATGTGTCTGGTTGTTAGGGTTGTGTCTGACTGTTAGGGACGTGTCTGACTGTCAGGGACGTGTCTGACTGTCAGGGACGAGTCTGACTGTTAGGGACGTGTCTGACTGTTAGGGACGTGTCTGACTGTTAGGGATGAGTCTGACTGTTAGGGATGTGTCTGATTGTTAGGGATGTGTCTGTTAGGGACGTGTCTGACTGTTGGGGACGTGTCTGGGACCACCCTTGCTAGATGCTCCCTCTCTGTTGCTTCAGGTGGTGAATTGCTGACACAGCTTCTTTAGCGCTAGTGCGACGTCACCAACAAACTGGGGGGTAGGAGCCAGCATCTGGATCATCATCGTTACCTCTCCAAGACTGGTCCCAGAGCTCTGTTGAAGGCTCTGTGGTGCAGACCTCTGTTCCCCGTGTCTGGGGGGTGTATTTGTATTTCAGGGCTCCCTGCTCCGCTGTCCGCGATGCACTGACACCGACACAAATCCACTGCCCCTCGGTGCAGCGCAGACCCCTACGCCTGACCCCTACCCCTTGTTTCCCCACCGTGACCGTTGCTCTGGCGCTACAAATCGGTGTGTCTTTGACTTAGCCAGCCAGCCCGTCCGGCCAACAGTTGCCGCTGACCAGTGGTCAAGAGGCCCCGAGCAGCTGGAACAGCTGAGAAACGGTGTTGGGCTGGCGTGAGCCCCGGGGGCGCTGGAGGGGAAGCTGCTCTCGTTTATTGCGGTGATTTATAACCGCTCGTGCCTCTGCTCTGAGCGCGAGCCTGCTGCTCCCCGCGGCAGATTTACAGTTCTCCAGGTTTCGTAATCAAGTTTACAGTCCTGTAAAACACAGCCCCCGTGCTGCACCGAGCGCTGCCGGCTGCTGGGTGCGGGCGTGCGTTTCACAAGCATTTAATAAACCAGCTCTGCTTGGAGCTGGCACTAGAGAACAAGCCCAGCTTTGGCCCTGATCGGCCGTGCAGGGTGCTGCTGGCAGCGGGGGCCTCCTGCTACCACACACGGCCTCCTAATGGTGCGCAGGGCTGAAGGCAGCAGGGCCGAGGAGCTGCAAGACCCCCAGTTCAGGCTGACTGGAGAGGGATTTGGAACGTCGGCGTGGCTGTTAGGTTGAGCTAAAGCTGCTCCAGCTGAGCCAACGTCAGCACCCTGTGCTGCAGCCCCACTGTGGGAGCCCGGGCTCAGGGTCTGGGGAGGGGGATGGAGGCAGAGCACAGACCCGCCTATGGGGCAGAGGGGGTAAAGGGGCTTTGGTCGCAGGAGGTGATGGACGGCAGCTCGGAATCAGCTCCCTGGCAGCAGTTTGTGTTGGGAACAGAAGAGCGAAAGACTGGGCATGGCTGTCGGGCCACAGCAAGCAGAGGGAACTTCGCTGAAGGAGAGCAGGGTGAGTGTGGACAGAAGGGGCGGGATTCGTTAGAGACCTGAGCGAACAGCGTCGCTGTGACGCCTTGGTCCGTTGGCTCTATTAACAAACAGGGGAAGGAAAAACAACTCAGAGGAGCGTGACCTGGAGGGCTGTGCCAGGCCGCGCACGGGCAGCGGGCAGTGCTGGTCAGACACCTGCGAAGAGCTGCTTTAAAAAGCTCCATCACAGGCTGTCGGTGAACATCAGATCCTCCATCCGGAACTGAGTGGAGAAGAGTTAGAAGTAATAGCTAGGAGAGCGGGGTGCTCGAGGGCCTCTGGCGAGGATGAGCAATGAGGATGCGCGCAGCTCATCCACGCTGGGTTCCATTGATCCCTGCCGTGGCTGCGCTCGCTTCGATGCAGCCCTTCCCCGTGCTGTAGCACTGGTGATCAATGAGGGGACCATCGACTGTACCGACTGCCTTCCCGTCGTCATCCCCACAGCAGTGAACCGTTCCCTTTCTCTCCCCCTTCGTCTGCACCGTGGCGGTCAAACAGTTCTGTTCTTCATAGACTGCTCCATGGAGCTATTGACAGCTGCATCCAACAGCTGACGCTCAGAGGTCAGGAGACAAAGGAGGCTGCTGGGCCTGGGAGGGGAACCTCTTGTGTGATGTCTTCCTGAAGGACCTGGTAACGGGAGCGGTGAAACCCGGGATGAGGAGCGGGGGCCTTCGTACCGGCCGCCCCGTGGTGTTTTTGACGACGCAAGGGTTCTTCCACCCAGGGCTGCAAGGCAGAGAGCAGGGTGACGTGTTCCCCCAGGAGCGAGATGGCATTGAAAGAAAACTGCACGGGCGTGAAAGGCTTCTTGACATCTTGGGCTCTGCAGCCCTTCCTAGGATAGGGGAGTGACCCCTGAGAGCCTTTACAGCCTCTGCTGTGGGTATCTGCCCGCTCTGAAGGAGCACGAGGGGTTGGCTGGCTGAGCCTTTAGAGCCTCTGCTGTGGGTATCTGCCCGCTCTGAAGGAGCACGAGGGGTTGGCTGGCTGGCTGAGCCTTGTCCTGCCACAGGGTGAGCATTTCATCTCTGCTTTCTGTTCAAGGGAGCTTAATTACTCAACCCGGCGGTTGGAGATGCTGTTGCTGTCGCCTGTGCTGCCTTGGGCCGTGCCTGAGCCGTCGCGCTCGCTGCCTCTGAGCCACCGTTAGTGAGGGCATTCCTGTAGCTGTAGGAATAACCTGTCCCTCCTCAGTCGTTAGCCTTCGCGGGCTGGGCTCTGCTGAGCAGCCTAACGAAAGGGCAAGGGAAATGTAATTCACTCAGGGTAATGAATCGTGCTGCGCTCTGCCACGCGTCCGACGACCGCGTCTGCGGGAGAGGCGTGGGAGAAGAACCCAGCCGGCCACCTGATTGTCTTCAGGAGCCGAGACACGCTCCGGGGCATCTTACCCACAGACAGGCCCCGCGTGCTTCTGTCTGCAGGAGGTTTGGGAAGCACCCTGGGGAAACCCTGAGTGTCCTGAGCACCACCATCCACCATCCAGCTCTGCAGAGGGACCCTCGTGGGCACTGCAGCTCCACAGAGCTCGGGGGATTTCACCGCAGGCAGGTTTGAACAGCCTGGTTTGTTAATCGTTTGAAGGTCGTAGCATGCACACACACAGGCAGTGAGGGAACATGCTGCACCAGACCCTGCCAGGGGCTTCTGGAGCCTTCTCAGGCAGCTCCTCATCACCCAGAGCATGGTGGGTTGAGGCTCTGTAACAGACACTTGTTCCTGGTTAGTAGCGCTGAGTGGGATGAACACATTTATTCTCAGAGGAAGCTGGGAAGGGGATGGAGCATCAGCAGCGGAGGGAGCCGGGTGGGGGGTGTTAACGGGAGAAGAGGAGGCTGGGGGTGACCTTCTCACCCTCAGTGAGTCCCTGAAATGCAGGAGGTTGGAGCGAGGTGGGGATTGGGCTCGTTTTCCCAGAAACAAGTGGCAGGACAAGAGGAAACAGCCTCAGGCTGTGCCAGGGGAGGTTCCTGTTGGCCCCAAGGAACAATTTCTTCCATGAGAGGGGATTTCTTCCCGTGGGGGGATCCCAGTCCCTGCAGTGGTTGCAGCGCCGTGGAGACGTGGGGTGTTGACAGGGGCTGAGGGAACTGCTGCACTTGACGGCTGCAGTATTCCCTTCCAGGCTCACTGGTTCTGGGATTCTCTTCGGTGCACGCGCACAAAACCAGCGATTGATGCAGTGGTTTCCAGTTTGCCTGTGGTACTGTGAGGCTTAAATGGCGACAGGCAAACTTGTAAGGCAGAGGGCTGTGGAAAGGCTGGGGGGGTCAGCCAGGAGCTGCCCTGCGCGCGGAGGGTGGCTGCTGTGGGGCTGTGCCCGCTGTGCTGAGGGAAGGGTGGTGGCTGCACGCAGGCAGCTGCCAGAGCAGAATTACACTGGTCGTTGTGTTCCTGATAAGAGAAAAGCTTTCAGCAAATTTAATTAGGGCGCTGCAAACTTTTCTGAAATTTAAATTAGCTGGTTGACAGCGTGACTAGCGATGATATGTGAATAGATTACAGCTTGTTTTCAAGTGGTAATAATTGTTTTGCTGATCCAAATAGAATAGGGTTTGTGTTCTGCAGTCTGGCTGCGCTCCCCCTGCACCAGGGACTGCCATGCCCGCCCCAGCATCACCTCGCAGAGCTGCTCGGGGGTGCTGGGGCAGCGTGGGTCAGGGGAAGGGGGTCCGAGAAGGGATGTGGGGTGTGGGTGTGCTGGGCAGACTCTGAGAGACCCTGCTGGGCTGGGGTTTCTCCTCTGCTGTTCCCAGAGTGCTTCCCGCTCCCAGCATCTGCTGTGGCCTCTCTCCTCCCCTGCAGGTCAGGTCAAACACGGGGCCCAGAGTGTGAATGCAGTGACAGGAGGCGTTAGGGTGTCATATGGGCTCTCCGGTCTCTGCTGCTGACGAAGATGAGGTTTTCCTTGATGGCTTCTCAGAGTCGAAGGTTGTGCAGTGCCGCAGTCAGTGGCTTTAACTAGCCCTTCTGACTCAGCACTGGAGAGCCGTGCGGAGCCTTTGCCTTCCGCCTCTCCCCAGCCGCACGCTCCGCGTTCGCTCACAGATAACCACCAGGGAATTAACGGAATTACATGCTCAGGCAGCCCCCTCGCTCCCTCTGCCAGCCAGTTACCCCCCTGCGGATGGATGCGGGAGGAGCAGAATGCTGAACTGGATCAGTGTCGAGGAGGGCAGAGCGAAAGGAGCCTGTTGGTTTGTTGAGTTCAAGGGAAGAAGCACCCAGTCCTCCCGCTGGCTGGGGCTGGGAGGGTGTCTCTGTGTTCCTGGCGCTCCTGGCGGGCTCCTGACCTCTTCCCCCAGCCCTGCTTTGTCTTTGCCAGTTCTGTGTCAGCTGGGGCCGAGCCCATCTCAGACTCCAGCTGATCCAGTGCCTGCAGCACCTCAGCGTTGGTGACTGTGGGCATTTGGGCGGGCACAGGCGTTAGGCACAGTGCAGGCTGTGAGTACAGTCCCGTGTTTGGTCTCCCCGCTGATGGAAAAGGCTGGCGGGGTGTCCAGGCTGTGAGGGACTGACGGTTAGAGTGGCCCCCAGCACAGAGAAGGCCGATTGTGATCCTGGGACAGCTCCCAGAACGCGAACTGCCCGCGGAATGACCGGGGAGGGCATCGCTGTGACTGGGGGCCCAGGCAGTACCGGGAGGTTGCTTCTGCCCTTGCAGGAAGGACAGGTTTGTGGGGACGTGTCAGGGAGAGGGATGTCTCTGAAGATGGCGTGCGCGTGATAAACGGGGCAGAAGGGGAAGCTGCGCGGCGGTGTCACAGCGATGCCCTGTGTGCGAGTGCTGGAGAAGAGCAGGGTGTGAAATATGGGCGTCTGCGTCGTCTGATTGCAGGGTGTGAGATGAGGAGGTGACGGATGTCACTGGAAGGAGCAGAGCGGCTGCAAAGCCGTGTCAGGAGCGCTTGGTGTTAGGGGGCCAAGGGCAGCGCAGGTTCTGCCCGAGGAGTGTTTGTAGACCCTTGGTGAACAAGGATCAATCCTGCCCGCATGACTCAGGACGTAGCAGTGGTTCCTGATGGGCTGAGCTGGGAGATTTGCATGTTGAAACACGGTGTGGTTGTGGCTCTTGGAAACAGAGCTTAGTGGCCACAGTGGGACTGGGCTGATGGTTGCACTTGATGACCTGGGAGGTGTCTTCCAGCCTTGATGATTCTGTGATCCCATGTTACATTGCCCTAAAGCTCTCCATGCAGCAGATGGGCACCTGCTCTTTTCAGTGTCATCCGGTGCCAGGACAAGGGGCACAGGGTGCCAGCTGGAGCAGAGGAGGTTCCCTCTCAATCTCAGCAGGACCTTCTTCCCAGGGAGGGTCCCGGAGCCCTGGAAGGGGCTGCCCAGGGGGGCTGTGGAGTCTCCTTCTCTGCAGACGTTCCAGCCCCGCCTGGCTGTGTTCCTGTGCCACTGGGTCTGGGGGATCCTGCTGTGGCAGGGGGACTGCACTGGAGGATCTTTCCAGGTCCCTTCCCATCCCTAAGGATTCTGTGATAACTCTCACTTCACCTAACCACCAAGGATTCCTCCTGAAGGTGCTGCTGAGCTGGATGCCTTTTGAACAGAGTTCTCAGGTAAGAAGCGATCATCCAGCCGGGTTCTGCCTGGAGAGGAGTCCACTCCGGGCTTTATCAAGGTTAAAGCTTCGTGCAGTCTGCAGCCGTTGGGGTTTGACCCGGCTCTGTATTTACAGCCTCTGGCAGTGCTCTGTGACTCTACTGTCGTTCCGATCTGGAGAGGTAACCAGTGTCCTCAAATAATACCTGCAGATAACCCACCTGACTGCAGACACCTTGCAGCCGGAGGATGGGCTGTGAATATGCGAGTGCCTCTCTGTCAGCGAGTGTGTCGTGAGGTTTAAGGAGATGCTGTAGCTGCTCATTAGGCAGCGCTGGCTTCCTGGGATGCGTGCCGTCCGTGCTGTGGGGGGTGTCGGTACCGGACGCTGACAGGACGTTTATTTCTCTTCCTGGAAACGGAAGAGAATCCAGTAGAATCCAGTAGAAGTAAACCCACGCTTTCCTCTTATCAGGGTGCTCTGTGTCGCCTGCTCTGGGAGATAGAGGGCCTTGACTGCATCCCTCTGCGCCCCATGTGCTGCAGGGCGGGGTGGTGCTGCCTGGTGCAGTCGCAGCTGGCCGCAGTGCCCATGCAGCGCTGGGCGGGCAGTGGGCCATGGGTCGGCGATCCTTTACGCTGCCTCCGCTCCCGTCTGTGGAACAAGACCCGTTTGGTTTCCCTGAGCGCTGGAGCTTTAGCGAGTGTCACCGTGGCAGTGGAGGTCAGAGGGGCCGCGCTCGGCCGCGAGTCGCTCTGGGACAGGGCTGTTAATTAGCGAGCACTCCGCCGCTGTAGCCGCTGCCGCCGCGGCCCCGTGGAACCGCTCGAGTTCTATTTGTAGCTGAGCCCATTAGACTGCCAGCGCGCGGAGCGTTCCCCGCGGGCCCGCAGTCATTTGCTTTCCTTACTCCGCCAAGTGGATGTGATCTCCTGCTCAAGTCCACCGAGAGATGCTACCCTCTGCTAAATTGCTTTCCCCGCTCTCTCTGTGGTTCGGATGTCTCAGCGTGTGATGCAGGGGATGATAAAACCGCTTCCCAGATGAAGTATTTATGCACAGGCAGGGCACGGCGGTCAGGGGAGAGCGGCAGCGAGCAGTGACGTTTGTAGAGGGAAGGAGAGCCAGCGCCCTGAGAGGACTCTTCCTCCTGGCATCTGCAGATTTATCCAGAGGACTCCTGCCCGGGGGGATTTGCCCTGTGGTTGTGTGTTTGCTTCCATTTAGCTTCTGCCATCATCCGGTCAGGCCTTTCACCTCGTGTTCAGGAAGGAGCTGAACCCTGCAGCAGCTCCTCACGAACTGCTGGGGAAAAAAGAAGCCTGCACCAGAGATGAGTGGTGAGGAGGCTCAGAGTGCAGAGGGGATGCCAGGGTGCAGCGCTGGCACAGCGGCAGAAGCTGTGGTGCGTGTGTGCTCTGAGGCAGACGTGTTGACGGGGTGGGAACTGGGGGAACATGGAGTGGTCTGGCTCTGGGGGAGCAGTGCAGCTGGGAGGAAGGTTTGGGACGTCACAAGCAGGAGGCGATTCCAGCTCAGAGGTGGTGGTACCCAGCTCAGGCAGCAAGGGCAGTGGGGAGGGGTTTGTGGCCGTAAAAGCTCAACAACCTTTGTGCGTCCGTACAGGCTGTGAGACTGTGGTGGCCTTCAGAAGTGCCCAAGGCCAGGTTGGATGGGGCTCTGGGCACCCCGGTCTGGTGCAGGATGTTGCTGCCCATGGCAGGGGGTTGGATCTGGATGAGCTCTGAGCTGCCTTCCAACCCAAACCAGTGTGGGGTTCTGTGGCCTCTGGTTCTCCCCAGCAGCGCTTTTCCTTCTCGCTGCCTCAGCCTGGAGGAAGGGCTGTGTGTTGTGGCTCTCTGCTGGTCTGCAGTGTGCGGGTGAGGCTTGGTCGTGGCTGACAGGATGAGTTATTTTTAACTCGTAATTAATTAGCTAATTCGGTAGTTGTTAGCAGTTAACAAATTTCATTCTGTGGCTGCAAGCCCCTCAGAAGCCCTTCAGGAAATAAATCCCTCAACCAGTGTGAGCTGCAGACTGAATGGAAGACATGATTACGCATTCAGCTAATTGCTGGCTTTGGCCTGCGTTTGAAAAACAATGTCCAGGCAGCGCTGGCCTTGGGCTCCCGGCAGAAAACCCTGTGGCTCTGGCCCTCCTGGAGCGGCACATCCGCACGGCATTAGGGCTGTCACACCGCATCCTTCGGGAGCCGCTGGCGTGGTCTGTTCTCCAAGCGTCTCTGTCCGGCTGTGGAACCCCAGGGGGCTGCTGCTGACCCTCTGTGCCACCCCAGGGTTACTGTGGGCTTTGTGCCTGCCACCCCCTCCCTGCTTCCCTCTCCCCTTTTCACCTGCCTCTTGCAGCTCGCTGACTCGTGGCCCATCTCTCGTGGCCCTTGTTTCATCTTCACTTTCTCGTGACCTTCCCTGCTGCCTTCTCCCCGGGTCTCTGGTGCACTTTGCTCCTCAGTTCTCTCTTCTTCGTGGGTCCCTGGTTTTCTTCATCACTATCAGAGACCTCCAGTCCAGGAGTCCCCGCAGCTCTCCTCCTGCCCTCTATCCCCATTCCTTGTTCCTTCTCTTCCACGTTCCTCTTGCTCTCACCCAGCTCCTGCCTGCCTGAGCCTGCAGCCCGCAGGTCCGTGGAGCTGTGGCTGGCGGGCAGCGCCCAGCACCGCGGGGAGCACAGTTTGCCAGTGACTTGAGCGTTCCGTTTCCCTGCTGCGCGTTGAGCTCTGGAATCCTGGGCCCCTGACGACCGGGAGGATGAGCTGTAGAGTAGGGTTGATGGTTGGACTCGAGGAGCCAAAGGGCCTTTTCCAACCTGAATGACTCTGTGACTCGACTCCGTGACCTGAAGGTTCTGCCTGAGTGACAGCAGAGGAAGGGGAAGCTGTGGTGTTGAGTAGGAGGCCTCAGCTCCTTGCAAGAGGGAGGAAAGGTCTCCCAGTAAGGAGCTGCCTCTGTGCCGGGGGAGCAGCCTCCTCGGGGGTTTGTCCAGACAGCCCTCAGTCGACTCTCAGTCCGTTGCCACAGGAACACGCAGGAACCAGGCAGGTTTGAGAGTGTGAGAGAGGACCTTGGGCCTTCGTGGCCGACGGGAGGAAACGCCACGGTCCCTTGAGTTGTCAGAGCACTAGGGAACGGTCTGGGCGCTGGCGTGGCAGGGTCCCCGTGCCCTCCGCTCCCAGGGGAGAGCGCAGACGGCACCACGGGGGCGTCTCCGTCCCAGCCCAACGCTGGAGCTGCGTGCGAAGGGGCTAACTGGCGGCAGAGCAGAGGAACGACCGCTGTGCAGCGCCGGAGCCTCGCGCCTGGAAATTTCCAGGGCTGGTCTGTGGGAGTGCCGGGCAGCTGTCAGGGGCCCGAGCAGCGCGGAAGACACGGTGCACACGCGGCTGGGGCAGGCGGCGGCTCTGAGGAGAGCGGAGAAAAGCAGAGAATTCCCTGGCAGCTGGTTCAGGCGAAGGCGATCTTGTTTTACACTTCGGTGCCTTCAGTCGCCGAGAGAGCAGCATTTTTTACCATCTCATTTGCGTCAGCTCTCTGCCGTTCCGCTGAGCAAAAAATGAAGTAATCAGTATCGTTTGGAGCCAGCGGCGTGAGATTGCATCCTTCAGCTCGGGGAGAGAGCGCTGCTCGTCCCCGCCACGTGCTTTTCAGCCTGAACAGGGCCTGGTGAGACAATGAATTGATGGAGAACTTCAGTATCTGAACGCTCTCTCCTCCTCCTGTCACGGGCTGTGGAACAGTGCCCTCACGTTGCTCCTCAGCAGAGTCTGTCCCCTGCGGGGCAGGAACTGCCTGCATCCTTTCTGGGGGGCGTTAGTGTCCCCGGTAGAGGGAAAACAGCTCTCCCGGCCCGTGGAGCAGGAGAACAAAGTAGGGAAGACTGATGAGCAAAGTCAACCGTCTTCCCTGCTGTCAGGGAAGCAGCAGCTTCGCATGGGTTTCTGCGGGCTGAAGGTGTTCCTCACAGGCTGGATTGCCCGGAAGGGATGTGAGCCTGAAGAGCAGCAGCGGAGGGGAGGGGGTGAAACGGAGACACAAATCGCCCTGCTCAAGGCTTTGCTTGACACCTTTCCCCGCTTCCTTCCCGTCCTAACGGCAGCCCGTGCGGTGCCGGCCTGTGCCCACAGCTCCATGCAGAAGCTCTTAGGGCAGCGCTCACCTCTCCCGGAGAATCAGTCAGAGCATCAGATGAGCATTTCCCTTCTGGGTCCAGATGGAACCGACAGCACTTGAAACAGAGCCAGCAGCTTGCACAGGTCACGGTGTTGGGGCAGGAACTGCCTCACTGGTGCCTCCACCAACCCTGAAAGAAGGGTCTGCGGAGTCCCCTCCTGTGCGAGCGCTGGCAGGCAGACAGCAGCCTCTCACTGGAGTGTGATGCAGAGTCCGGAGCTGATACGCAGGGCTCCTGCGGCACAGCCTAGAGGTACATGAAGCAGGCAGCTGGGCTCCCGTGCAGCCAAGGGCAGGGTGAGCTGCATGGAAGGCTCTGGGAACCTCACTGATTTTTAGCTCAGGTTTCTGATACCTTTGGGTGACAGCAAATGGTCGCAGCACCCAAGCAGCAGGGTCAGAGGAGCTCAGCACGAGCCTTGTTTTTCGTGAGGAGCTTGTCTGTGCTTGGGCAGGAGATGCAGTGGTGCTGCCCTGGTGACCCCTGGGCTGCCGTCTGCTGCTCAAGCCCTGGTAACCCCTCTCCCAGGCCATCATCTTGGCTTGGGCTGGGGTCTGCAGCCGGTGCCTGCCCCCACAGCATTCAGCCCCACGCAGAGCAGTCCCCTGGTGGGGCTGGACTTGGCACCAAGGAGACATTTCCACTTGCTCTGCCAAGGAGCGGGTGCCCACACAGTGTCCCCGTGTTTCTGGGAAGGGGCGGAGGACACCACAACCCCTCCTGGGCTCAGTGCCCAGGACAGGGTGTCAGTGGCTCCTGGCTGTGTGAGCAGGACAGGTAGGCACTGTTCTCGTGCCAGTCTGTGCTCGTTCTGGTGAGGATCTGTGAGCAAAGCCCCGAGCGCACGGCCGAGGCCGCCCTGGTTGGTGGGTGCTGTGTGCAGAGCCGCAGCTCACACGTGCTTGGGCTGCTGTGCGGGATCTGATCGCCCTGAAAGGGGTGTTTACGTGAGCGAGGCTCCTGGCAAGCGCAGCCTGACATTTCCTTCGTCACCAGGATAATTTCCCGTGATTGAACATTGTGATTTGGGCTTCCGATGGTTTTGTTTGATGCCCCCTTCCTCGCCTGCCCCGCCGGGACCCCCCGCAGCTGCGCGCAGCACAATTACACGTTGCAGGGAGAGGCTCTCCTGATGGCAGCTGCTGATCAGCGCTGCCCTCAGATGTGACTGATGGCTGACGCCTGGAGAACTGCAAATTACAGACGAGCGGGCTGGCAGGCACCTGTCCCTTCACCACCCAAACACGGGAGCAGCGACGCAGAGGCGAGCCGGGGTGCCAGCAGCTCCACGGAGAGCATGAGGCAGCCTTCCCTGCGGCGTTCCTGACCGCGCTGACACTTGGTGATGCAGAAGGTCCGCAGTTCTCTACACGGTGCGTGTGAGGCACCAGCAGGCATTGCCCACGGAGCCCTCTAGTCTTGGAGATACTCACAACCCAGCCAGACACAGCCCTGAGCATCCCTGGCGCTGGGAGGGCGGACTGGCTCCCGTCCCGCTGTCCTTGCCAGCCTCAGCCGCCGCGTGAAGGATGACCCTCTTGGCAAACACGTGGCTGTCTCCGGTGGGTCTCGGCAGAGGAATCGGCAGCTGCTCCTGTGCCAGCAGTTGGTTTTCCATCTTAAAAGAAACACAACCTTTGCTTTCATTTCAATCAAACCCCGGTGTGCACGGAGCACGCAGCGTCTCGCAGCCTCCCCAGCCACGCAGTACACAGCAGCAGCTCGGTTTCTGACAGCAGCTTCTCCCTTTCCTTGCCACCATGCGGCTGGCACTGCATGTGCGCGTTGACAGTCTGCACAGCTGCGGCACGAACGGGAGCAGGAGCACTTGCAGCAAAGCCTTCCCCTCCTCTGATCTCTGGGGTGATGGCAAAGGCTGTGCCCCCGCGGATTTGACCCCTCCGCGCGGTTTGACTCCCGCCCCGTGCCGCTCGTCGAGTTCGCAGTGTTTTGCCAGCAAATGAAGGAGGGGGGTACCTGGGTGAACTTCTGTGAGGCAGGGGCACTCTGCCATTTGGCTCCAGAGTGCCTGCAGCAGGCTCCAGGAGTTACCTGGCTCCAGGAGACTCAGCGCAGGTTGCTGGCACAGCCCTGCTGGCTCCTGTTTGGGGAAGCTGCTGAGTGCCGCGGGCTTGGCTGCGGGGCTGCGCCCTCGGCGCACGGCAGGTTCTCCCCTGCACTCAATGTAGGGTTTTGGTGTTGCTACAGAGCCCGTCGCAGCCCGTTCTCCAGGCCTGTCTGGCCGTGAACAACCGCAGGGAGGTCCCTCAGTTGCGTACCCACTTTGTATGGGGTGGTTGTCAGAGCCACTTGTGTGTGCAGCACATCCCAGCTTCCTCTCCTTGTTCCCTGGGAGAAGAGAGCACCCCCAGCTCTCTGCACCCTCCTGTCAGGCAGTTGCAGACAGCAGTGAGCTCTCTCCTCACCTCCTTCTCTCCAGACCACCCAGCCCCAGCTCCCTCAGCTGCTCCTCACAGGGTCTGTTCTCCATCCCCTTCCCCAGCCCTGCTGCCCTTCTCTGGCCCCGCTCCAGCCCTCGATGTCTGGACAGAGCGTCACCATAGAGAAGCCTCCCCTTCTCCTGTGCTCCTGCAGTCTTTCTCCTCCCTCTTACTCAAAACCACGAGGTGCACGCTAAGGCTTTGAGCTGGTTTGGTGCTGAATGGGCTGCACTGGCTCAGTCTGCGGCTGCTCGGGGAAGGGGTTGAATAGGAGCTCTCATGTCTGCTCCCGCTCCAGCGCCGGCTCTTTGCAGCTGGAGGTGTCGTCTGAAGTCCCGTTGCCTCCCAGTCGTTCAGATCCTTCTTCTCTTGGAGTCTGGTTAACGCGCGCGGTGTAGTCAGGGTCCAGCCCCTCTGCATTTAGACCCGAGAAGTTTGGAGAAGGCCTGGACCTTTGTTTGGGATCTCTGGAGGAGCCCAGCGTCAGCTACAGGGGATGGCGACCGTGCTGTGCCCTGGCCATAGGGGTCCCGAACCTGGACGCGGGTGATGTCGCTTCTTCTCGGTGGAGTGTCTGCAGGCAGCAGTTTGGAAGGAGGCTGCCAGGGCCCAGACACCTCCATCCGCTTCCAGGAGACCTTAGTAAGTGGCCCCAGTCGGGGTTTTGCTTTCCACAGGGAGGGCAGGAGTTCCTGCTGGCTGCCAGGATGAGGCTCTTGCTGGGCATCCCCACCAGCTGCCCCCCTTGGGCTCCCTCTGGGAAGGTGGGTGTGATGCTGAGGAGGGTCCTGGTGCCCTTCCTGGTGATTCCTGAGGGTCACTCCTCGCAGCAGCTGCACCGGGAGCTCTGGTGTGGCTGTGTGTCTGGGCGTCCAAGCGTGGCACGAGGGGCAGTGTTCTCTCCGTGGGGCTCCCTCGTCCCGGAGCACTCTGGGCTGCTGGTGTGAGTAGCTGGAATGGGGAAGGCCGATCTCAGGCTCATCTGCATGCAGCCGTGGCTCTCCCACCCCCCTGCAGTATCTCACCTGTCGTGGAGAGGCTGCGGCTCGGCCCAGAGCAGTGCCACGAGCCTTCTTCTTGCTTCATTTACTCACTGGCACTTTGCAGTCAAGGAGGACATTAAGGGCCTCGCGTGAAGTGCTGTTTTGATGGCACTGCCTGTCTGAAGAGGCAGCTTCGGGTTCGTCGGGGCGTTATCAGTGAGGATGTGCTCATCCGAGCGTTAGTGCGGCGCGGTTAATGCTTCCTGCTGGTTAAACCCGGCACCTCTGAGCCACCCGCCCCCCACAGCCGGGCTCTAAGCAGCTGGCAGGGTCAGGGTGGGTGCGCAGTGCCCCTGCCTTCCCAGCCACGAACCCACCCAGACCTTTAAGCGCTGGGATAAGCAGCTCAAAGCAGCCCATGGAGCCAGCTCGAGTGGCTGGGATCTGCTTCTCAGCTCATGCCGGTGTCTCCGTCTCTGCAGCCCCCATCGTGTGGTGCTGCTCTCCCGGGTCCCGCGCACCGGGAGCCTTCCTGCTCCTCATGGTCCGTGTCTCCCCAACGTGTGTCCCCTTGGCTCTCAGGTCTCGTCTGGGCTGGCCAGCGAAGTCCAGGCAGCCCTGGGCTCTTGCCCTGCCTGTTTGTGCCTGTGTTTCCTGGGCTCTGCGGGCAGAGGTTCCTAATGGGAGCTCCAGCTCTGTGCTCTGCAGGGGAAGGAACCCCTCTGGTGGCGCCGAATGTCGGGGATTCAGGGGTGTCAGAGCAGCGCCTGTGGGGCACCGCGCTGGGGCTGGGCCCGGGTGTGACGGCTCTGCAGCGTGAGGGCTGCCAGGCCGACAGCAGCCTCCTGCTGACCCAGAGGCTTCTGCTTTCTGTCGGGCTTTTCCTGCCGCTGCTGCTGCTCTTCCCCGCAGTGTCTCCACAGCACGGCTACGCTAGGGTGTAAAAGGTGACACCTGCAGACACCCCCTGAGCTTCTCACGGGCGCTCCGGAGGCTTCTGGCAACAGGAAGGGTCCAAGGCCAAGATGGATGGGGCTCTGGGCAGCCTGGTCTGGCGAGAGGTGTCCCTGCCCGTGGCACCGGGTGGAACTAGATGATCTCTTGATTCCGTGAGCTAACCTGGCTGAAACGGTCTCTGTGGACATTGTGAAGGTGCTTGGGGGAAGTAGAGTCCTCCGTGCCCACGAGCCCAGTCTACTGGTCTCTGTTACAAGAACAGGGTGCTGCGCAATGCAGGTGTCTGCCTGTTAATGAAGGAGCCCGGTGACGCGCGCTCGGGCGACGGGAGGGCGTCTGCCCGGAGGAAGGGGCAGTCCGGCAGCCGGTGGGAATGCAGAGCGGGTTGGAGGCGCCAGCGTCCTGAAGCAGCACGGCTTTAATCGCTCCTTCCTGCGAAGTGACAGGCAGGAGCAAGTGTCCCTGGGGATGATTTATGCCCGGACTAGGCGCGGGCTGCAAAAATAGACGGCGTTTCAATCACTGCCGACCTTGAAACTCTGCGGCGGGGAAGCTGGCGACCCCGGATACAGAGCAAACAGAGCACACGGGGTTTCTCCACACAAACAGCCCAGCCCCCGTGACGCTAATGCCATCTGCTTGGGCATTCAGCGGCAAACGGGGCGCTCCGTGCCTGCACTCAGCCGTGGCGGGACGCAGCAGCGGGACCCACGGGCCGCAGCAGAGCCTGGAGCTGCCTCGTGTGAGCAGCCTGCCTTCAGCGGGCAAGCAAAGCTGTGAGGAAGCTGTTTGGAAGGAAGGAGGAGAAGCTGGCTGTGCCTGCGTGCGGGGCACGGCGTTTGCTTTTCTCCTTTGCTCGACGCTGCTCGCAGATCTGCGCCTCTCCTCGTCCCTCACAGAGCAGCAGAAAACCCATTGCAGGCTGCCGGGGGCTGGAGAAGCACCGACCCCCCTGAGCTTCGCCTGGCAGCTCGCAGGCACACTGGGTTGGGTTGAAGGAACCTTCAGGGCTCCTCTAGTGCCACCCCCTGCCCTGAGCAGGGACAGCCCCGACCAGAGCAGGGTGTGCAGAGCCCCAGCATCCAACCTCACCTGGGATGGGGCTGCTTCTTTGGGTCTTGCCATCAGGGCCTCTCTTCACTGCCTTGGAGCCACTGCCCATCAGCAAGCGGGGGAGAGAGCTGGCAGTCACCAGTACAAACCAGTGACAGCCCCTGCACTGAAATACCCTCTGCTCCAGCAGCTGGGCATCGTGACTGGTCAGTGCCTTGTGGCAAGGGCGGTGAAGCCTCCGCAGCACTCCTCACCCTCACATCTCTTTCTCTCCTGAGCCTCGGCTGTGGAAGCAGAGGGATCCGTTCAGCACACGCTGTTCTCGGGACTGGGACGCGTGGGACAGGAGCATCCCGGGGCGGCAGAGCGTCCCTCATGCAATACTCTCCCCTCCTTTCCCATCCGTTGGCGGCAGATCCAGTGCCGCTGCAGCAGCCGTCAGAGCCCTTCCCAGCACCCAGCGCTGCTCACCGAGAGCAACTTGGGGCTGTCATCAACACGCCGTCGACGGCAGTGTCTGTGCGGGAAGGCTGCCAGGGCGTGAAGGAGTCGATACTAGAGTGGAGAGTCACAGATGAAGTTACTACGGAGGATGATTAGCTAATTGCAGCTAATTACTTGGCAAACACAGCGCCCAGACCCAACAGAAACTCATAAAGAAGCCTTTTGCTCGGTTTCTTCGCGGCTAACGGGGTAATAAGGCCCCAACTCTTCTCCTGCAACCGGCTCTCTGTTTGCTTTACAGGCTGATACCTGCTGATAAGATGCTCTGCTTTCAAGTGATAAATTATCTTAATTAGCTTTAATTGTTCGCAGACAATTTTATGCAAATGGAGACACTGAAGGAGCAGAGGGGGTTCAGCTGTGGGGGAGCAGCGCTCCCTTCTCCTTTTCAGCCTGGAAGAGGAGCTGCTGCGGCCCGGGGCAGCCCTGGGGCGCCCGTGTGCGGTCTGTGGGACCACAAGCTGCTGCTGCTCTTTCCTCAGTCCCTCCCCAGAGCGATCGGCCGCTCGCTGCTTGCTCTGAGCCCCCCAGCCAGGACGCTCTGGCGTGTGGAGTCTTTTCCCTGTCGCTTTCTTTCCCCAGCTGCCAACTGGCCACAGACTGGGTTCCACTGGTGCTTTTCTGTGCAGGTGTAAAGCAGCCCTCACCTCCTCCGGGGGTTCGGTGACTCTCGGGGTTGCCATCCTGGAGTGGGAGAAGTGCAACAGGAGTAGAGCAGACTCCCCTCAGCGTGTGTTAGGAGACCTTCTCTGCAGGCACTGCCCGGGCACCTGCTTTAGCAGGAGGGTGGCACTAGGTGACTCCCCAGGTAGCACCCCCCAACGCCCCCCTGCCTGGGGCTCTGTGCTCTTCTGCTCTTTGCCAGCCAACTGCATGTGCTGGTCGCCCCAGACGAGGGGCTGAGCACCCTGCAGCCCCCAGCTGAGGAAGGCCAGCGGCAGGATGTGGAGCAGCATGCCATGGCTGCACGCAGGCCCTGCTGGACGGGCCGAGCCAGGGGTGTCCAGTTTCCATCGAGAACACCCTGTAAAGGGGTGTGTGGGTGGGGGTCCAGCCGACCTACCGACCCCCCTGTGCGGTGCCGTCGGAGGGCAGGTCTGCAGCCTCGAGTCGGGAGCTCCCCTCTGTGCTCCTGGTGCAGGTAGCAGTGGGACTGGCAGCTCTTGGAGAGGCTGCAGCACGGTGGCTGTGTCGGAAGCACAAGCCCCAGTGTGTTCCTGAAAGGATGCAGCTGGGCCCTGCTGGTTGCCAGGCTGGGGTTTACTGGCCAAGCCCTGGTTTGCCCCTGTCTCCCGCCTGCCTGAGCCTTCTGTGCTGCCCTGGCCTGATCCTCTGTGCTGAGAGCTGAAGCAATAGGTGCCAGCTCCCTGGTGGGCTCTGAGCTGGCTCCTCGGTGGCCCCTCCGTGGTGCTGGCCCAGGGAAGAGAGTTGAATGCACCCCTTCCCCATCCTCCCAACCCTGCAGGGGCCTGGACAACTGCTGTGAGATGTCTGTGTTTCTCAGAGAAACCCATGAGTGGGGTTCGGGGGGTCCTCCCTACCGCTGGTGAGTTGGCATCAGCGCGGTGGCTGCTCCCTGGGCCTCGGGCAGAAATGATTGAGGCCAAACGGACCGAGTCCCTTGCTCTGAAGGGTGAGCGAGGCTCTCCTTCGGCTGTCAGTGGGTCTGGAAGCTGAACAAGTGTAGAAGAGCCCGAAGACTGTGAGGAGGCTGACAGAGCTGTGTGTGCATCACAGCTTACCGCAGCACGGGAGGCTTTGCTGCCACCCCCACTGCCCCCAGGCACTGCTGGTCCCGCAGCTGACCGGTCCGGTTCGGGTTGGGAGGAGGCTCTGCAGGCAGACTCCTCCTGCCTAGCAGTTGGAATCTCAGGTGAGGCTTAGCAGTGCCCTTAATTCCTCCCGGAGCCGGCTCTTTCCCTTACTTCAGACCAAGGCTTTCTCTTGACCCCTGGCCTCTCCTCGCAGCAGTGGCCTCGGTGACCTTTCCTCGTGCTTTAAAGATTGAAAACACCAATAGCTTCTCAGTCTGCTCACCTGAATGGGAATGCCAGCTTTGCCCACAGCCTTTAGCAGCACACGGAGCTCGAGCGAGCCCTGGGTGCCGATTCCATTGCCCAGGAGTAGAGAGGGCTTTGGCCGTGGCTGGGAGTTGCTGTAATCCCGAGGAACAGGGGGAAGCTTTGCAAACAAGCAGGAATCCACGGGCAAAGCTGGTTCCAGCCACGAGCTGCACTTAAACCGGGCAGTCTCTTGCCTTTGGTTTCCCTGGGCTGCCCTGCTCTAAGCGGATGTGGTGGCTACTCCCTCACTCTGGTGCTGTCTGCTGACCTTACAGGACCCCCGCAGCACTGTGTCCTGCCCGAGCAGCTGGCATTCCTGCTGGATTTGGTTACCTGTCCTCAGAAGCAGCTCTGGTGTCCCTGGTGTTCGGGTCTGTGAGCACACAGCTCCAAGGGTTGGAACCGCCTGCTTGCCCAGAGCCACTGCCAGCTCTGTGGGTGCAGACCGAGCAGTGGGTGATGGCACAGGGGGAGATGCTGGGAGGTTTGGGGAGGAGGAGGGGGAGGAGGAGGAGGAGTAAATACGAAGCTGGCTGGAGTTTGGGCCACAAAAAGGCAGAGGTCTGAGTGTCGGTGGTGAAGCTGCCAAAGAGCCCCCCGTTTGCTGTCAGTGAAGTATCAGGAGCTGAACCTTCAGCAAACTCCTGCCTCCCCTTGCTCTTTAGAAAAGGTAGTGAACTTTATTCAACTTCTCCAGGAGGTGCCGAGGTAGCTCCTTCCGCAGCCCGGCTGAGCAGGAGGCTGCGGTGGCTGCCCAAAAATCAACACTCTCTGCAGACCTGACCTTTGAAAATCCAGGCTTGAGCCTCCCTTATCTTCAAATTCCTGAAACGTGAAAGAGCACGGGGAGCTGAGCTGCTGCCTCCCCTCCTGGCTGCCTCCCCAGCTCTGCGGTTGCGTGGGTAGTCGGTGATCAGGAGTGCCCGCGGGAGCTGCCTTGCCGAGAGGAAGGCAGGTCTGCAAAGACTCCAGAGTCCAGTGGGGTGAATCCTGAGGGTGCTGGGAGTGCAGTCCCCGTGCAGAGCGGGGGCCCTGAGGTGTCAGATGTGGGTGCTGTCTCTGCAAGCGAACAGAGTGTGAGGTGCCACAGCTGTGAGAGCCAGGGGGTTGTGTTTTGCCTTCAGCTAGAATGAGAAGAACTGGGAAGCTGTGGCCGTGGCCTCTCCAGCACCCACGTGCCGAGTTCTCGGGAGAACAGGGGCTCATCACCCCTGCTGGCTGCGTGAGCTGGGTTCTCACTCTGACTGGAGGGCTGTGTGGCAGTGCATCCCAGCAACGTGTGAGGTGACCGTGAGCCCTGTCTGTGCTCTGCTGCCTCGTGAGAGTTCCGGAGCAGCGGGGAGCCTGCTGCTGATTCTCCAGTGTAGGGGAGAGCTGGAGAGTTAGCAGCATTTTACGCTGTGGTGGTGCAGAGGGACCTCCAGCGGGTCAGGAGGAGCAAGGGTGCAGTGTTTTGCACTTTAGAGCTCTGAACGGGGGGGTCAGACTGTGGGGCCCTGTGGCTGGGGTCAGGGTTCTTGGCACTGGTCTGAGTGCTGCTGCTGGGACTGTTGGAGGCGCAAGTAGGGGCGCGTGTGCTGTGAAGGCTTTGGGGGTTCAATCAGGTGTAGCTGAGAGGGTGTGAGTGGTGGAGCTTGCTCAGGGCAAGACTGCTGGCTCAGAGACCTGCCGCTCTTCAAGCCCAGGTTTCCTCTGCAGCCTCGCTGTGCCCCTGAAGATGGGGCTTACAAGCTTGGCTGTCCCATCCCCATGATTTAATGGCCACAGCGGTACCCGTGGCCTTGGGGTTCTCTGTGGGCATCTGCCTCTTGCTGGTCTGGGCTGGCTTTCATGGGCAGCTTAAACAGTCCCTGAGCAGAAGAGACAGCGTCGCGGGGTGTTGCTGGAGTTCACAGTGAGGTTGCCACGAGCCCCTGGAGATGGTGCCGTCCGGCGGGTGTCCTGCTGTCCCGTCCACTCATGGACCAGATCCATCCCGTACGTGCTGATACGAAGGGAAGGAAGGGGCTAAAGCAGACGAAGGAGGCAGCTTGCGGCTGCCGTGCCCAGCTCTCAAGCTGTTGCTGATCTTCCTCTGGTGAGGAGGCCGTTCCTGACCTTCGGGTAGGGAGTGCTGACCCTCAGGCTCTCGGGGTCTTCAGAAGTGCAGTAGTACTGGGCAGTGCTTCTTGGTTTGAGACGCCCTGCGAGGCAGTAGGGGACAAAGCGAGGACCTTGGCTGCCCTCCAAGGCTCTGGTTCTCTCATCCCTCTTTAAAAGGTTCCCAGTGGGATGCACAGATTACCAGCTGCCTCCTGGGCCAGTGCCAGCAGCCTCCTCGGCGGCCGTTAGAGGTTTGTGCTCAATCCCCAAGAAAATGCAGCCTGTGAAGAGAAAGCAAACCCTGTCATTGTGGGTGAGATTGAAATCCTCGGGGCTTAATGCAGGGGCTGGTGGAAGCCCAGATAAATATTGATGGTGGGAAGAGCTGGCCCTGCAGAAAACAGCCCTGACTGCGTTCTTGAGACGTCTGTTTTACTCCCGGCTCCTCTGGGTGCTGGGGCTTCACCCTGGCTGCAGCCCTGGGGTGTCAGCATCAAGGGTCCTTTGCGGGAGGAATGTGATGGTCATGCTGGTGGTTTCTCGTGCCTCACAGCAGGTTCTGTCTGGTTGCTTGTCTGTTCCTGCACCCCTGTGCCTGCCTCTGCCTTCCCGGGTCTTCAGCTCCGTCCCATGCAGATTCCCTGCCTGGTGGTGATGACAGCGAAGAAGCCGTTCCCTTCACCCCCGAAGCAGATTGTCCAGCTCTAGCTGTGTTTCCTTGACTGTGCGTGGCTGGTCTGTAGGTCTGGGGTCTCCTGAGCCCATCTCTTACTGTCCCATGCCCTGTGCCCGTGTGTTCCTGAGCAGTGGGATGCCCTGGGAGTGCCCGGAGCTCCGGCAGGTCCTCGGGTTGATCTTGGGGCAGCTCTGAGCTGTTTGCAGAGCAGAACTTGCCCTTCCCAGCACGGCACTAAACCAGCCCAGTGGCGTTCATGGGATAACCACTCGCTGACCCCGTCGATGCCTGCGAGTGGAGCGTGGCACTGCTGATACTCCTGCTCGTGCATCGGAAGCCAGGCACAACAGCAGGTCCCCCAGCTAGCTGCTCAGGCCAGTGGAGGCTGTGGTGTGCTAAGGCGGGCCAGCATGGGCGCCGGGGGAGGCCAGCTGTGCCTTTCCTTGTCACCCTGGCTGTTGGGCAGGTATCTGTGCGGTGGGGCTCTGCAGGCAGCAGTGGGAGGGAGGCAGCGTGAGGAAGAGAGGCTGATGCCGTGAATGTGAGAGAGTGGGGTGATCCTTCTGGCCCTCCCCAAACACCTCCTCTGTGGCAGTCACCCTAGGGATGTGGGGAGTCCAGCCCGTGGGTTAAGGGAGCTCTGGTTAACCCCCTGTGCTCACAGCTGAAGCGAGGTGGGAAGAGCCTGGCTCCCTCCTCCCCAGGGTTTAGAGCTCTGCACACACAGCTCCCACGTCCGGGGGGTCAGGACCGACTGAAGGTGCCGCATGTGCTCAGCTCCTGACTGAGGAGCAACTTGAGTGGGCAAGGGACCCTGCAGCTGCAAGCGGGTGCTGTGCTGCCTGGGCCGGGTGCAGGAGTGCCCGGAGCTTGGCCGTACCCTGCGGAAGGAAGGGCTGGAAAACGGGGTGGGAGCGGGGCCCCTCCTGGGCTTGGGGTTTGTTGCCTCCTGTTTGGAGGCCATACCTGGATCCTGGTATTACCCCTCCTGGCCCCTCCTGGGCTTGGGGCTTGTTGCCTCCTGTTTGGGGGCCATACCTGGATCCTGAGTGCAGGCGTTTGTTGCCCGCTGCTCTCGCCTCTGCCAGCAGCTCTCTGCCTGGGGACGCTGGGGAGGAGAGGGAGGTTGTTTTGCAGAGCAGTGGGGATTTTGCTTCAGCTAATTGTGAGCGGTGCTGCTGCAGTTGGTTTATGGAAAACACTTGAGAAGGCAATTGCTGTAATGATAGAGAAGCGCTAGCAAATGGCTCCTGTAATAGCTGTTCCACTGCGGAGCGCGCGTATCCGTCAGGCTGCTGGCTTCTGGGCAGCTAAACCCAGCGGGCTGGGGGGCTCTGCAGTCCTTGCTGTGGTGCTGAGCGGCATCACAGGGTCACCTGGGCTCAGAAGGACCTTCAAGATCATAGAGTCCAACCATGACTGGCAGGGGCTGCCCCGGGGGGCTGTGGAGTCTCCTTCTCTGGAGCCTTTCAAACCCCCCTGGGCTGTTCCTGTGCCCCTGGCTCTCGGGGCTCCTGCTGTGGCAGGGGGACTGCACTGGGTGATCTTTTGAGGTCCTTTCTGGTCCCTGTTGCTCTGAGTCTGTGTGAATCAGCAGTCCTAAATCCCTGTCATCACTTCTCCAGCCTGACCTGAGTATTGGAGATCCTTCTGTGCTGAGGTCAGCATCTTCTCCCTAAAATAACCCACCCCGTGAAGGAAGGAGCTGGGACTGATGGGTGAAGAGGGTCAGGAACCACAGGACGGGTGGCCTTATCTCTTCTGGCCTAGTTCACCCGGCCACGGGAGACAGGATTAGGGCTCTTCTGCCAAAGAGAGAGAGAGTCCTTCATCCCTGGGCTCCTGAACCCTGGCGAGCGGAGCGCTTGTGTGCTGATCCCAGCTCTACCAGCCAGGAAGGGACCGTGAAGACGCGAGTCCTCCCGAGGTCCCGTGAACCGCTTCACGATGCAGCGGGAGGCAGAGCGGCCCAGCCCTGGCAACGAACCCACTGACAGCCGTGTGGGCTGGAGGGCAGGAAAGAGTGGAATGGGTTTGACTCTGCAAATGGCTGTGGTGATGAGAGATGGAAATGAGGACTGAAGGGCTGGAACGTTTGCAGAGAAGGAGACTCCACAGCCCCCCTGGGCAGCCCCTTCCAGGGCTCCGGGACCCTCTCTGGGAAGAAGGTCCTGCTGAGATGGAGAGGGAACCTCCTCTGCTCCAGCTGGCACCCAGTGCCCCTTGTCCTGTCCCCAGATGCCCTTGAGCAGAGCCTGGCTCCATCCTCCTGACACCCACCCCTCACAGACTGAGAGACAGCAATGAGGTCCCCCCTCAGCCTCCTCTTCTCCCAGCTCCCTCAGCCTCTCCTCAGCAGGGAGGTAGTCAAAGCTGAACCCTCTTCTTTGGGGCTGTGCTGACTGTGCTGCCAGTGAGCTGTCGGCGATTGCCGAGGATGTGGGAAGAAGGCTTTTGCAGTCCTGGGCCCTTCTGAAGGGCACTCTCCTGTTGTGTGGCCCTCTTCCAGCAGTGTTCTTGTTGAGGTGGCCTTGCTGCTGCCTCTGGTGGGCTCACGGGCAGATCCCTTCTTGCTGTGGTGGGAGATGCCATCCTGAGAGCTCATTGCTACTGGAGGTGGCCTCAGGAGAGAGGGTCTTGGCTAACACTATCTGTTCTCAGGTGTCTTGAGTGGAGGTCTGTGTTCTTGGGCATGCAGATCCAAGTGTTGGCAGCCCGAGTGATACTGAGGAGCAGGGCCTCAGCTGGCTCTTGTATTTTAAGATAAGGGACCCCTTATTCTGCAGTTTGGAGCAGGGCAGCCTGACAGTAGCCAGCACTCTCACCCTGTTTCACTGGTCCTTCCTGGAGTGGCGGCTGCTGTGGCACCTGCTGCCTCCCTCCTGCCTCTGAGGGCTTCTTTGGGTTCTTCAGGGAGCATCCCTGACCGCGTTAGTCTTACCCGGATGGCAAAACCCAGTCTCGCTAGGTTATTCCTGCTGCCCTCCGTGGGCCTGGTGCCTGGCCTCGCTGCAGGGCACTAGCTCGGAGCAGTCTGTGCTGCCTGTGTGTGGCCCCCTCCTGCAGCCTCCCTGGGCTGTGGAGCTGTGAGCAGCCCTCAGGTCCCTGGTGCTGCTCCAGTGGAGGGGTGATGGGTTCACTCTATCCTTTCCCAGCTCCCGTGGAGGGGTCAGGGCGTGCAGCAGTGGGCTGGGGCAGAGGTCTCTGGTCCGAGCCCCACACCAGCTCAGGGCTTGGGGACCGCTTATGGCCCAGCTTTGGGGTGGGTTCAGTCTTGGGTTGGGCTGCCGGCCTCGGGCTCGGGTTAGAAGCTGGGTAAACATCTCTCTTCATGTTCGCCTGGCTCCGCGCTGCCCCAGTGCCGTGTAAATCACACAGAGAAAGTTGCTTACAGATGGGTTAATGAGATGTGGCCCAGAATGTTCTCGGGAGCAGCCTCCACCCGCTGCTAATTAGGCACTGGAGCCACTGATCTAATTTTAGCCAGAGACTGCCTTTGGTCCTGGAGGAGCTGAACACGCTCCCCCAGCTCGTGGAGAAGCCCCCGCACGTTAGAACACAGGATTAATAATGCATTGGGTTGGTTTCTGCACCACCAGAGCCCTCCAACCCGCGGCTCTGCCTTCCTGCTCTGAAGCCTCTCTGCTGCGGAGACGGAGAGCTGGGCCCCTCTCTGTGTGCTTTACCCCCCTGCTCCGCTCTCTGCAGCTGCTGGCATGTGGGAAGGGGGGAGCAGGGAGAGTGGGGGCGCCAGGTAGATGGAGGGGAGCGTGGTGTGGTTTGGCGAGGGGGAGGCGATTGAATGAGGGGAGACAGCAGAGCAGAGGCAGTCACGATGCAGACCTTGTGATAGAGGAAAGCTGAAAGGGAAAGGGGAGGGGATGTCCCCATCTACCGTGAGCTGGACGGGGTTTGCTGGGGTCGTCCTGGCCACCCTAATACCCAGGGCTCGGCTTTTCCTCTGGGGAGCAGGGATGGGCTGCTGCACAGCAGCATCTGCAGCTAGATGGCACAGTCAGCTCAGCACAGAGTGCACTGCAGACCCTCACAGCATCGCTCATCCCGCGGGACTCTGCTTTTATTGAAGCCAGGAGAAGCCTGAAGAGCCCTGAGCACCTTCCCCGGGGGCCGTGTCGGTACTGAGCCCTTCTGCTCTTAACTGGTGCCAGCTCTGGGCTTAGAACTGGTGTTTGGCTGAGTAGAGCCGTTTAAAAGGCTGCAGGTTGAAGAGCTTGTGCTGAGGGAGGGGAGTCTGCCTGCTGTGCTGCAGGATTGAGTCTGCAAGAGAAGGGGGGGGAACCCCAGCCCTGAGTGCTGCTGCGTTGCTGGGCAGCTTGCACCTCTTGCACCCTCCCTCTGGCCCTCGCCGAGGCCGAGTGTGTGTCCCCACCCTGCTGCAGGGCTGTGCTCCTCCACCCCTCCCAGCAGAGCTGGGTGATGGGGACCAGGCTGGTAGCGGGATCACTGCTGCTAGAATCTGACTGCTTCAGGTTGGGGAGGACCTCTAAGGTCATCAGGTCCAACCTTCGACCCAGCACCTCTGTGACCCAGACGGCCCCAGCTGCTTGCCTTTTGAACCCGCTGGGGGTGGGCACTCTGCTTGTGCCCAGAGGGGGAAAGCTGCCCTTTCCAGAAGTGCTCAGGGGGATGTGGAGCCTGAGGAGCCCCCTTTCCATGAGGCTGGTGGGGATCCATGGACACACAAATATGGAAAGGGTGGGGGTCAGGAGGAGGGAGCCAGGCTCTGCTCAGGGGCACCCAGTGCCAGGACAAGGGGCACCGGGTGTCAGCTGGAACAGAGGAGGTTCCACATCAAGAGGAGAGGCAACGTTCTCCCTCTGAGGGTGCCAGAGCCCTGGCAGGGGCTGCCCAGGGGGGCTGTGGAGTCTCCTTCCCTGGAGCAGTTTCAAACCCTCCTGGGCTGTTCCTGTGCCCCTGGCTCTGGGGGCTCCTGCTGTGGCAGGGGGACTGGACTGGATGCTCTTTCCAGGTCCCTTCCAGTCCCTGACACTCCAGGATGCTGTGAAATGCTCCTTAAAAAGTGCACAGAGGCGCCCTGTTTCTCCTCTTCTCCAGGCTCAAACCCCTCAGCCTCTCCCCAGCAGCCTCTCCCTCCAGTCCCCTCCCCAGCCTCGTTGCTCCTCTGCACCCGCTCCCGCTCTTCAGTCTCAAAATGAGAGACCCACAGCTGCTCCCGGGACTTGGTCTTGAGGAGCAGCCCTGCCAGAGCCCCTGTGGGGATGGCTGTTCTCCCTGAGGATGTTTCTGGCCCTGTGCTGCCAAGTGCCAGCTGCTGATTGACTGGGCTCTGTTTGCAGAGCCCGTTGCTGTTAATGAACTCTTCCCAGCGTGGCAGGACCGGAGTCGCTGGCGTGAGATGTGCGGAGCGAGCCGTGGGCTCAGCCTGGGTGCCACTGTCTGACTCCCAGTGCGGGTTGTGCTTTTTTTGGGGGGGCTGCAGTGAAGGGGTCACAAATCCTCCTCCGTTTGGAGATTCCCCCGCTTAATTCCTCAAGAGAGCAGCAGCACCCTGCCCTGCTGGTTCTGCTCAGAGCAGGGTGCTGGGTGGTGCTGAGGCTGCTCCCAGACCTGAGTACTGGTAGCTGGTGGCAGAAAGGGAGCAGCTGCCCCGTGCCCTCTCGGCATCAGGAGCAGCAGCAGCATCTGCCTTACCCCGCGCCACAGCTCCTAGCGCAGAGCGCGCCGCAGTTACCGGGGAGCAGCCCGGTGGTCTGGATAAATCACGGGGCCAAGCAGGCGTCTGTGGATGCTCGGGAGCTTCGGAGGAGCTGGGCTGCCATCGATTCCTCCACGGAGAGAGCGCAGCCGGCTCCCGGCACTCGACCCTCCCCGAGTGGCTCAGACTCCGGGAAGCTGCCCTTGGTCGCGGAGTGTGGGCAACGGCAAGAGCAGCTGTGTCTGCTCCCTGGGCCGCGAGTCCCCTCCCTGTGCTGGGGCTCTCTGTCAAGGCTTTTTGCAGCAGGAGGTGCTGAGACCCAGGTGGCACCAAAGGCCAAGGGCACCCTGGCTGGGATCAGCACTGGTGTGGCCAGCAGCACTAGGGGCGTCGCTCTCCCCCTGCACTGGGCACTAGGGAGGCCTCCCCTCCAGTCCTGGGGGCAGTGCTGGGCCCCTCCCTGCAAGAAAGAGCTGGAGGGGCTGGAGCGGGCGCAGAGGAGCAATGAGGCTGGGGAAGGGACTGGAGGGAGAGGCTGCTGGGGAGAGGCTGAGGGAGCTGGGGGTGTTGAGCCTGGAGAAGAGGAGACTCAGGGGGGACCTTCTCCCTCTCTCCAGCTCCCTGAAGGGAGGTTGCAGTCGGGTGGGGGTCAGGCTCTTCTCCCAGGCACCCAGTGCCAGGAGGAGAGGGCAGGGCCTGAAGCTGCCAGGGGAGGGTGAGGTTGGCTGTCAGGAAGCCCTTCCTCAGGGAAAGGCTGGGGTTTTTATGCTCTGGAGTGTGATAACCCAATGCTTCAGCCCAGCTCTTGCAGTGGCCGCTAGCAGTGCCTCTTCTGCAGACTGGGGTGGAATGTAAAGCCAGATGAACTGCCTCACGCCATGAGGGCCAGCAGGAGCAGACTGGTGTCAGCTCCTCTGGGCTTGCCAGGGTGGCTGATGCTCGCTTCCCAGAGAGCCCTCTGTACTGCCCAAAGAGATCCCCACCTCCACTGCCATGCTCGCTCCTCAGGCACCTGTGACTCCTCTCATACTGCTGTGTCCCAGCTGCTTCATCTGGAGCCACGGGCAGCACTGCTGGCCTCTGGCCAGCCTGGAGTCCAGGCTTGTTGTGGAGAGAAGCACTGATGGCTCAGGCACCTGCTGGTGAAGTCCCTGGCACCGTTGGTGAGGTGGCCCAGCTGCCACCTGCCCAGGGGAGTGAGGCCCTGCCACACGCTGAGCCTGCCCGTGAGCCCCTGCTCCTTCTGCCGTGGCATGAGCTGCCGCCCCCAGGACGCCGCAGCGAGCAGAGCCTGCCCAGCGCTCTGAGAGCACTGCTGCCCCGTGCCTGAATCGCAGCGGGCTGAGGCCTCGGTGGAAAGCACGCGCGGTGTGAATGCAGGCAGTCCTCAACAGCAGAGCTCCCCATCCAGCTGCACTCTGTGCAGGTACTGGCAGCTGGGCTGCCTCCGTTCGCCCTGTGCTGACCCCCGTCGCTCTTTGGCAGCTGGGGGACACTGGCGGCGTGCTGAAGCCCTTGAGCCTCAGCACAGGTCCCTGCCTGTGCGGGTGGAAGCAGACAGACCTCTGCACGAGGCCTTTCTTCTCTCTCCGCTCTTCAGATCTCGGAGGTGTGACTGCGTGCCCCTCGTGCCGAGGTTCCTCCACAGTTCCAGGTGCAGGGGTTCAGCAGCGAGGGTTGTACCTGTTCCTGCGGGAAGGGCCTCTCTCGGGAGGACGCTGCTCCTGGCCTTGGGTTACTAACAGGAGCTGGACTGCTGGTGGCTCTGCTCTGCAGCTGGGTGCCCGTTGCCCCTCCGAGCAGTGCTCCGGGAGGGGTGCTGGTCTGCTTTGCTTCCTAAGCCCGATTGCCAAGCTCTGCTTTCATCAGCCTCCAGTGGCCAGCAACTGTCTGTGCTCGCTGCCCGCGTGGGGATCATCACCTGCCCGTGACTGGCGTCGGTGCAATCAGCCCCACTGTTGATGAACCCTTTGGTGAGCTCTCCTCGTCCTCCCTGTGTGCTTGGCTATGGAACAGGGTGGTTTGCTCTGAACCGGGTAATTCCAGGGCTGGCAGCCATCTGCCTGAGGTTATTGATGGTGGTGCAGCTCCCTCGCTGACAGATGAAGCTGTTCCTCCCTTCCTACCAGCCTCTCCGCTCTCGTTTTCTTCTCCTCAGTGAGCAGTCTCCTAACAGCTCCATCAGACCCTGTGCGCTCAGGGCGTCAGTGCCACGTCGAGTGGCAACCCAAGAGTTCCTTCTTTAGTCTCGGGGTGCTTGGAGATTTGGATTCAGATCTGCCCTGCGTCCTCTTGGTGATAACGAGGGGGGTCTGTGGGGTGTTCCGTCCCCTCTTTGCAGTCGCGGTGCAGGCGGCAGTGTGTGTTCCTGTGATGCTGCAAGCTTGCTCTGGCACACAGTGACCTGAGGAGGAGCAGTGCAAGAGCCACAGAAGTGGCTGAGAGCATTAGCCCCCTCATTGTGTCAGGAGAGCCCAAGCCGAAGTGCTTTGTTCAAGCAGGGATTATAAAGGGGGTGCTCGTGATGTGATCCCGTGCGGGGAGCAAGAGCTGGGTATAGCCCCATCTTCCCTGTCTTTGGCCAGAACAGCTTTGGGCTCGACCTGCTCTCCTGGCTTTTCCCAGGCTGGGGGGCATGTTAGCCACAAGCAGAGGGGAAGCAGGGGCACAGATGCTGCTGCCGGGTTCCTTGGAGCGGTGGAGTGCAGCTGTCTGTCCCGTCTTCAACCCGGGCTTTAGTTCCTCCCTTGAGGCCTTAAAGCCTTAAGCTGAGGGAGGGAGAAGCAGCAACTTCTCTCCTGCTCTCCGTGTGATCTCGAGGCACCCACACCGCCTTCACCAGTGCCCAGTTCCAGTGCCCAGTGCCGAGCTGCTCAACCCCTCCCGCGCTCTTTGTTCCTCGTCTGATTTCCCGTTTGCGCGGGCTGGAGGCTCATCTGAGGATGCCAGTGGCCACCAGTGCCCTGGTGCATGGCAGCCTGGTGCCCATTAGCGGCTCTGGCAGGAACAGCCCCGCGCTGAGTGTTTGCAGCCGCTGCGTTGGGGCTGTAGAGCCGTGAATCAGCGTGTCAGCGGCAGACAGGCCTGTAATGAGGAGACTGCTGTAGCTCGTGCTTCCCGGGCTCGAGCACCGCGAACGCTGTCCGGAGCGCTCTCCGGTTGAGCTGTGCTGTTTAGCATCTGGGGATGTGTTCCCTCTGAGCCCGTTCCCCTCTCAGCTGGGCACCGTGTCCTGCAGCCTCGCCCGACCAGCAGCGAAGCCCCGCTGATCGCTGCTGTGCAGCCCCAGCCCTGCTGGGAAGCAGGGAGAAGCTTTCAGCCACGGCTGCGTCACCAGTCACGGGCACGATGGTGTGTAAAATGGCTTAGAGTCCTCCTTATCGGATTAGCCACGGTAGCAGCAGTAGTAGCCAAAGCCTCCTCTGCAGACAGGTGCTGTCAGCCTTGATGCCATCAGCCTTGATGCCATCAGCGTCTTCCCTCCTGTGGCAGCTCCGGGCTCCAGGCAGCTCTGAGAATGCCTGCGCTTCACCCCGCGGCTCCTGCCCTGCTGCTTGTCCCCAGTTCCTGAGGATGGAGAGGGCCTGGCTGAGCGGAGCTGACACCCGCTGGCTTGGTGCTCTCCCCGGGGGCTGCTTTGTGCAGCTGGAGGTGAGGGCTTGGGAGAGACCCAGCCCGCCTGGCCCACAGGAAACGGGAGGTGTTGCCGGCTTTGCCTCACGGTGGTTAAGAGTGCTCGAGGAGTGGCATGGAGTACTCTGGGCTCACCCTGTCCCTTGCCTGCTGGGTGACAGCACTGCATCCCACAGCCGGGGGAGGTTTGGGCACCGCCAGCAGACCACACCACGCCGTCCAGGTCTCGCAGCTGCTCGGGTGCCATCCCCAGGGGGGTGTGCGGAGCCGAGCCAGCTGTTGGTCTTGCTGCCGTGTGGTGTTCCCAGGAGTGCTCGGCCATCCCTCCAGGGCTCTCTCCATCGTTCGGGCGGTTTACAACCAATGGTGACCTCTGCTGCAGCTGCCGGCGGCCGCTGTCGGAGCAGCCTGGCCTGGCAGGAAGAGCTCGCTCGGTGTCGGCCGCAGCCGGGGACCCGCAGGGCGGCTCACAGCGCCCGGCAGCCATTTGTTTGGAGCCCTGTAATTTCCCGTTCGTTGTTAATTGATTCCGTTGTTGCCCGAGTGCTGCTGGAGTGCAGCCACGCAGGGGCCCGAGGGCCTTAAATTAAACGCAGTTTCCTATCGAGCAGTTTGCGTGCGAGAGGCCGCGCTGCAGAGCTGACAGATGCACGCTCTCGGCTCTGTAAGCAGGGAGTCCGTCTGCGTTACGGCACCCCGATCTGCCCCTGGCGAGCAGGGAGGTGCGCTTGGTGTCCTATTGATCGCAGCGTTACCGACTGGTGCTGGGAAATCAATCCGGGGCCTCTCCGGAGCCGTCACCGGCCAGGATCCTTTGGATCACGGCTGGCTGTGATTTGTAGTTCTGCCGTTAGCGTTCCTGCAGACTTAAAGCGTTGATTCTCCATCCTCACACCTTCCTTCCAGCACCATCCAGTCCTCCTTATCTGAGCCCCCCTTGGCACGGGCGCTACCCAGAAGCATCCCCCTGCTCGCGCGGGCACGCTTGCTTCAGTCAAGCTGCAAAGGGAGTTCAGGTATCGGCCAGGGTCAGGGATCTCCTGATGGGCAGCAGCGTCTGTAGCTGTGGGAACAGAAGGATGGGCTGTACCCGCTCGGTCGGTGGGTTCTTGGTGGAAGTGGGGAGCAGGGCTTTCTCAGAGCAGCAGTGCCGCCTTCACAGTGAGCTGCTGCACTGCCTGCGTCGCCACGGGCTGCTGTGGGTGGAGTGGCACTGGCCACCATCCCCAGGCCAGGGAAACTCAGCCTTGCAGCAGCTGAGGGAACTGGGGACACTCAGGGGAGACCTTCTGTTGGCGGTGACCTGGGTTACTGGTTGGACTCTGGTCTTAAAGGACCGTTCTCTGATGGTGTCTCCCAGTGCCGAGCACTGGGCTGAGCTGCCTGGACTCTGGTTTTGACTCTTTCGGGGGTTTTTCACGCTCGAGAAGCCTTTGGCTCCCTCTGGAGCAAGTGAGGGCAAGCTGTGCCAGACCAGGCACTGGTGCTGTGCCGTCCCTCGGCTCCTCGGCTGAGCCTCGCGGGTTTGTTCGTGGAAAACCCTCTGTCCTGAGCCCAGTGCTCCCTGTTCTGTCTGCTGGGGAGGTGGAAGGCTCCTCCTTGCGAGGGTGGACAGCCTGTGAAGGGAGAAGAAACCCTGGTTGTAAAAACCCATCGGAGAGCTTTGTGGGGCACTGGCTGCCTCGTGTGGCACCGAGGGCAAAGCCCCCAGCCCTGCTGTTGGCCGCCCTTAAGAAGGGGTTCTCTGTCTGTTAGGGGATGCTGGAGCTGTGTGCTCTAGCTCCTTGTGGTTGCTCTGGGTGAGATTCTCAACCCTACAGTATAGCAAGGCCCAGAAGATGCCGGATGGCTCTGAGCGAGGGCTCCTGTGGGCCAGCAGGAGCACCTGCCTGCTGTGTCCTGCGCAGGGGTGACTCTGTCATCTGTAACTTCAGCCCTTGTTGCTCTACGAATGGCTTTGTTGACGAAGCCTCTGCTTGTAAAAGCCAGCCCTCTGGGGTTTGCCCGGGTTTCATCTGTGTGTCGTGCAGCCTGTGCGCAGGGCTGCTGTTTGCACGTGGTGTCTGCTCCCAGCCCTCGTGCTGGGGCTTCAGTGCTGCCGTGGGGGCCGACCTCAACTCCCGTCCCCGGGGCCTGGGCCCCCTCTTCGTGCTTTTAGCTGCTTTTCACACAGCTCCGACCTGCTTCGCTGTTGCCAAGGGGAAGGCATTAGCATGAAGACTCTGCTCGGGAGGAGCAGAGAGCTCTGCTCCGTCCGCTTCAGCCTGGAGGATGAGGTTCTGGGGATGGTAGGAGGCAGCTTGGGGTGAACTGGGCTCTTTGTGTCAGCGGATGCAGTGGGGTCTGATGTTTCCTCCTGTCAGGTGCTTTGTGGTCCTGTGTGATACTGTGCGCTGGATTAGCCAGGGTGACCTCCTTCTTGGAAGTGAGTAGCCCCATCAGCCAGGTCCAGACATGGAGGAGCAGCACAGGCTGCAACAACAGGTTCTACAGCTGCAGGGGCTGGTGCCCCCCTTAGGGCTAGGGTTCCCCCTCCCTCCCTGACTGTTGTAAGAAGCTCCACCCCTGGTGTGTGATCACCCAGTAACAGTCAGTACAGGAAAGCAGTCAGGTGGTCCTGAGGTGCTGTTCCTGCACCTCCTGTTGAGTGCTGAGATGCCAACAGCAAAGCCAAGGTGGCCGGGAGCTGGTCCCATTGGGCTGGGAGAGTGGGTGCCTTGGGCCTGGCACTGTCCAAGGCCGGGCTGAACGGGGCTCTGGGCACCCTGGTCTGGGGAGAGGTGTCGCTGCCCGTGGCAGGGGGTTGGAGCTAGATGATCCCTGAGGTCCCTTCCGATCGAAACCCTTCCGTGGTGCTGTGCATGGTGGCACTGGATGGGGGAGGCAGCTCTCTCCTAGGAGCCGCTCTCAGGGAGATGCGAGAGGGCCTGCTGCTGTAGCACGGGAAGCTGGAAGCGCCTGGAGAGGCTCAGTGACGGTGCCATCGGGTTGTTTCCCCCAGCAGCCTGACCTGCGGCGTGTCAGCACGCGCGTGCTTCCCGTGCCACTCGCTCCCCGTGCAGTGGTGGGTTCTCCCGAGTGGAAAGACTGGGCGAGGAGAATGAAGCGACCGTTCCTGCTGCCTGGGCACCGAGATCCACGGCTTTGGCACGGCCTGCTCGAACATTTGTGCTTCCCAGCGTTTGCAGTGGGTTAAGACCCGCGGCACTAATTAGCCAGAGGCTGTGTTACCAGGCCCGGGCCGCTGATCCGTGCGTGCTTCCCCGGGGATTTTCAGTCTGAGTGCCCAGCCCGTTCCGCAGCCCTTGACCGAGCCGCCAGAGTCGCGTATTCACTCTCATTGCTCCCGCCGGCCGCGGTGTGAGTGGCTCCGTCAGGCGCCTGCCCGCACGCTCCGGTGTCCCAGACTCGCCCTGAAAGCAGCGTCACAGAGCGGAGGGGACGCTTTGCAGTCCCTTAAAAGGCCTTCTACAGCCGAACTGCTTTCAGGGTTTAGCTCTCAAACTGGTTTGTCCTTCGGTCCTTCCGTAAAGGAAGCGCGTGCGGGGGCCTGTGCTCGTGGGCACAGCCCTTCCCCGGGGAAGGCTGCTGTCCTCCTGCCTGTTGCCACACTCTGGGGGCTCAGGCTGTTCGTTCGGGTGAGCGATCCTCTGCAGCGACAGCCGCTGCGCTCGGCCGCCGTTTATCGCCCTCGCGATCTTGGCCAGCAGCAGTCGTTCCATTATCGGGAGTAAACTCCCTGCAGCCGGCTCGCTGGCCTGCTCTGATATCTGCTGCCACGTGTGCTCCCTCGTTTAGTGGGTCAGGAGGAGCCGTGCTCCGCGTGCTGGCAGTGCAGGTGGGCTCGGGGAGCGCACACCAGAGCCCTTGCAGAGAAAACCCCAAAGCAGCACTGAGGCAGAAGCAAGAGCGTGCGAGGGGCTAACAGCGGGTGGGTGTCGAGGCAGGGGGCTGTGTCAGGGAGACAACAGCTGTTTGAGGGTGTCGGTGCCCACATCTGTCCTGGAGGGGATTAAATCGGAGAGCAGCGGTGTCGAGGAGGGTGAAGCTGCCGCGGTCGGCAGCACTGGGGTTCCAGCCTACGTGAGCGCGTGGTTCTGTGGTGGTTTGCCCGTCCGATTTCAAAGGAGTTGGCTCCAGCGTCAGCACCGTGGGGCTGGTGACCCTGCCTGCCCTTTAGCCCATCCTGACCTCCAGGGCTGCCAGCGGCTTCGAGCTTGTGGACAGGAAAGCATTCACTGGGGCTGCTCCCGGTTTGGAGCCACAGGCGGAGGTCAGGTAGCGCTTGGGAGCTTTTGGATTCCCTGCTGGTTCCGGGGGCAAAGCTCTCTGTCTCCGTCAGGCTGGGAAATGAGGTGGCCTGTGCCCCGCTCCAGCTTCCTGCAGAGCAGCACACAGGCTGGGGTAGGGACCTGCTTCTCTTCGGCGAGGGCCCAGTGGCCCAGCCCATGAGAATACCCCGCTGAAGGAGAACACGGAGCTGCTGTGCCGGCATCTGCGGGGATGGGGTGCGAACGCGATCGGTGCTGCTCGGCTGGAACGTGAGCAGTGCTTGGAGCGATGACCTTGGTGAAAGAGTCTGCCCACCAGTCCTGTGGCCCTGAGTGAATCACCGCTAGATCATGTCATCATAATCAACGAGCACTTCACCACCCTTAAGGGTCTGTCCCGCAGTGCTGGCGCCCCAGTGCACCCGGAAACCTTCTGGAGAGGCATCAGCAGTGGGCTCTGCGCGGCCGCGGCTGTGGAGGGTGTTTGTTTCACAGGGGCTGCTTCGCCGTGGCCGTGTGCGTGAAGTGAAGCCTCCTGTCTGCGGGGGAGCTGCGGGTCAGTGCCGAGCGGCTCTACCGGTGGACTGGGTGGTGTGGAGTGGACTGGGACAGCGGGGAATTCTCCCTGCTCTCCTCCTCTAAGTGATTCAAAGGCAGTGCGAGAGGTCGTTACTCGTGGCTTCAGAATTAACTGGCTGGCAGACCCTTCTCCCCAGGGCAGCGGCTAATTGGGCCTTCGAGCTAACGAGCCGTTTGGCAGCTGAGGCCGTTCCCTCCCCGCGAGCTGCCTGGGTGGGATGGCTGTGCACATGGAGAGCCGGGCGCCTGCGTCTCCTGGAGCTTGCTGCCGCTTGCTGAGGGGGGACGGGACTGCCTGATAACGGGGTGGGGGAGCAGAGGGCTTGCCCAGCCTCGTTTGGCTCCGCGGGGAAAGCGGACCGGAGCTGAGCGGCTGCTCTGCAGAGCGGGGTGTCTGTTAGCGGTGGCTTTGGGCTGGAGGAGGAGTCCTCTGAGCAGCAGCATCTGTTGCCTCTTCTGGCAGCAGCACGGAGAACAGAGCTCCTCAGGTGTGCCCTCCTGACGTGTCTGTTTTGCCGCAGCAGAAGAGAGAGGCTGGCGTGGGCTGTGGGAGGCAGCAGAGCACGGAGGGCACAGCCTGGGTCACGGCGGCTCTGTAATCCGGCCGAGCAGAGCGCAGGACGCGGCGTTATCGCTGCTGCATCCCAGGCTCTCCAGGGCTTTTAGGGGAGCGTCGAGATGGCTGTCCTTGGCAGAGCCGGGCTCTCCTTGGTGTTAGCTGCTGTCAGAGCCGCCTGCAGAAGAGCTCCCGGCAGAGAGAGGTTTTCTTTAATTTGGGTTATTATGTCGTTTGCAGCACAGTGTCGGATGGAAATGTCAGGTGGTTTTCCTGAGCCCCCTATTGCTCGGCGACTGCACAGAGTACCGGGAAATTATTCTCCCTGAGAGAGAGGAGGGATCTGGAGGTGCATTATCAAATATCTCCCCTGTAATTACCCAGGCAGCAAGTGGCTTTAACCGTGCCCATCTGCACTCTGCTCAGCCCTGGCGGGTTAACTACCGGCTCATTATCGGCTCCCGAACGCAGTCCTGGCTGTTTATGAGCTCTAACGTTTGGAGACAGAAGTTGTGCGGCTGAGTGTGTCTGTCTGGTGCGGAATCCTGTGCCTTTCAGAGGGCTTTAATCAAATCGCAGTGGCTGCAGGAGACAAGTGGTTCCTGCGCAAGGCATCGCCTCTCCATCCCTCTCCATCGGCAGCCTTCTGGAACAACCCCGTCCCCTTACCCGGGAGCTGGGTGCAGCCTGTGCTGCCAGAGTCTGTTCCAGTGCTGCAGGGAGACCCGCCGAGCTCAAACCGAACCCGCCTTGGAATCAGAAACCATTAACCATTGTTGGAATCCCCTCGCTGGGGCTGGTTTTGATGCTGGGGGCTGTGTTCAGTGCTGTGACCCTGCTGAGGGGGCTGTGTTCAGTCCTGTGACCCTGCCGAGGGGGCTGTGTTCGGTGCTGTGACCCTGCTGTGGGGGCTGTGTTCAGAGCTGTCACCCTACTGAAGGGGGCTGCTCAAAGCTGCAGAATGTTTCTCCTCACTACAACCCCGTTGATGCAAAGGTGACCCGGGACATTCCAGGCTGACCCGTTTCACTGGGGTAACGGAAAGTCCTTCCCCTGCTCGGGTTGGTTTTACTCTATCTCCTTTGCTGTCCTCAGCTCTGTCTGCAGCCACCTGAGAAGTAGGTCTGGGGTCAGAGGGGCCAATTCAGTCACCAAATAAGGCTCCTAGAAGCTGGGCTGTGACCTTGGTTGGATGTCAGGCCCCTGCCTCCCGTGCTGCTCTGCGAGACGGCTCCACCAGCCCATTGAAGTAGTGCAGGGAGCCAGGATTTGGGAAGAGAGCACAAGACTCCAGCACACAGCCAGCATGCTGAGCCAGGCAGCTGAGGGCCGGCTGAACTCCTTCAGTTGCACCCAGTGATTTAGGTTTCAGCGCTGGGAGATCAGGAGCCAGCTGGTGCTTTCACCTGCCTGGTGCTGTGCGGCCGCTCCCAGCTCCCAGTTAGCTGCTGGGAACGGAGGGGGAAGCGAGGGCAGTCTGCTGGAGGTCTCTGAAGAGACTGTGCTGTAGAGCACTGCAGGGAAGCCAAGGGCAGACTGCAGAGGCTTCGGGAGAGAACGTGAGCGGAGCAGAGCTCTGGAGCTGATTGAGCCGTCTGTCCTCACCCCCAGCCCGCTGAAGCTTCCGCGGATCTCTGTCCCCCTCGTTGCACTCCGGCTCAGGTTCATAAGGACTCTGTGGGCGCAGCGTGTCCTCCCGCTGCGGGAGAGGCAGGTGGAACTCTATTAACAGGGGAGAAGTTAGTACCCGCCGGTGACGAGGCGATGGTACTCAATGTTCCCTGACAAATACCTGGCAACTCTGTAAATTGAAAGGCTCCCGATCCCGCGTCAGAAAATTGATGTGAGAGTTATTACCTGGATCTGTTTCCAAATCCCTTTCATTGCAGGGTTAGCACCATGTCCTGCTCGGCTGAAATTAAACCAGCACAGCTGTGGGGGTGGCATTCCTGCCGCTGCCGCTCCCGGCTCTGCTCCGCTCCAGCAGCAGAATGAAGAGGGGTGCTGGAACCAAACGGGGGTGCCAAAGCAGGTCTGCACCTGCTTGCTGCCACTGCCCTCCTAGGGAGAGATGTCCTGAGCCAGATTGCTAGGTGCAGTGACAGCCCTGTGTTCCATCACTCTCTGGTGTTAAGAGGAAGGGGAGGTGAGGGCACCTGGTGCCCACCTTGGCCTCTCTTCTGGGAGCTTGTGGCTCTTCCCAGCTGCTGCTCCACCCGCTGGCTCTTTGGCAGTCGCCCTTCCCTCAGCCTGCAGCAGTGCAGCTGTCCCGCAGGGGAAGGAGCTCCCCTGGCACTGCTGGAGGAGGAGAGCTGCTCTTGTGTCCCTGCGGTGCTGCACAGACCTTTATGAGCCTGGGTGCTGATCTTGCACTAGGTCACCCGCCAGAGCCCGCTGGTGCTGCATCCAGAGAGACGGACGAGTGCCTGCCCGGGCTGAGACAGGGCACAAAGACCTCATCCATCAGTGACTGCTGCTGCTTGTCTCGGTGCATCCAGCTCTTCATCATCTTAATAAAGAAAGAAATGAAACCCCTTTGTGTTCTGCTCTGAAGGACAGTGGCCAGAGACAGCTGGGGTGGTGTTTGCAGTCTCCCATCGCAGACATCGTTTTCCCACATTGCTGCGGCCAGAGCCCTCTCTTTTGGAGCCCTGTCCCTGGAGACATCAGAGGTCAGGCTGGACCTCGGGCCTCTGAGCACCCTGCTCTAGCTGAAGTTGCTCACTGGGGGGGGTTGTACTGGATGAGCTGTAAAGGTCCTTGCAGCCCCAGAGCTCTCTGCGATTCCTTGAGTTACCAGACACTTCTTCCACGACGATGGAAGGCCAGCTGGCAGAGTGCCTGGTCCCATGGCCTCCCCAACAGGCAGGTGCCCAGAGTCACTTAGGGTGGGAAAGACCCTCAGGATCATTGGGTCCAGCCAGTGACCCAGCTGTCCCAAGCCCACGTCCCCAAGCTCCAGTTCCCACAGCTTGGAACCGTGTCTCCCAGACCATCTTTTGGGGGGCTGCCTGGCTCCCACTAATCCCACAGGAAGCGCTTTCCCTCCCTTCTCCTCTCCTGGGACACCTTGCAGAGCCCTGAGCGGGTGTGAGCAAGCCCAGGTCGTTCATTCCCGCCCGCTTGCAGGGCTCAGTCTGGGAGGGAGGACCTGGCCGGCAGAGGCCGTCTGCTGCAGGGTGTTGAGACGCCCGGGTCCCTCACCCGCTTGAGATGCTGGCCGCGTAAGGATGCTGCGGCGCTCCGCTGGAGCGAGGATGGCAGAAGCCACTCCAGCACGTGGTCCAAGCCTGCTGCTGCTGCCAGTGACTAATTTTGTGAGGAGGTTTGAGCGGGCTGAGGGTAATTCTGTGTGATAATCTGTATGGGAGAGCTGTCTCAATGCTTCAGCCCGCGGTTGAATTGGCTGTAATCCATCATGCTAATTGCCCTGCCTTGGTCAGCCTGTCCCTAGCACCCCGGGGGGCTGGGTGCCCTGCTCGCTTCCTTACGTGAGGGATACTCTTCCCTGGAGTTTGAAAGGTCACCGTGCCCCTTTGCCCACGGGTGGCAGCGGGTAGCGACTTGCAGACCGTTAGACCCCAGATGTGAGAGGTTTGTTGGTCCTTGAGCGCTGGTGGGCTCAGCCAGTACCGATGTCTTCATGTTAGGGCTTCTGCACACGGCCAGCAGCGCGTCCTCCGAGGCCACTGAACGGCCCCCTTGGCTCCTGCAGAGCAGCTGTGGTTTGGATGAACCCGCAAGCTGTCCAGGAGACCAGTGAGAAGCGTCTGTGGCGCCGGTTTATCCAGGGAGGGGAGGGAGGGTGCTCAGCCTGGCTGATCGCTTACCCTGTCTGAAAGTGCTCTGGACAGAGGCGGCGGAGCAGCTGCTCCCGTGGCCGCTCTAGAAGGGGCTTGGTTCTGGCTGCCTGCTTTTGCCTTCGTGTGCCCGCCGTGTCGGCCTGAGCCGCCCAGCTCTGCATTAACCCAGCCGCTGCAGAGGGGGGAGTGGGTCTGGGAAGGAGATGAGAAGTGATCTCCCGGAGCTGGTGACCCTGGTGCTGGGTGGGAGATCCCAACAGGGGCCTGGGAAAGCTCCTTTCAGCAGCCAGTTGAGGTGCCCACGCTAACTCGGAGCTTGCCACCGAGCAGCAGCCCTCAGCCTCTCTGAGCTGAGCCTGGAGTGTGAGGACTCTCTGGACTCAGTGGCCACGGGGTGTGTGGCCGGTGTTTGCTGGGCTGTGTGTGAGGAGCAGGCCTCTCGGTTACCCCGGCGTGCTGTGAGACTGGCTCCGGACGGGGACCCGACGCTGGGTACTGTGTGAGGTGAGCAGGACACAGTGAGATGGCGTGTTCTCTGCTGGCTGTGGAGTCAGGGGGGTGGGTGTCTGTCCCTGCTCACCCCCGCGGTCAGTGGAAATCCGCCTGGAAATGAGGAGCAGCCCCAGGATCCCCAAACTAAACGTCAGTGAAGTATTCCTTAGCTGCCTGATGGACGGGCTCTCTCTGCGAGCGGAGAGGCCTTTGGGAACCACGTCTGACCTCGTGGTGGTTAGAGGATGCTCCAGACGTGAGTGGTAAGGAAGAAGGCGCCGCTGGCCGGGCAGGGACGGGGCTGTGGATGGGTGGAGTGGTGTGGCTGGTTTCTTCTGCCGTGCCGTTTCTCACGCTGCCATCCTCAGCGGCACCACGCTCCCGTCCCGGGGTTTTGTAGCTGAACCTGTGCAGACAGCCCGCAGACAGCCTGTGGAGCCTCCGGACAGAGAAAGCGGCCGTGGCCAGAGCCCAGGGCCTGCATGGCGAGCAGCTGATTGCCAGCAAAGTGCCTTTTGCTCTCCTCTGCTGCCGCGTGGTTCTCTGGACCGTCTCTCAAACACAGGGGTAGCATCGCTCTCCATAGTGGGGAGGTGTGGGTGCAGAGATGCCCTGGTGATCACAGGACGGATGGTTAGGTGTGGGACTGGACTGCCCAGGGCAGTGGGGGAGTCCCTGTGTCTGGAGGTGTTGAAGGACAGCCTGGCTGTGGCCCTGAGTGCCCTGGGTGGCCACTGGGGTGCTGTTAGGTGCTGGGCTGGGCTGGAGGAGCTCAGAGGGCTCTGCCAGCCCCAGTCACTCTGGGCTTCAGTAAAGGTCTGTGATTTTGTGACCCTGAGTAAAGAAAACCCCCGAGGGTGTGCGATGACCCTTGGCCTGGTGGACTGGAGATGCCTCCTCAGCTCAGGAGGTCTGTGGAAGCATCCCGTGTGCGTCTCCTGCAGGAGCTGCCAGAGCTCAGCCTGAGGGCCCGAGGCGATGATGAATTTCCCGAGCCTGCGGTTCACCTGCTCCGCTGACCCCCGGAGAGGTCCCCTGGGGTCGGCTGCTGACGGCTACCAGGGCAGAAACGTGTTCACCCTGCCACGGGCAGCTCTCGCCGATCAAAGGGGAGGTGAAAGCGGAGGGACCGCAGTGCCGGGGACTCGGGGACGGGAAAGAAGAGAACGTGAGCACCATTGGCTTTCTGCTCTGTTCTGCCTCAGAGCCACCGCGAGGGCTGTGACTGCCCGGGCCGCAGTGAGTTCTGTGGAGGCCCTGATCGGTTTCTGATGGGCGGCAGGGCTCCCCAGCAGCTCCTGGGTGACGGGGCTCCAGCTCCGAGTTCTGCCGGAGCTCTGCTTTCGGCCGGGAGCTGCGTTTCCCGGGGAGGGTCCGCCGACCCAGCGCAGTTGCCCGGCGCCTGTGCCCGTTCCTTAGCAGTGAAGGCCTCGTGCCAGGTGCCGCCTTTCGCAGAGGAGACACCTCGCGTGACTCCAGCAGGTAATTTCTCCCCAGTTAGCCGGGAGGGTTTCTCCTCTGCGAGAGGACGGGGCTCGACGCCGGTGCTCTCTTTGGGTCGGTGATGATGGGCGCTTGTAAAGGTCAGGCTGTCTAACGCCGGCGCTGCCGCTTGACAGATCATTTCCAGCCTCGATGCTTTCGTGATCTGAGGGGGGTTGTGAGGGTTAATGGTTGCAGGAAGCCCTAGCAGACCCCTCCGGGTGGCTGTGCTCTGCCTCTCGCCCTTCGTGAGCGCTGCCAGCCCGAGTTCAGCGAGGCGGTTAAGGAGAGGGCTCCATTTCTCAGGGGGAAGGAGCAGTGTAACTCACCAAGCCCCCTGCCCAGAGCCCGCAGAGGGACGGGTGCCTCAGGGTCAGCGACAGAGAGCGGACATCTCTTGCAGGTCAGAGGTTCCTCTGGATCAGGGCTTTGGAAACAGCGGCTGCTCGGTGGAGAGGAGATGCCTTGAGAGCACAGCGACGTGGCAGGGATCGGGCCAAGACCCTTCTGGCAGACGTGGGTCTGTCTCTTCGAGCAGAGGGACTGCAGAGCCCCAGAGGCCCAACCGAAACGATGCCATGATGTTGTGATACCCGCTTGGCGAGGAGCGAGCTCTGAACGCAGCAGGGTACCCACGTAACCCCTTTGGGGATCGCAGTCCTTTCCAGAGCACGGAGCTCCGCTCGTGCGGAGCCAGCGCCACCACGGCTGCTGTTTGTGTGCGGGGGGGTTCCAAACGTCTTCCTGAGCCGCTGCCTCTGGTAGCGTTAGCGCTGATCGATAACAGGCGGTAGAAACATCGCCTGAGTACACAGAGCCGCTGCCGCTCTCGCTGTGATCAAACGGTGTTACAGGGATTTGTCAGCCCGGAGAGACAGGCTGCAGGGGACTTTCACAGCTCCGAGTGCTCAGCCTGCCTCCTGCCAGCTCCGGGGAACAGCAGCGCTCCTTTCTGCATCTCCTGGGGCTGCTGGTCCAGATGTTTCCCCCCAGTGCTCCCAGTTCTGGTTCTGCTCTCAGGGCAGCACCCTCCAGCTCTGTTCCCCTCCAGGGCGGTAACCCCTGTGTCGTACAGTCATAGGAGAGTTTCAGCTGGAAGAGACCTTCAGGATCATTGAGTCCAACCTTTTCCTAGCCCCTTCATCACTAAACCACATCCCCCAGCATAACATCTACCCCTCTTCTGCACCCCTCCAGGGATGGGGACTCCACCACCCCTCTGGGCAGGCTGTTCCATGGCCTGACAACCCTGACGACCCTTCCCGTAGAGCACCTGCTGGTTCCCCTTGCGTGGCTGCCGACGGTCACTGAGCTGGCTGAGGCATCTCCCTCCCTCCCTCCTTCGTGTCCCTGTAGCGCTCGGATCTCTCAGCAGTGTGAGGGCGGTTGTGGAGGGTGAGGACCTGAAGGATCCCAACTGCCCTTCTTTGCAGCCGTTGGCACTGCTGATGGTGAAAGCTGGACCCACAGAGCAGTTCCAGACCCTGCCTGTCGCTGTCACAGCAGAGCGCAGCGCTGCCGGCCTGTGCACAGCGGCTGCAGAGAAGGTCTCGCAGGCATAGAAGAGTCCCCGAGTGATGATTCGAGAAGGACTGAGGTGGAAGAGTCGCAGAGTGGAGCCGTTTAGTGCCAGCCCTTGCCCTCGTGCCCCGAGCAGCCAGCAGGCCCAGGTGCTGCGGGGCGCCGGGGGATCACGAGGCAGTGCGGCTCCTCCGTGGCTCTCCTGTGGTAACTGGGTTTTCCTTAGCGGAGCCTTTGCCCTGGGCAGGGAGCTCCGTAAACCAGCCTGGGCTTCAGGAGGTTCGGGGGGGGCTCTGCGGCCCTGAGGCCACTTGAACAAATGGGTGGGAATAGATGGGAAAAGCATGTGGGCCAGGAGGTTTCCCAGCGACCTTCCCATGCTCCCAGTGTCTCCGTACCAGGCTGGTGGCTTCAGACTGGAAGAGGGGAGCCTTGGCTTGGAGCTGCGGCAGAAATCCCTCCCTGGGAGGGGGCTGAGGCCCTGGCACAGGGTGCCCAGGGAGGCTGTGGCTGCTCCATCCCTGGCAGTGTCCAAGGGCAGGCTGGATGGAGCTGCAGGCACCCTGGTGTGGTGAGAGGTGTCGCTGCCCATGGCAGGGGGTTGGCACTGGGGGAGCTCTGAGCTCCCAGCTCAAACCATTGAGCCTGAAGGCTTGGCCCTCGGAGCTCAGCTGTCAGGGCAGGAGGGTCTCCAGCAGATCTGGAGCGCCGGCCCCTCGCGAGGGTCAGCGCAGCAGCGCGTTGGTGTTAGCTGAGCTGCAAGGATGAAAAATGATCTCATTTAGAGGGTGACACCAGCGCTGTGGAGAGCGATGGCTGTAGAGGCGGTGGGGGAAGAGTCTCTCAGGATTAATGAACCCAGCCATTTAACCAGAGGAAAAAGGGAAGGGAGTGATTTTCTCACATCTTCAGCCTCAGAATCCGAGCCTGGTGCTGTAAAACCCCCAGCTTTGCTCTCTCTGGCGGAGGAGCTGCTCTTCTCGGCTCCTGCAGCGGAAGCACCAGTGCCACACCAGTCACTGGGCACCGCTGGACTGCGGTGGTGCCTCTGTGAGCTCCTCATGCGGCCCAGGGTGCTGAATCCCCCTCACTGCCAGCGCCGGGTCCTGGCAATCCTGTTCCTGTGGGGTTTGGTGGGTTGGAGTCACTTGGGAGCGCAGTCCGGCCAAGCAGCCAGAGTGCCAGACCTCCTCTCAGTAAACCCCCCTGCAGTTCATTCCTCGGCTAGAGGCAGCCTCGCTGGCCACCTGTAAACCCTGTGTGTGGCACCGGAGCTGTAGCTCCCGCAGTGCTGCTGCTGCAGACTCCAGTCACAGCCCCATCCGCCCGTGTGGAGTGCCAGTGCTCAGAGCTCCCACTGCCCCCCAGGACACAGCCGGGAGAGAAGACATCTGAAGCTGTTCTTCGCCCCCTGTGTCGGTGCCCGTGCTGCCTTCCCGGGGCTTCCTTGGGGCGCTGCTGCTCCGCCATGGTGTGGGCTGGGGCTCCGAGGGGTTAGGATCCCGCGCTCAGCCCCGCGCTGAGGTAGCATTTGGAGAGCCAGTTACGAGTGCAGCGTAGGTGGTCTTCTCTGCTGCAGCTCTCACAGGTCTCCACAACAAGATGGACATGGGATGGGGGCTTGGGCTGCTGCAGAGCTCTGCAGCTGCCTGGGAAGAGGTGTTAGAGCCAGTGTTCACATGGGCAGCGTGGATCAGAGCCTGGGAGGACAGACTGGTTGAGAAATGCAGGTAGAAGGGGGCTCCTGAGCCTAAAACAGAGGTCACGGGCTGCAGGAAGAAGAGAAAGTGCAGAGAATGAAAGAACCCCCCACCCAAACCCCAAACCCTGCCCCGCGTCGAGGGAGGAGGCCACCGGTTGGTTACCCTCGAGAGGGCCGAGCTCACTAAGGGCAGAAGCGGTAGGTTAGGTCCTTTGGAGGACAACCCCGGGTGGAGAAAGGCACTCAGGGAAGGAGGCAGGTCTGGGAACAAGCTGCTGAGTGAGGAGCAGTGAGAGGGGTGGTGAGCGCAACCACGAGCTCTCCTGAGCGTAAAGGAATGGAGCTCAAGGCAGAGAGTGCATCAGCTGCGCCTGCACAGCAGAGCACAGGGGAGGTACTGAGAGCAGCGAGCAGAGGCACAGACAAAAGCACAGGCCAGGGTCAAGTGCGGGGGCACCCCGAGGGCAGCTCTGCATTAGCTGTGAGCTGAGCTCTGCTCCTTCACGACCGGCTGAGCCCAGAGCGGGCACTCACAGCTGGTGCCCTCAGATGGCCGCAGCACCGAGTGCCTCCGTCTCTGCTGAAAACAGAGAGCAGAGGGGAAGAGGCTTTTCGGAAGTGTTTGCAGGAGGGGGAGGCGCTGGTGCCAGGCAGCAGCCTCTTGTTCTTGCCGAGCTCACCAGGCGACCGCCAGCAGCCACCCGTGAAGGAGGCGACTCAGGATTGGGAAAGGACCGGCAGGGTGAAGGGTACCATCTCCTCTGGGTCACTGTCACCCGTGGAGCAGAGGGGCTGAGCCCTCAGAAGAGCAGGACCCTCGCCCAGGTGTCCCTGTCTACAGAGGCTGAGGCTCTGCGGGTTTCTGTTCGTTCAGGAGAAGCCGGTGACAGACAGAAGTCAGGAGGCAGCCGTGAGCTCCTCCGTGCGCCCCTCCGTGCGCCCGTCCCTGCCTCAGCTTTGCAGGACACCGACCGCCATTCGAAAGGGCAGCGCCTGTGTTCCAGCTGCAGACAGGCAGAGCCTCCTGGGCAGCTGCTGGAGCACTCGTTTGCCTTCACCGAGGGCAGGGGGTGATGAGGTGCAGGAGCTCTGGGGGAATTCTGCCGCCGGGAAGGTTCCAGTGATGCAGACAGCAGCGGTGCAGCACGAACAGCCCACCCCGCGTCACGAGGGTCTGGACTGCAGCAGCGACTGGTGACTGCTGACCAGGTCGCAGCTGCCCCGTGTGCTGGCAGAAAGGGACAGCAGCTACTTCTGCAGCCCTCTGCCAACAAGAGGCTCTGCCAGCAGCTGCCTCCAGCCACCTGCTGCGCTGGGTGCTGCAACAGGCTGCAGCGGGCAGAGTCCTCCTGCAGCCACTGTGTCCCCGGAGCAGAACACCAGCTGGCACAGCAGGAGCTGCAGGCTGCCTGCTGGCGAAAGCAGCCGAGGTTTGTGGCTGTAGGTGGGTTAGCAGCAGCAGATGTCCCGGAGCTGCTCCCCGCTGCAGACCCATCCCCTGAAGCAGGCAGGGGGGTCTGGTCCTGGGGGCTGTTGCAGGGTGCAGCTCTGTGCAGTTGCAGGGTTGTGACGACTGAGAGCAGCAGATGCTTGGCTCAGCGGCTGAGGCCCCAGGGCCCCAAGGAAGAGGAAGGTGAAGCACTGATTCTCACTGATCTTTACCTTCCTTCGCTCCATCTTTGTTCTTTCCCGTCTCCCTGTGATCTCAGGCTGTGAAGAGCTGCGAGGCTCTGGTGGGGCCTTTGGAAGGCGCATGGCAGTCCCCGGGGTGTGCAGTGGAAACAAGAGGAGTAGGAGATCGGTTTGGGGGTAAAAAGCCCCCGCCGAGCCCTGTGATTAGCAGCCAACTTAATGACTGCAGCCCTCCTCCATCTCCCTCGGAGTGGGAACGCGGGCTGGGTTTGTGGCCCCTGGGCAAAGAGGGGTCTGAGGGCTCTTCTGCACAGAGGCTGGAGAGTCCCTCTTTCCCAGGAGCTGGTGTCCCTCAGGGAGAGGGGGGGCTCTGCCAGGGCTGCTGCCCAGTACATCCCCAGGCCAGAGGCTGCGTTGGGGTGAGGCTGGCCGGGTGTTTGGTCGGACCCAGCGCAGCCGTCCCTGTGTTGGACTCAGCTCTAGGGAGCTTTTCCTGAGGGTTTTCAGCAGCTGACTGGGCAGACTGGGGAGGAGATGGGCTGGCGAGTACAGGGCTGATCACCCTGACTCTGCCGGGGTTAGGAATGCTGTTGAGGATGGTTGTGTCACGAACAACAGATGAGCTGAGTTCCGTCTCTCCTGTGCAGAGTGGTTTCAGACTTCAGGTTGAAGTAGGTGCTGACGCGGGGCAAAAACGGGTACAAAAGCTCCTGGAAATTCTAGAAGGTGCTGCCAGGGTGAGCTCCCAGCTCCCTGCAGCAGTGGAAACGGCCGAGTGGGGGTTTTTACTGAATGTTGGGGGCTTCTAAAAAGCAAAGAGAAGCCTCCCCCTCCCCGTGGGCTCTAAGACACCTGGAGCCCCTGTGGGGCTGCTGCCATCACAGCAAAGCTGGGAGTCTGGGCTGATCCTGAGCACGGGGTGCTGCTTCAAAGGGAGGGTTGTGCCCTGGCCCTTCAGGGCGTTGGGTGAGCAGCCCGGACGCTGGCAGTGGCAGGAGGAGGTGGGAGCTAACCCTGACCCAGAACTGAGGGCTCGCTCTGTCCTCTCAGCAGCTGGTCGGTACCTGTGTGTCTTCTGCTTCAGTGGGTATCCACGGGCCCATTTCTGCTGGGGTTCATGGTGCTCTGCAGCCCGTAGCTGCCTAGAAGGGCACTGATGCTGAGATAGGACCAGGAGTGAACAACAACCCTCACTCAGTCAGGAGGGAAGAGCTCCCACTTCCCTCGGGCTTCTCCCTCTGCCTTCTCTGAGCTGGAGGACCATCCCACTCTTGTGACCTTCCTCTGTCCTCCCTGTGCCCCAGACCCCTTACAGGGCTTGAAGAGCAGCAAAGCAGCTGGCCAGCTGCACCGTGAGGATGAGGAGGAGGCAAAATGTGAAGCAAAAGAGACAGGGAGTTGTTCCCTGGCAGTAACTGTGGCCGCCTGATCCAGCAGACGGCTAGGGGTGGGTTTGCTGGAGCCGGAGACGCTGTCGGTGCTTCTCACCCCTTCTTCTTATCCCTCTGGCTGTGGGATGGGGTTAGACTGCAGCTGCAGCCTGGCAGCGTGGCCAGTGGCCCTCTGTGGGCCGGGCAGAGCCGCAGCCCTTCCTCCCTGCTCATTTCTGAAGCTCTGTCTCCGCAAACGCATCGCAGTGCGCTCTGGTTTCCACGCCGGCTGTGGAGCGGGGGCTCTGCCTGCCCTGCCGAGGCTTCCCCCAGTCTCTCACAGATGACAGGCAGCAGCCGACTGCTTCTCACCCGCGAGCATCACTCGGGCTTCCTGGGAAGGGTTTTCTCCAGGCCCTGTTGCCGGCGAGCGCCAGGTGCTGTAGCCGCAGAAGTCCTGCGTGGAGCCCGGCGTTGCTGCCTGATCTTCCCGGGAGCCCAGGGGTTGCCTGGCTGCTGCAGACAGCGCGGGGGATAACGGAGCTTTTGTTTGCCCTTCCTGCGAGGGAAGATGTGAGAGGAGAGCAGGGAAGGTTCCTTTCTGCTGATGCAAAGCGAATGCTAATGAGGGAGCTTGTTAGAGCAGAGGCTGCAGCCCAGCTCCCCTCTACCAGCGTTTCCCAGCGCTGAACTGGGCAGGTGAGGGAGGAAATCTGAGTGGCAGCAGGATTTGATTTCTATGGCCCTGGAGAGAAGGAGGGGAGGGGAGACCTTATGCTGTCTGCAGCTACCTGGGAGGAGGGTGCAGAGAGCTGGGGGTGGTCTCTGCTCCCAAGGAGCAAGAGACAGCAGCAGAGGAAACGGCCTCAGGCTGCCCCAGGGGAAGGCGAGGGTGGCCCTGAGGAGAAACCTCTCCCTGGACAGGGTCCTCATCCTTGGCACAGGCTGCCCAGGGAGGGGGTTCAGTCGCCACCCCTGGCTGTGTTTCCCAGTCGGGGGGATCTGGAGCTCAGGACCAGGGTCTGGGATGGGGCAGCTGGGGGCAGGGTTGGACTGGAGGAGCTGGAAGGGCTTTTCCAGCCTCAACAGATCTGTGAGTCCAGTTTTTGTGGGTTTCCAGAGCTTCACTCGGGGAGTAGAAGTGCAGGGGCACTGGTCCTGCAAGGGTGTCAGAGTCACTAACCCGAGCCCCTCAGAGGAGGAGAACTCACACGGGCAAACGGCCCAGCTCCCCCAGAGGGGCTGGAGGAGGAGGAGGGGGTTTCGCTGGAGTCTGGTCAGCAACAGCTCTGCATGGCTCCTGCCTTGAGGAGGTGAACTCAGCCAAGCCCGGTGCAGAACTGTGTTGGGGGGCAGGAGCTGGGCACCTGCGTGGATCCCGACAGGCTAGGGGGTCAGTTTTAGTCTGTCTCCTCTCACTGCCACCTCAGCGTGATGACCCAGCCGAGAGATCTTAACTAGTCGCTGGGTATTCCCTTCCCGAGGCTGGGTGTTGGGCACGGGGAGCACTGGCTGAGTTACACTACGAGGGGCCGGGATGGGGGCTGCACGCGGTGATCCGGGAGGTCCTTTCCAGCCCGAGGATCCTGCGGCTCTAGCACCCTTCCTCTGACCTCTTGGTGCTCTGCTCCTGAGCTGCATCCTTCCCCTGTGCTACCGCTGCAGGTGCTTGGGGCCAGTGACTTCCTTGCTGTAACAGAAGGCTGGGGCGAGGGGGTTGGAGGAGGGCAGCTGTAAAGGCAGAAGTGTGAAGACCTTTGGCAGGAGGAAGGGGAGGAGGAGGAGAGGTTCTGCCTCCTCTGGAAGTAGCAGGAGGAGCGGCTCCCTGGGCTGGAAATGAGGTGAACTGAGGGTAGGGGTGAAGGGGGGAGCTCTCCTCCGCAGACCCATCCTTCAGGGACCTTCTCCAAGCAGCACTGTGACCGAGGATGCCAGTCCTTGGTGAGGAACAGTTTTACCTGCGGGCTGGCTGGCAGAGGGCCCCTCCTGCTTCCCCGTGCAGAGGCTGACCGGCCGACGCCGAGCTGGTTCGCCAGCAGTGCCAGTGATTTCCTCTCGGTCGGATTAGGGAGCTGGCTGAGGGTTTGCTCGGAAGCCTGGGGAAGTCAGCGCAGGTTTGGCAGGAGCTCCCCGGGAAGCGGGCGCAGGTTGGCTCTGTGCTGCAAGGCCATCCAGCTTTGCTGCCGTTGAGCCGTGCGGAGCGGGCTGTGCGAGCGGGGGGTTTGCAGCCCGCGAGCTGCGAGGGCTGGGGCTGATCCTGCCCGGGCGCTGGGGGGAGAAACCCGAGGCACCCAAATCAGTCCTGAACCCCCGTGGCTGTGCTAGATCCAGCACGGCCCGGAGCTTGGGCTCGGCCCCTGGGGGCTGTCACAGAGGCTGGGGTGTGGGTTAGGGCAGCTGGGGGTACTGAGCGTTAGTGAGGGTCTGCTGTCCTGGGGGGCAGTGAGCTGTTGGCTCCTCTCTGCAGTCCCCCCAAGGGACGGCTCTGCGTTTGCCTTTGCTCTGAGAGGGATGGGGGGGTTTGCCCATAATGACCCTTCGTGGTGCATCATTCACTGCTCACGTGAGACCAGAGGGTCTACCCAGCCTGGAGCATCACCGAGGCAGGGGGTAACCGCGTCTCTAGGAGCCCTTGCAGAGCAGCGCTCGCAGGGAAAGGAGATGCTGCTCGTGTGTGGCGCTGTTGCCTTGTCCTCTCCCTGGTGGCTGGGTCACAGTGACAGACATGGAGGGGGCCAGAGAAGGGCAGAGAGGTTGGGGAAGGGTTTGTGGATCTGAGATGAGTCAGCTCTTTGCAGATGAGCGCTAGGCTCAGTGTTTAAAAGGCTGGATTTCTGGGGAGCAGGTGTGATAAACACTGACTCTTAACGCGCACAGCAGCCCCTGCAGAGGCCCTGGGCGCCTGACCTGTTCCCCCCAGTCTCTTGACACCGTGCAGCTCCTGCTGGGACCAGTCCCTTCCACTGTTCGATTTCCATCTGAGAGGAGTCTCCGCATCAGAGGTCAGCGTCGTCGCTAGTCAAGCAGCCCCTCAAGAGCAGCTCTGGACGTCGTTTGCACCCCACTCCACTCGTGGCCGCCGACTGGGTCACCTGCTCCGCACAAGCTCTGCGCCCTGGAGGTTGAGCTGCACTTCCCTCGCTGTGCTTGGAGTTAATTACGTGGCAGAGCAGGTCGGGCTCTAGCAAACTCAGCCTGTTAACAATCAATTGGGATTTAATTACAGCGGAGACGCTGCCCCATTAAAGGGGAATTAAATGCTCGTTCAGGGCCGTTACAGCGGTACCAGCCCATCGAGCAGCAAATGCCAGCCCGTGCAGCATAAACCAGGGCTCCTGCGCGGCAGCACTGACCTCAGGTGACTTCTCCTCTGTTTTTGGTGAAGCCCCCTGCAGAATTCCCGTTGGCAAATGAATTCCCCTGGCCGGACACAGGGTCTTCGTTCAGACCTTCCACAACCAAAGGGGTTAGAAGGGAAGGGCTCGAGAGAAGCAGGGAAGGCAGAGCCCCTGCAGCTGTCTGCCTGGTCTCCTCCTCTCTGTCAGCTCCAGAGGAGGTGACGTTAGGGTGGCTGGCAGGGAGAGCTGCGTGGCAGGGGGCTATCAGAAATGTCAATGAGAGCCGCGTGGCACAGAGACATCGCTCTGCAGAGCAGACGGGTCGGGGCATCGCTTCTCATTCAGGGCTTGTGTGGGCAGAAAGCTGATAAAGGCCTGGATCACGGGAGCCAGGAGAGGCCGCGACCAGCACTGAGCCAGCCCGGCCTTTGCAGAACTTCAGTCGATCGTTTCCAGTGGGAAAAGGTCTTCAGGGCCAACCCTGCCCCCAGCTGTCCCATCCCACCCCCAGACCCTGGCCCTGAGCTCTAGATCCCCCCGACTGGGAAACACGGCCAGGGGTGGTGACTGAACCCCCTCCCTGGGCAGCCTGGGCCAGGATGAGGACCCTGTCCAGGGGGAGGTTTCGCCCGGGATGGTTGCTGAGTGGCTGCTGTGATTTGCTCACGACTGCGTCTGCACCGAGCGCTGCCGGGGGCTGCTCAGGGACTGTGCTGGAAGTGATCGCTGCGGCGCCTTGCGCCGGAGGGTTTGTACTGCCCGAACTCCTGACCTCCTGCCCCCTGTGCTTGATGGGGTTCCTGCGCAGAATTAGAACCCCTCCAGGAGCACAGAGTGTTGCAGAGACGCCGTCAGCAGGCTGAGCCACGGGCCGAGGCAGCGCAGGCTGTTGCTGCCTCCGCTCACTCCCAGCTCCGCCGCCCGTCTCCTCCCAGCCTTTCCCGTCCGGGCGCTTTGAGGCCCCTTGCTTTCTCTGGGGCTCGGGTTGCAGCGTCTTCGGGGTGAGCGGTGCTTCGTCTTCTCTCTGCAAAGCTCCTGCTGCTGCTTTGTAGAAGAGGAGGAGACGCAGGCCGTGTCTGCGCTACCATGTGGAGAGGGAATGGAACCCTCTTCGGGATGGAGACCTAAGGACGGACTGAAGGGCTTGGACTTGGCTGAGGAGCTGGCGGAGCTCGGCCTTGAGGAGCTGCGCTGGAAGCCGAGTGCTGAGCCCCTCCTTAGGTAATAAACACTGCCTGCGGTGGAGCCTGTGTGTGGCCGGGCTGGGGCACCCCCAGAGCAGCCCGGAGGGCTGTAGCTGCACCCGGCGTCCGCTGTGCTGACTACGAGAGCATCAGAGGGCATTAGAGAGCAGGAGCGAGCGGAGCACCCGGAGGCAGCGAGCCCACCTAAGCGGTGCCCAGGCACCCTGCTGCCAGATTTGCATCTCTTTAGGGCTGTTCCTACTCCCACCTGACATTTGGGATCGGTCGATAGACGCAGAGCGGCATCGATCGGGCCCTGTCTAGAGGCAAACCCCGAGCCAGGCAGCCCGGTGCCGTTTGAGGAAGGGTAATTGTTGTTTCAGGGCGCTCGGTAAAATCAGTGGGGCTGGGAGCCCACGGGCTGCTCTGTGCTGGCTTGTGGGGAAGCGGCTAATGGCTCTAACTGCCCCTGCAGCCCCACAGCTCTGTGCCTCAGGAAGACAGCACAACCGCGCTCTGGGGACTCCGGGCTCAGGCTCTGAGCAGGGCTATGGGCTCAGGCTCTGAGCAGGACCATGGGCTCGGGCTCTGAGCAGGACCATGGGCTCAGGCTCTCAGTGGGACCATGGGCTCAGGCTCTGAGTAAGACCATGGCTCCACTGTCCTGATCCAGCAGCTCCTCTCTGAGCATCACTGTCCCGATCCCAGAGCTTGGGATCCCAGCAGCTCCTCTCTGAGCATCACCGTCCCAATCCCAGAGCTTGGGATCCCAGCAGCTCCTCTCTGAGCATCACTGTCCCGATCCCAGAGCTTGGGATCCCAGCAGCTCCTCTCTGAGCATCACTGTCCTGGGGTCTGCCTTATTTTTGTGCCTGGGCTCTTTCCGTGCCCCAGATAGCACAGCATGCTGCTGCTGCCAGGACCGATCTGCTCCCTCCCTGGTTACGTCCTTCCTGCTCATTTTCCACCCCTTTTCTCCCCTCTGCCTCTCCCCCTTTCCTCTTCCTCTTCACTGCTGTCCTGCCTCCCCCTCTGCCTTTCAGGCATAGCCGGGGGGGTGGGATTTGCTGTCCAGGGCTGTCCTCCCCATGGCTGCTCCTGTGTAACCAGGTCACTCACTGCTCTGCAAGCCTGGGCCGGACTGCAGCACCACACGGGCTTGGGACTGAGGTGGGGGTCTGCTGAGAGCAGCAGAGGGGGCATTTTAAGAGCTGCTCGAGGCAACGTCACTGCGAGCTCAAGGCAGCTGAAAGTGGAGCAGAAAACAGGAAGGGACTTGGCCACTGCACACGTCTGATAGCATTTCTCCCCTGGCATCGCCAGCCTGCACATCACCCCCGCTCGCCCTCAGCAGCACCTGAGCCCTCCCCAGCTCCTCGTACCCAGCCAGGCATGTGGCTGCACGAGGGAGGGCTGTCTCCCTCCCCGATTCTGCTCGGGTTCCTCATGCAGTTCTGTGCATCGACGGATCCTGGGGAAGCACACCGGGTCTGTGGGTGGGCACAGCGCCTCAGCACTGCTGGGCAGTTCACAGCCTCTCCATTACAGTTACACGTCTGCAGTGAGAGCAGTGGGTTCTGTGAGCCAGAGTGTGTACACAGACCTGAAAGCTGTCTCGTTCCTCTTTAGAGCTACAAGATGGGTTATGTAAACGTGTGTGTGCACAGCTCTGTGGGTAGGTGTGGGGTCGTACGCCCGCAGGCACACCAGTGCACCCAGAGACACACAAATGTACCTGTGGACACATCAGTGCACCCATAGACACATCAGTGCACCCAGAGACACACAAATGTACCTGTAGACACGTCAGTGCACTCACAGACACATCAGTGCACCCACAGACACATCAGTGCACCCATAGACACGTCAGTGTACCAATAGACATGTCGGTGTACCCACAGACACATCAGTCTACCCATCGACACGTCAGTGTTCCCACAGACAAATCAGTATACCTATGGACACGTCAGTGCACCCAGAGACACTCAAATGTACCTATAGACACATCTATAGCTGTAGACACATCAGTGCACCCATAGACACCTCAATGCACCCATAGATCCCTCAATACACCCATAGACACGTCAGTGCACCCACAGACACGTCAGTGCACCCATAGACACATCAGTGCACCCACAGACATGTCAGTGCACCCATAGACACCTCAATGCACCCACAGACACATCAGTGCACCCACAGACACCTCAGTGCACCCATAGATCCCTCAATACACCCATGATACATCAGTGCACCCACAGACACATCAGTGCACCCACAGACACCTCAGCCTACCCAAGTGCCAGCCTGAGCGCAAAGAGGTGGCATCCTTGCTCAGCAGCATCACCGCTGACAAGAGTCGGTGCCAGCCACAGCCACCCTCCTCGTCAGCCCCTCTCAGAAGGCCAATACAGGGGGCTGTTTATGGCCATCAGGATGGGCTCCGGCTGGCCAGGGGAATCACCAGGAGCAGAGACCCGCTCCTGGTTCCCTGAGGGGCAGCATGGAGTTGGAATCACTCGGGAGCGGGACATTGCCACCGATGGCTTTGGGAGAGAGAAGCTGGGGACCTGCTCCAGCAGCGACCTTAGGGACTCTCCTGGAGAGTGAGCGCTTCAGCGACACCGCTGGAGGGCAGAGGGCTGTCGAGGGTCGAAAGCCCCGGCTGCCTTCTGACCCAGCTCCTTCAGCTGCAGGTCCCTTTCAGCCCACGACGGAGGCACAGGCCCTCCTCTGCCGCCTGGAACGGCGGGGCTCAGCAGCACTGAGTTCCAGTTCCTCTGGGAATGCTGTTCCAGCAGACAGACCCAGCACCTCTGCTGTAGGGTGTCTGGGGGAAGCTCGTCCTTCGCTGGGGGCTCGGGGAGGGCAGAGCTGCATTATCTGTGCTGAAACAGATGGCTTTAATTCGGGCAGGAGGGAGCCTGCTTGTGCAGAAGCAGATTGCTGATGGCTCTGATTGCAGGGCTTCGAGGCCACAGAGAAATCCACCCGGGGGGCCGAGCGCCGGCCCCGTCAGTGCCAGGGTGGTACCCTGTCCTTTGCAAACATCTCCATTCCCTGATGGATGGGCTCGTGGGTGCTTGGCTCGCGTTCGCCGCATCTCATCTCACCAGTTGTGGCTGGATTCTGCCTTTCCTGTCGCTAACACCTCTTCGCTTATTGTGCACAGCGAGAGGCAATAAAGACCCTCATAAAAAGCAAACGAAGAGCAGAGCAGCCTCTCTGTCCTCGCCCCTGCTCGCCTCTCCGCTCTAATTCCACCCCATCGCATTTCCATACCCCTCCTTCCATCATAAATCCCTGGGAACAGAGAGATGGCTTTCACTGCCCCTGCTTTGGAGATGGAAGGCTGAAGGAGCTGCCCAGGTGCCCACAGAGCTGAGGAGGTGGGTACAGCCAGCAGCAGGGCTTCAGCGGGAGCCTCTGGCACCTGCACCGGGCAGGTCCCCTTCGCTCAGCCCCTCGGTGCAGCTTCCTTCAGTAGCTGGGGCATTAGCACGGGTACTCGACTGCACTGCTGACCCATGTGTGTGCAGTCAGCCTCCCCTTCCTCCTGCCCTACAAGCGCGTGAGGGGTAGGGAGAACCAGCTGTGTGAGGAGAGGCTGAGGGAGCTGGGCAGGGTGAGTCTGGAGAAGAGGAGGCTGAGGGAAGGAGGGGACCTCGCTGCCCTCTCCAGCTCCCTGAAGAGGCTGTGGAGGGGTGGCTGTTGGCCTCTGCTCCTTGGTGCCTGCTGACAGCAGCAGGGGCACTGCTCTGCAGCTGAGGCAGGGGAGGGTCAGACTGGCTCTGAGGCAGAGATTCTCTGCAGCCAGAGTGGTTGGGCACTGGCAGGGCCTTCCCAGGGAGGTGGTGGAGTCCCCCTGCCTGGAGGTGTTGAAGAACCCTGTAGCCATGGTGCTTCAACCCTGCTCGAGTGGCAGCAGGGAGGGGGTCAGGTTGTGTCTGTCAGTCTCTCAGGGACTGAGGGGTTTGCTGGGGGGTGGCAGGGGCTCCCATTTGCAGGAGTTTGTGGGATCTTCCTGTTGTTGCCAGGTGCTTTCCTTCCAGCCTGGCCACACAAGTGCTTCGCGGAGCTCAGGGCCTGAGTGGTGGCCATGCACCGAGCTGCGGCCATGGCCCGTGCTCTGCTGGGAGCTGGCTTGAAACCAAGTCCCACTGTGAAGGTGCTCAAGGCTGCTCCAGAGCTTGCAGACTCCTCTGCTCCAGAGCTTGCAGACTCCTCTGCAAAGCAGAGAGCTCTGGCCGGAGAGGGAGCCTCTCTGGAGAGGAGGGGGGAGAGGTTAAAGTAGCTGCCTCCCCACTGTCTGCTCTCGTAGCTTCGGATCTCTTGGGAAGGTGTTAACCTGGCTGCTCTCTTGCTCCCCTCTTCCTCCGTTCCCTCTTGTGCCTGGTTCACGTGCCCGCTGCGTCGCGTTGGAGCATCGGCCTTCTTGAAGCGCCTGCTGGAGGGCCAGGGCTTGTGTTTTCCCAGCTGGATAGGTAGAGCAGCCTCAGCTCCGGACCAAAATCTGCCTGACACCAGCAGAGGAGCGATGCTGCGCGAGAGAGATCACCCCCTCTGGGCCCTCTCCCACAGCAGAGCAGGGTCTGCGCGCAGATAACGGAGAGAAGAGCAGTTTGTTCAGCCCGGTTCGTCTGACCTGCCCCAGCACCGCGGGGCCGGGAGGTCACAGCGCCCACGCTCACTGCCCTTTCCACACGGGGCCTGGAGGAATGGAGGGAGCACCGCGGCAGCCCAGCACGCAGCAGCCTCAAATGCACTCAGCTGGGGCTGCGCCGGAGCTGTGTGCCCTGGGCTGCAGTGATCAGCTGCAGCTCTGCACCGTGCAGCCCTGCGGAGCTGGGGAGAGGAACGGGGAGGAATCAAAAGGCAGAAGTGTCTGCTCGCTGCTCTGCCTGCAGCCTGCGCGGTGCCCAGGGACCCCTTCAGCCAGAGTCAGCAAAAGAGTGACCTTCGTTAGGGAAGTGCTGACTGGGCACTGCTTCCCAGCCAGCTAGAGGAGGGAATCTGGGGTGGAGGTGTGTGCTTGGAATGAATCACAGAATCCTAGAGTCACTACGGATGGGAAGGGAGCTGGAAAGATCACCCAGTCCAGTCCCCCTGCCACAGCAGGAGCCCCCAGACCCAGTGGCACAGGAACACAGCCAGGCAGGGCTGGAACGGCTGCAGAGAAGGAGACTCCCCAGCCAGTAGACACACTGGTTTTACCCTTTTCCTTCCTCCTGCAGAAGCTGACGTCTCCAAAACAGCAGAGAATGAGGGGGGTGAAGAAAGCCAAGACACCAGAGGACAGGCTGCTCCCTCTCACTTCCCAGGATGTTTCAGGTGCTGTCCTGTTGCTCGGCCTTATTCCCCAGCCACACAGTGAGGTGTGGGAACAGTGATGGGATGAGCCGACCTGCTCCGCCCGCAGCTTTCCGTTTATAACCTCTGTCTGTGCTCAGGCAGCCTCTAGAAGCAGCAGGGCTGTGTCCACCAGCACTCCTACTCTGGCAGGAGCACTCTGGCTGTGGACAGTGAGGGGTGTAGAGGTGTCCCTGCGCTAGCTGCCATCCCTCACGTTCCTGGAGAGCTTTGTTGCTGCTCTTGCAGCCGTGCGGTTGGGTCCGACGGAGGGACAGCTGGTCCATTGCTGCCTGCGGTCAGAGGCAGCCGCTGGGGACTCAGGAGCTGGGCAGGAACCGAGAGCCGGGCAGGCAGGACTCGGCTCGGCTGGCTGCTGTTCCCGAAGACCCTCCGCCAGCAGCTCTAAGCTCAGGTGCCCCCGCCAGCTGAGCCCCCCAGGCATCGCCCAGGTGCCGATGTGGCGGGAGGGTCTCCTCCAAGTGGCGGCAGCGTGTGGTGGCCTCAGCGGTCCCAGCAGATGGGCTCAGACAGCACTGCTCACAGCCTCAGCTGCTGCTGGGTTTGCAGCCCGCCTTGGCTAGCAGCTCGCTGGCTGCCAGGGCCCAAACGGACCCTCCTGAAGCTGGGTGGTAGGGGTAGCAGTCGAGCACTGCCTGTGCCCCGTGCCCTGCTTGCCCCCGCAGCAGTGTGTGAGTGCAGATGCTCCTGTCGGAGGGGAGCTGGGCAGCCTGTGAGGACTCTGAAAAATAAAGCCAGCTCCCTCTTCCCTTCCAGTTTCACTCCTCAGCTCCTCTTTTTCCCGGGGGGTTTCTTCTCCGGCTCTCTCACGTGTTCTTGTGTAGACAGGGGCTGTCTGATGCTCTGCTGGGAGGACACAGAGCCAGGATTGGGAAGAAGATGCTGCCTCTAAGCCCACGAGCATTTGTTTCCTCATCTCTTTTTGACTGGAGCTAGTGGGTGTTTCAGTGCTGGCCCCCACAGCGATGCTGCTGCAGAGCTCTCCGGCAGTGGTGAAGACACTAGTGGCCCCCTTAGAGTCACTCAGAGACCCAGCGGTCTCCGTTGGCTGTGGCCCACGGCTGGTGGCTGTAGGTGGCAGATGACTGTCAACACTGGGAGGTGAAGAGATGCAGAGCTGCATCACAGGAGGCACCTCCGTGCCCTTCAGTACTGCTCTCTGTGGGTAAGCAGCAGCTCTTCGTTCGCGCCGGGGCAGGCAGGGAACGATCTGCCGGGGCAGCCGGGGCGCAGGCACGGGTGGGTGAAGAAGAGGAGAGAGCGCCGGGCACGAAGGCGGCGTTAGGCATCCCGGCCACCAGCGGGAGTGACAGGAGGGGGGCAGGACAGCTGCTGAATGAGGGTGCCCTGCTGTTCCCAGCTGGGGAGCACTGCTCAGGTCCCGCGCGGGCGCCGTGCACAGGGCTGAGAGGAGTCCTCACGAGGCTGAAAAGCAGCTGCTTGGGAAGGACGGAGCGTGGTCACGGGGACGGCGACCCAGCACCCAGAGCCTGGCGAGGACAAGTGCGACCCTGAACACAAAGCACCCTCCTCCCCACGTTTGGGTCCTGAGGAGCCCCCGCTGGCGGGGGTTGTATCTGATTGCTCGGTGAAGTGGAGAGAACCAAGCAGGAGCCTCGGACTGAAAGAGCTGCTCAGTGGGAGAGTGTTACTCTGAGCAGCTTTCTGCTCCCTGTCTGCAGGACCTCGGCTGCCGGTGGATGATGGAGCAAGGCGCTCGCGTCCCTGTGGGCAGCAGTGCCTGTTGTCCCCGGGCTGGCCTGGACCTGTTTCTCACCCCCCCGTTTTCAACGTCCCTTCGTGAGATCCTGGGTGTGGGCAGTGCTGCCTGGCCCACCTCAGCCAGGGGGGCCCCAGAGCTCCCATCCACCTCACTCTCCTACTTTCTCACCGTGCAGTGGGGCAGCTGCCTGGGGCCACTGCAGTTCATTCTGAGGGGGGGAAGAAACCCGTTGAGAGAAGCCGTGTGGCTCTGGGGCTGCCCAGGCACGCAGAGCTGGTGCTACTGACAGTAAACATCCTTCATCCCAGCGGGCGGGAGGGGGCCTTTTCCAGCGCTGTGAAAGCCTCCTCACCAGCAGGTTTTAATCAGGGAGGTAGGCTGGGATAAACCCCATCACTCATGCGGTGCCGAGCTCCAGAGCCTGTCTGCCGGGGACAGCAGAGGCCGGGGAGGCCAGGGAAGCATTAATTATCAGTGATGCAGCTCGGTTGAGCCAGAGAGTGGAGGAGCAGTGGGGCAAAAGCAGCTTCCGTGGCTCCCGTGGGTGAGCACGGAGCGCACACTGCTGGCACGGCGTCCTCCCCGCCTCTGCCCTCCTCAGCAACGGCATGGCTCCACGGGAACTCCTGCTTCATCGACCTCCACGTCCTGCTGCTTCTGCACCTCCTTGCAGAGCCCCTTTGCACAGCCCGTGCCCTCGCTGGGGCCTGGCACCAGGAGCTGCCTGCTGCGAGTGCGGAGCTGAGCTGCCCGCTGCCTCCCTCCCTCCCTCCCTGCAGACCGGGAGGTTCCCACCGCCCGCCTCCTGCTTTTTAAAAGAACCAGGCTGTGGTCCTCAGCTGAAGGGGCTGAGCAAGAGCAGAACCCAGTGGGGTCAGGTAGGGGCAGAACCCAGTGGGTCAGGTAGGAGCAGAGCCCAGCGGGCTGGGTAGGAGCAGAGCCCGGTGCAGAGCAGCAGCGGTTCCCTGCTCTCCCTCGCGGTGGTTTCTGCTCCTTTCGGTGCTGTCTCCTCGGTTTCACCTCCGTTCTCACGTTTATCCTGACAGGCGAGGAGCTACCTCAGTTTACCCCGGCGCGGGGATCCCCAGGGAGCACGAGGAGGACCGAAGCGGCGCCGTGCTGGGCACGTGGAGAGGAAGGAGCCGTGGAGGAAGAGCGGAGGGCAGAGCCGGCGGTGCGCGTGGCCATTCCAGGCAGACAGGACCAACGCTGGCCACGTCTTACAAGGAGAGGGACTGGGGCCTTTCGTCTGCAGCCAGCAGAGAGCCCCCACTCCTGCTCTGGGTCAGCACAGTGGGGCAGTGCAGGGGTGATGCTCAGCTGGTGATGGAATCACAGCATCACAGAGTCAGGGACTGGAAGGGACCTCGAGAGATCACCCAGTCCAGTCACCCTGCCACAGCAGGAGCCCCTGGAGCCAGGGGCAGAGGAACAGCCCAGGAGGGTTGGAAACAGCTCCAGAGAAGGAGACTCCACAGCCCCCTGGGCAGCCCCTGCCAGTCCCCTCCACTCCTCTGGGCACCAGCAGCTCCAAAGAGGAGCTGGCCTCGCCTGGAGGGTTTTTCCCAGGGATTTGGTTTCAGCTGAGGTGAAAAAGTGTTTCTCCAGGCATGGAATTGTCTCTGGGAATTTTCCCCTCCTAATAAAGCCCCTCGATGTCACTGAGATGCTGGCTTTGAGGTCATTGAGAGCTGGAGAGGGGGGGTTGATCAGTTCAAACTCTGCAGACCTGGCTGCGGTCCGGCCTCTGGCATCTAGACCCGGCCTTCCTTCCACGCCGTCCCCAGGAGCGGCTCCCAGAGCCAAGGGCTGGGTTTGGTCCCTCTCCTAGGGCACCAGCCATGGCCGCTCCGTCCAGCCGCAGGACCTGAGGGGTTTGTCTCTGCAGCTGTTCACTGCGGCCCCACCGGCCGCTGCTGTGACTCAGGGGGCTCTGTGCACTGCCTGGCGTCCCTGTGCTCCCAGATCCTGCAGAGCCTTCCCTCCGCTGCCTCAGGGCCACGGGGAATCCTGCCCCTGGCACGGGACTCCTGTGCTGGCCATGGCGTTGGGCCACGGGCACTGGCTGGTGCCGTGCACGGGTCCAGAGCTCCTGGAGCGATGGCCCAGGTGGCTCCCCAGCTGTGTGGATGCTAAAGCAGCTGCAGCAGGCAGAAAGTGCCCAGCCCAGTGGCTGGGTCCTGCTCGGGGCTCCTCAGCCCAGCAGGAAGGTACTGCTGCTGGAGGGGGACCAGAGGAGGCCCCAGAGACTGGGGAGCCTGCTGCTGTGGGACAGGCTGGGAGAGCTGGGGAGCTGAGCTGGAGGAGACCTTGGTGCAGCCTCTCAGGGCTTAAAGGGGCCGATGAGAAAGACGAGGACAGAGGTGTCAGCAGGGGCTGCTGTGCCAGGACAGGGGGTTAAACTGGCAGAGGCAGATTTAGGATCCAGCCTGGCTGAGCTCTAACGACCATCCTGGCCAGGCTTGCTCCTAAGCAGCCTCTGTGCTCAGGACGCAGCTGGCTCGCTTGTCCCCACCCTCTGGCTCACTGTGGTGCAGGTGGAGTGGCTTTATGATCAGGGAGAGGGCACCAGCCGGGGCTGGAGGCCAAAGCTCACCTGCTGTGCACCCGCGATCAGCTTGGCCCTCAGCGGTGGCTGTGGCTTCGCCCGGGCTCTCTCGTCACCCACGGTTGCCCAGGGAGACTGTGGCTGCTCCATCCCTGGCAGTGCCCAAGGGCAGGCTGGATGGGGCTGTGGGCACCCTGGGCTGGGGAGAGGTGTCGCTGGCAGGGGGTTGGCACTGGGGGAGCTCTGAGCTCCCTCCCCACCCAGCCCAGGCTGGGTCTCTGTGTCCTTTTGCCCCCCCAGAGCTGCAGCAGCTGCCCCAGCCCGGGGAGAGGACACAGCTGCACAGCCAGCAGGGCAGTCTCCTGCACTGCCCCCTTAGCAGCTCCCATGGATGAAGAAGCCTTCACCAGTGGGTTTTCTTTCCTCAGCTCCAGTGCCAGGTCGCAGCGGAGCGGGGGGAGGCAGGAGGAGTCTATTCCCTCACCAGGAGCTGCAGCGAGGAGAGGGAACGGCTCGAGAACAGGAATCAAGGGGCGCAACAAGCCTCTTCCCAGGCTGCGAAGCAGAGGGGCACAAAGAGCTCTGACAGCAGGGGCTGCTCAAACAAACCCTGCTGCAGCAGAGCTCCTGCCATCGAGCGGGTACCCCGGCCGAGCAGCGGGCGGGCGGTGCGTGGAGCTGAGCCCGCAGCGCTGAGTGCTCTGCTCTGCTGAAGGCAGAACCGTTGTCAGGGAGGAGAGAGTCGCTGCTCAGCGAGAGCCGTGGCGGAGGCTGCACAAAGGAACCGAGCAGCAGAACAAGCAGGGTGTGAAGGCAGGCAGCGCCGCACGCCCGGCCATGCTGACACTGGACGGCCTGCGGGTATCGCCCGTCTGGACTGGTTTTACTGGCCGCCACGGTCCAGGCTCCCGCAGTGGCTGGACACCCCGGCCAGGGCTGAGGGCAGCTCCTCGTTCCTAGAGGAGAGCGTGGTTTGTCGTGCGTGGGGCACCACTGCCGTCCTCACCCGTCTGCTGTCCCTCTAGGAGCATCCGCAGGGCGCTGGGTGCTGCTGCTGAGGCCCTAAAGGGATCAAGGAGGGAGACTGTGAATCTTAGGGTTGGAAGGGACCTCCAGAGGGCAGCCAGTCCAACCCCCCTGCACCCAGCAGGGCCAGCACTCACCAGACCAGATTGCCCAGAGCCCCAGCCAGCCTGAGCTTGAATGGCTCCAGGGAAGACAGATGGAGACTGTGGGTGTCATAGAATCCTTAGGGATGGGGAGGGACCTGGAAAGATCACCCAGTCCAGTCCCCCTGCCACAGCAGGATCCTCCAGTCCCAGTGGCACAGGAACACAGCCAGGCGGGGCTGGAACGTCTGCAGAGAAGGAGACTCCACAGCCCCCCTGGGCAGCCCCTGCCAGGGCTCCGGGACCCTCCCTGGGAAGAAGGTCCTGCTGAGATGGAGAGGGAACCTCCTCTGCTCCAGCTGGCACCCAGTGCCCCTTGTCCTGTCCCCAGATGCCCTTGAGCAGAGCCTGCGTGTGACCGGGTTACGGGGGCCGGGCTGCGGGGGAGCAGGGCAGGGGTGCTCCGAATGTCTGGAGAGTTGTGTCTGGGAGAGAAAGGAAGGAGGAAGCAGGATGAACCCCGAGGAGCCTTAGGAGGGAGCAGCTGCCATGGCAACTAACAGCACTTTTGCCAGGGAGAGTGAGGAAGGACTGGAGATGAGAAAGAAGCAATCAAAGCAGCTTGAGCGACGGTTTGCGAAGGCTGGATCAGGCTGCGGGGACCCTCTGGGACCACCCAAAGGGAAAGAGATCTGCTGGACGAATCCAGAGGAAGGGAAAAGGTCCCACTGCATCCCAGCCAGCAGCCGTGGATCTACCGTCACCATCACCGCCTGGTTTGGGAAACAAAACCCGGAGACGAGAGAGAATTCATGCAGCTCCGACACTGGGGTGGAACCCAGACCCTCTGGTGGAGCCACCTCGCTGCTTAGAATGAGTGGGGGGCAACCAGGGTCACTGTGGGGTCTGGCAGCTGGGCAAGGGCAACCCCAGGGACCAGGAGAGGGGGGCACTGACCTGGTGGAGAGCAGGGCAGGAGACAGGGACCTGGGGGCCCTGGTGGCCAGCAGGGTGACTCTGAGCCAGCAATGAGCTTTGGTGGCCAAGAGGGCCAACAGCATCCTGGGGGGGTCAGAAGGGGGTGGTTAGCAGATCGAGAGAGGGTCTGCTCCCCCTCTGCTCTGCACTGGGGAGACTGCAGCTGGAGGGCTGTGTCCAGTGCTGGGCCCCTCAGTTCCAGGAGGACACAGAGCTGCTGGAGGGTGTCCAGCGCAGAGCCACAGCTCACTCCGCTTTAGCCCAGTTCTTCTCCAGAGGGAGCGGGACGGGCAGCCCCCCCAGACAGCTCTCCCCACGCTGCTGCGGGTCTCCAGGAGGGAGGGTTAAGCGCTGCTCTCGGCAGCAGAGAGGGCGGGGAGGGGGTTTCGTGTGGAATTAATCACTTCCTTGGCTCGTGTCAGCTCGAGTGGAAGAGACCCAGGACGCAGTGAGAGCTCTCTGTGTGGAGGGAGCATGGAGCAGAACCCGGCCGAGGCAGAGCCCGGCAGACCTTCCCTTTCACCCGGTGACCCCCAGCGCTTCGGCGCCGAGAGCCGCCAGCTGCGGGGTTGAGCTACGGGGGCAGTGCTGGCGAGTAACCCCGGGCTCTTCAAGCCCAGCTGCCCTCCTGGAAGCCAAGCCGTAATCACGGCTGGAGAGGCAGAGCTCAGAGGGAAGGGAGGCTGTGCACTCGAGAGCTGCAGCATCTCGACGCCGCACAGGGAGCTCCGGCTCTCCGGGACGCTCAGCCCCGAGAGCCCCCCCGGATGAGGGGGGCAGCTCCGGTTCCCAGCGGGGCGGGAGCCAGGCGGCTGCAGCTGGCGTGGGGAGCAGCTGGACGCGGCGGTGCAGCAGTGCTTCCTGCGGGCCTCCGCAGGCGTGCGTGAGGCAGCGCTCATCACCGGTTCCCCGCGACCCTCGGGAGGGGACGAAACCGGGCAGCAGCAGGAGCAGACCTGCTGTTTCTTAGGGAGCTGGTGCTCGGCTGGCTGGCTGCTCCCAGATCAGCAAGTCCAGGGCGTCCTGTACGAGCTGCCAGGCCTGCTCGTCTCCCTAAGTGGCTTCCCGGCCGTGGAAGAGCCCCCCGCTGCTCCCTCTCCGAGCAGTGGGGGTCTTCTCACAGGCGGAGGGGCTGCCTTGATTTACCCTGAGGAGAACCAGGCTGATCCCTGTCTCTGCCGGGATGGGGCCCTGGAGGCTGCAGTCAAGGTGTGTGTGCTGGGTGTGCTCCCAAAGCCCCCCGACAGCCCCTCCAAGACCCCTGAGTGGGGCAGCAGAGGGCTTTTTGGGAAGGGTCGTGCACTGCCAGACCCTCCCCTCTGGGAGCTGCCATGGGCTGGAGGGTTCCTAGGTCAAGGTGGCCGGTGAGCACGTCCAACGCAGCCCTTCAGGGCTGACAAGAGCGTCCCTGGACCACTCCAGGGTCAGGCTGCTCCTAAGAAGAGCTGACCATAGCGGTGGAGCCCGCTCTCTTAGCTGGGAATGGTCTGGCCCACTGGCCCACTGTCGTGATTTCACTGGCCCACTGTCGTGATTTCACTGGCCCACTGCCATGATTTCACTGGCCCAGCTGGGAATGGTCTCCTGACACAGCCTCACCTCAGTCTCCCGCTGACACAGGGCATGACTGCTTCTCACACCAAGCTCCCTGATGGCTACAGGATTCCCAGCCTCCTGATCTCTGCTCCCCAGGGAGCTGGGCTGTCACCCCTGCTCCCCTGTGGCCACTCGGATGTCCCCCTGGCCAGAAACCTTTCCTCACCCCCTGCCACCCCCTTGCAGGCAACACAAAGCCATCCTTGCACCTCTCCTCGGGAGAAAGGCCAGGGTGCTCAGACACCTCCTTGCTCACAGCAGCTTCCCCTGGGCTACCCAGACTGGCAGGACGTTTGCCGAGTCGTGACACCCCAGCCCAAGCACAGGGGTGCAGAGCACTCTGCTGAGCAGACCCCAGCCCAAACACAGAGGGGCAGAGCACTCTGCTGAGCAGACCCCAGCCCAAGCACAGGGGTGCAGAGCACTCTGCTGAGCAGACCCCAGCAGCCATGTGGGGCTGTCACCATTCCTAGCAATCCCAGAGCCTGTGTGGAGATGGGCACAGCCACTCCAAGCTGCCGTGGGCACAGCCATGGGCACAGCCACTCCGAGCTGCCCCGGGCACAGCCTCACAGAGACAGCCCAGCTCTGCCCAGCCATAGAAATCTCTGCTGCTGCAGTAGCCAGCAGGGCAACAGGGGCACAACGAGTGGGAGCAGCTGTGGCTGGAGGTCTCTCCCTTCTTGGCACCTGCAAGCAGCTGCCTGGAGCCCGAGGAGGGGGGGTTGATTATAATCACAGCCTCGGCAGGTTTGGGCACCGGCTTTCCTCTCCCCCCTGCCCCGTGACGGGTGGTGCCAGGGAGGCAGTGCCACTGGGGTCGAAGAGGACCACAGAGGCAGGATAAACCCCACTGTCTGTGCTGCCTCCAGTCGCCCCTGGCACACACCGGTGGCAAACTCACCACCTCTCCTGGCAAGCCGGTTCAGCATCTCCACCCGGCTCCCCCAGGAAGCTCTGCAGTGGCCAGTCAGGCACTGAGCCCAAACTCCAGCACGCTTGCCCACTTGCTACTTAGGAAGGAGCTGAGGGGGGTTGTGCTCTCTGCCTCTGCTCCTGTCGCCCTGTAATCCCCACAGGGTCCCTGAGCCCCTGCCTGAGGGGCACTCCTCCGGTGCCCAGGACCAGGCAGCTCTGCACTCATCTCCCGTGGGGGAAGGGGCGTTGTGCTGCAGTTGCCCCCCATCACAGCCCGACCTGGGGCGTTTTGTGCCCGCGGGGGCAGCTCCCACCCTCACGGTGCGCGGGCACGAGGGGTCCTGCAGCACCCAAAGCACCTCTTGCCGCAAGCACTGAGTTCACCCTGGGTTCCCGGCCTGGAGACCCTCGCTGGCAGCTTCGGGGCAGCCACCAGCCCTGCAGCCACCCCTGGAGTCAGCCCCAGGGCTGGCTTTACCCTCCCGGGCTCAACCACGGGGGAAGATCAGAGCACCCCCTGTTTTCCGTTGTCCTGTGAGGCTGCTGCCAAGTGCTTGCTGCCCAGAGCCAGAGCCAAGGCAGGGGGCCCCCGCCTCTCCTCCTGTGTCCCACCCAGCAGCGCTCCCCTCTGCAGCCGGTGCTCCTGCCGGGCAGCCTCGTTAGACCCAGCATCAAGCGGGCACCCGGGGCCAAGCGTCGCCCGTGTGTGAAGGGGTGCTGGCCCGACCTGCTGCAGATGGCATCAAAGGGGGGGGAAGAAGCCAGCCTGTGCTTTGCGCTGGTCACCCTGCTAACCAACTCCTCTAATTAGAGGAGCTCGTGATGTCTGCCTTCGTTTATTTATCCCCAGAGCAGCTCCAGCGCTTCCCCCTCTGCCAAGCGGCCACTCTCCCCCGCAGGAGCTCCAGGAGCATTCAGAGCCAGCGGGGAATCGGGCGTGAGCGGAGCAGCCCGAGCGGGGATGACGATGGGCAGGGGGCTCGGGGGCTGTTTGAGCCGCAGTGGTTGCGCCCGGCGCCCTGGCACAGGATGCAGTCGCCCCCTGTTCGCGGTGCCAGCCTTTGTGTCCTGAGGTGGGGAGCGTTGCTGTCCTGGCAAACCAACACAGTCTGTGCTCCTCTTCTGTGTGTCTGGCTGGGAGGGACAGGGACGTTAAGGGCACAGCTGGCTCCTTGGAAGGGTCTCTCCACCGGCCAGTGGCACCAGGAGAAGGCGCAAGGGAGTGCTGCTTCACGAGGCAGTCAGAAGAGCAGCGTCAAACCAGACCTGGCAGCGTCCAGCTCCGGGCCCCTCGGTTCCAGGAGGGCACAGAGCTGCTGGAGGGTGTCCAGTGCAGAGCAACGGAGAGGATGAAGGGAGGAGAGCAGCTCCCTGCTGAGGAGAGGCTGAGGGAGCTGGGGCTCTGGAGCTGGGAGAAGAGGAGGCTGAGGGGGGACCTCATTGCTGTCTCTCAGTCTGTGAGGGGTGGGTGTCAGGAGGATGGAGCCAGGCTCTGCTCAAGGGCATCTGGGGACAGGACAAGGGGCACTGGGTGCCAGCTGGAGCAGAGGAGGTTCCCTCTCCATCTCAGCAGGACCTTCTTCCCAGGGAGGGTCCCGGAGCCCTGGCAGGGGCTGCCCAGGGGGGCTGTGGAGTCTCCTTCTCTGCAGACGTTCCAGCCCCGCCTGGCTGTGTTCCTGTGCCACTGGGTCTGGGGGATCCTGCTGTGGCAGGGGGACTGGACTGGGTGATCTTTCCAGGTCCCTTCCCATCCCTAAGGATCCTGTGATTCTAAGGATGGGATGGGTTGTGTCGCTGCCCACCAGGCCTTCCCTGCACTCCAGAAACACTCACTCCACACTCTCCCTCCCTGGGGACCGGTATCAAACCATCCTTTGCCAGCAGCTCCTTCCCCCCCCCGGCCCCCAAATCCTCACCTTTACATAAACAGATTGTTCTGCTGATCCTGGCTGCCCTGGGAAGGGGCCGAACCCGCGGGGCTCATTAAAAGGAAAGGCCAGGGCTGCGGAGCCGCCGCAGAGGATGGGCTGAGCCCCGGTCCCCCGGGAGCTGGGCTGGAAATGTCAAGCGTGGCTGAACACAGCAGCCACGGAGGTTTGCAGCTCCCGGAATAAATTGGGATTTATATCCCTCGCCAGCAGGCTGCTTCTGCAGAGCTGACTCCCCTCGCTTCATTTTCACCCCCTAATTAGAGGATGCGAGAGGAGCTCTGTGCTCTGGGGGGATTAGAGCCAACCGTGGGGTGGCGGAGGGGCTGGAGTCACTGCCTGGCTCCTGGCAAATGAAGCCCTGTGCTCCTGCACGGAGACACCGAGCCACACAAGAAACAGCCCCTGGAGCTCTGCTGAGGATGAGGAGGATGCCCGAGGGAGCCTGAGTGCCCTCCTTAATGTTGATCCAGATGGGAAGGGTGGGGGTCAGGAGGAAGGAGCCAGGCTCTGCTCAGGGGCACCCAATGCCAGGACAAGGGGCACCGGGTGTCAGCTGGAGCAGAGGAGGTTCCACATCCAGAGGAGAAGCAGCTTCTTCCCGGGGAGGGTGCCAGAGCCCTGGCAGGGGCTGCCCAGGGGGGCTGTGGAGTCTCCTTCTCTGGAGCCATTTCCAACACTCCTGGGCTGTTCCTGTGCCCCTGGATCGGGGGGCTCCTGCTGTGGCAGGGGACTGGATTGCGTGATCTTTCAAAGTCCCTTCCAACCCCTAAGGCTCTGTGAGCTGACAGCCCTGGGCCAGGCAGCTCCTGAGCACCCGGGCACCACCTGTGGGAACATGAGCCACTGGTTGAGAGCCAAGCAGCTGCTGTGTGAGGATGGCTAGGGCAGTGGACCGGCATGGGCACAGCACCTGGGGCGTTGGACTTCACTGATGGCACCCTCGGGCAGGAACCTGTGAAAAGAGTACCAGTACCCAGGCCTCTGTGGCTGTGTTCCTGCTCTCTGTGTGTCGCCCCTCGGATCAGCTCTTGGCCCCGTGCACAGCTGAGCCACAGGGGTGACAAGGAGAAGGTCAGCAGCTCTGGGAGCAAATGCTTCAGCACACAGCATCCCAGCATCCCAGAGGGACTGAGGCTGGCAGAGCCCCCTGAGCTCCCCCAGCCCAGCACAGCACCCAACAGCAGCCCAGCAGCCACCCCAGGGCACTCAGGGCCACAGCCAGGCTGTCCTTCAACACCTCCAGACACAGGGACTCCCCCACTGCCCTGGGCAGTCCAGTCCAGGCTCTGAGCACCCTTTCCAGGAGGAAGGGCTTCCTGACAGCCAACCTCACCCTCCCCTGGCAGCCTCAGCTCTGCCCTCTCATCCTGGCACTAGCCCATCGCTGTGAGCACTGAATCCTAGGGACGGGATGAGGACAGGTAGAACAGAGATGAGGACAGGTAGAGCAGCCTCGGGCTGTGAGAGGCAGTGGGCTGCGGGGTGTTGTGAGCTGCAGGTCTCTCTTGTTTTGCTGCCAGGGGGCTGTTATGGAGTCGATCTCTAGTGGCATGTGGTGACAGTAAGGGAAGGGAAGGCCCCGGAGAGAAGAGGGTGGCACTGCTTCTTCAAAGGCAGATCAAAGCCTTTCAGCACCTTGATGGGATGGGATGGACATAAAGAATCCTAGAATCCTTAGGGATCAGAAAGGACCTGGGAAGATCACCCAGTGCAGTCCCCCTGCCACAGCAGGATCCCCCAGACCCAGTGGCACAGGAACACAGCCAGGCGGGGCTGGAACGTCTGCAGAGAAGGAGACTCCACAGCCCCCCTGGGCAGCCCCTTCCAGGGCTCTGGGACCCTCCCTGGGAAGAAGGTCCTGCTGAGATGAAGAGGGAACCTCCTCTGCTCCAGCTGGCACCCAGTGCCCCTTGTCCTGTCCCCAGATGCCCTTGAGCAGAGCCTGGCTCCATCCTCCTGACCCCTGCTCTTTCCATCTTGATCACCAGTTCTGGGGTCCCCCCTCAGGCTCCTTCTTTCCCAGCTCAAGAGACCCTTTTGGGAGGGGAGGTCCCAGGGTTTACCTCCTGCTGCTGGCCGCTTGCTGCCCCGGTGCCTTCCAGGACTCAGCAGGATGAGACCCAAGGGCTGGTTTCCCTTTGAGAGACCCCAACCTCCCAGACCAACCTCTGCCTCCGAGCGTCACCATCGCCGACAGGGCCCCTCCATCCTCTGCTGCCCAGTGGGAAATCACCACTCGAGTTGTGTTTTAAGGGAGCCATCTCCCCCAGCCCAGCCAGCCCCAGAGCTCCCATCCTCGGGCTGCCTCAAGCTCCCACGGTCCCTCAGGCCACCTCCAAACCTCCAGACCAGGGCAGCCAGCAGCATCCTCGCAAAGCTCCACGTCCTGAGCATCACCGGCCCTGCGGGGCGGCGGCGGATGCGCGTCCGCGTGCGTGCGCGGGGGCACGGCCCGCTCAACAAAGAGGCGTACGACGGGGCGTCCCTTACCTGGAAAGAGGCTTTATTGAACGTCGCTGTAAAATTATCTCTTCAGTTTGAGTTACTGAGTTTGCACAAACATTTCCCTACAGAATAAAAAAAAATCAAGCCTTGTCCTCGCGTTGCTGCATCTCGTTGTGCTTGTGAGAGCCGCGGCCGCAGACCTCGGACGCGGCCGTCTGGCTGCGCGTTTGTACTCCAATTAGTTGCATATCGGGGGGGGGGGGGTCTTGTTCTGCTTCCTTTTAGATCTCGGGGTGTTGCGAGAATCCGGAAGAATCGTCGTAGGGGTGAGGGTAGCAATGGGAAGGACTCTACTCTTCTTGAGACCGAAGTCTTCCTCTTGGCTTCTTGAAACAAAATCGGAGATAACTTAAGGAAAAAAAGGGTCTGGGAATTGGCGGCTCCAACTGGAAGGGGATTTCACAACGCAGTGGCAACCGGCTGGCCAACGGTCCGTGTCCGGGCAGCTCCGAGCCTTTCGTACAGCTTCTCTTTCTCGTGTGAATTGGAATCGCTGTTCTTGCCCGTCGGAAAAGCGGAACGGAGGGGGGGTTGTCTTTTTGTCGTGGGATTTCACTACAATAACAAAATAATCCGCACAGAGTCTGCCCCTGGGGCAGAGGACCCAGCGCCCTGGGAGCGACCGAGGGCTCGGTAGGGTGCTGGCTGCCTCAACTCGCCCCGCCGTCCCGCATGCCGGGGCCGCCCCCGGTGCCGACGGGCGTTACGGGAAGAAAAATCCCTCGTGTGGTTTGACCCCCTCCTGCGCTGAGTGCATCTCCACAACCCTTTGCCTCTGGCTGACCCGCCTCCATCACCTGCAAAACACCAACCCCGCCCCACCCCACCCCGACCAAACC
>VZRI01010368.1:69806-90589 GCA_013397515.1 Upupa epops | reverse complement strand
GACCCGACCCGACCCGACCCAACCGACGCTGACAACGCGCGAGTGCCGCTGCCATCTCCCCCACCAGCGGAAGCGGCGGCTTGTCTGTTTCTCGCATGGATAAAAGCTGAAAGGCCATGGCTGTCTGGAAGGTTCAACCAACAAAGATCTCCTCCAAGAAGGGCTCCCGCGGCAGCTTAAGGTCCGTCCACCTCCAGAGAGCGGCTTCGTCTCCTCGCCTGCAAGTTCTGCACCCCCAGGCTCCGCAGTTGGTTTAGAAAAGAGTTTGCACAACCCAGTTTCTCCAGCAGTGGAAGCTTCCGCGTGGAAATCGCTGAGCGCCATCGCGTCTCCTCTTGTCTCCTCTTGTCTCCTCTCGTCTCCTCTCGTCTCCTCTCGTCTCGTCTCGTCTCGTCGTGACTTCCTTTCAGGTTACGTTCCCAATCAGGCTTGTTTCATTGAAGGCACTTGGTTTCCATGGCAATTTATAAAAGACGGTGGTTTGGTTTCTTCGCTTCGTCCGAACGGATGACTCGGGTGGGTGGGTGGCTGGGGAGGGGAGAGGGGGCGGTGTCCGAGCGGCCGCGAGCAAACTCCGGTCAAGCCTGTGTCCTACGTTCCGCCCAGGACGCACAGCCCGGGGAGTAATGCATGCAAAAAGGAGACGGCACACAGGCAGCGAGCGCGGCCGTGAGGAACGGAACAGGAACGTCCTGCGAGCGGCGCTGCTCAGGGGTATCCTCCGGGGGAGGCGACAGCCGAAGCAGAACGGGCCCACGATGATCTACCTCGACGCCGAAACCCTTCCGGGAGGGACACGAACGCCAGCTCGTCACGCACCCTGTGCACAGCGCGGTGGTGCTCTCCACGGGTCGTCTGCCCTTCCTCTCTCTCTCTCTCTCTCGTTGTCTCCCGTAGTTGTTGGCAGGCCATTAGGTTTCCATGGTAACAAGCAAATATTCATCTGAAACAAAACCAGCCGTGACTTTGTGCTTTGACAAGGGTTTCCAGAGCTCTTCGCCCAGAGTTCAACCAGATGATGCTGAGTCCAGGAGTGACCACAAAAGCACCTGAAGGTCTCTTCCTTCCCTCCCTCCTTCCTTCCCTCCTTCCTTCGGCCAGGTCTCGTCCTCACGCAAGGTTCGCACACTCCCGTGACGCCTCCTAGGTCCCCAGTGCTCTTCCTCTCTCTCTTTTTTGAGCTGTTATCGGTTTTCGTGAGTTAGTTCGGTCTTGGTTTCACTCTTCAGTCTCTCAGTCAGTCAGTCCGTGGAGGAATCTTTGGTAGTTTGGTTTTAAGTGTCCGTTGTACAAAGACTCTTTTCTTCATGCCAGTGCCTGGTGAATCTCTTGTCGCCTCTGCCAGGATAAGGTCACCTCTGATGACTTAAGACAGACATGAGGATGATAGCTGGGAGGAGTCGTATATGCGATAAGGTCCCAACAGCACCCGATCGTAGATCTGTGAGAGGAGGGGGAGAGGGAGGATTAGAGAGCGGCCCAGGCTCCGTCAGCACCGCTGCGAGGGCTCAGCCACCGTGCCCTGTCCTGCAATGCGAGACTGGCACGGCCACCTCCTGCCACGAGGGGATGAGAACAGTACTGGCCAACTGAGTCACAGGATCACTGAGGTTGGAAAAGACCTGTTGAGATCATCCGGTCCAACCCTGCCCCCAGCTGTCCCATCCCACCCCCAGACCTTCGCCCTCAGCTCCAGATCCCCCCGACTGGGAAACACGGCCAGGGGTGGCGACTGAACCCCCTCCCTGGGCAGCCTGTGCCAAGGATGAGCACCCTGTCCAGGGAGAGGGTTCTCCTCAGGGCCAACCTCACCTTCCCCTGGGGCAGCCTGAGGTCACCTCCTCTGCTCCTGTCCCTTCCTTGGGGGAAGAGATCAACCCCCACCTCTCTCCACCCTCCTCTCAGGCAGCTGTAGACAGTGAGAAGGTCTCGAGACACTGAGATGCAATCCCCCAGCTGCAATGGTCTGCACTGTCCTGCACAAAGGGAGGTGGAACAAGGTCCACAGGGCATCACAGCACCGATACTCATGAGTTCCATCTCGTCTGGAGCCCCTGAGCACTTTCCAGTGCTTCTTTTTCTCGGATCACGGCCACCCAGCTCAGCCCTGGTCCCTTGGAGAAACCACATCTGAGAAGATGCCTCGGGTTTGCAGGCAGGAGAAGCAGCTTTCCCTCCCCACGCTGTGGCAGAGGCACTCACTGTTGGCCGGCTGGTCTGACTTCATGCACTCTCCTTCCACAATGGAGACGTCGTCGATAGCGATGTCCCCCTCGATGCCGGGGCCGCGGATCCCTTCGAAGATGAGCTGTAAAACAAGAAGGGAGAGGCAGCAGGATGCAGATCTGAGCTGCTTCCAGCGGTGCCCAACGCTGCTTCGCTCGTTAACGCGGTTCAACCGCCCGCCTGACGTGGAGAGGGTTGATTAGGGGTGAGGAAGGAACAGGGGGCAGTGGAAGATGACCCTGTAAAGCACAGAGGCCCAGCAGCCGGTCCAGCTGGACGAGCATCGCCCAAGGATCACACTGCTGCAGCGCACAGGGCTCCCAGGTCCTTCGCTGCACTCACCCCTCACTGAACCACTGTGGTTGGAAGAGACCATCCGGTCCGACCACCAACCCAGCCCCCTCTGCCCCTCCGTTCCCCTACTCATCTTCTGAACCCCTCCAGGACGGCAACTCCCCCGTCCCTGGGCAGTCTGTTCACACAGCTGGCTTGGCCTCGGCCACATCCTGTTCCTCCCCCTAGCTGAGCCCCCCCAGCAGGAGCCCACTAAGTGCCCGGAGTGCCCCTGGTCGGTGCCCGGGAGCACCGAGCACATGGGGTGCCGCGAGGCGCAGACTCCGCCGGGCTCCCACGGGGTGTCCTGGGCCGGTTAATTACCCTAACAAGGTGGGGATTAATGCAGCAGGGAAGTCTGATGGGGAAACAGCAAGTTCTCCCCTGATTCCCCCGCTGGCTGGAAACAGTGCCTCGGGTAATGATCCTCCTGACAGCTCTCCGATGCTGCCCCTGATGATGGGAACTGTTCAGCTGGGAGGGAAGAGCCAGCTCTTACCCCCCAACGCCCAGCTCACCCCCCCTTAGCTCCCTGGCAGCAGGCGCAGGGCCGGCCAGCGGCGTTTGAACCCGACTCCCTGCCGGTAGTGACAACCCCTGCTCCCCGACCAGGGGGCTGCGCGCAGACCCGGCCGCCAGCGTTTCACTACGATACGCGTCTGGCAGCGCGCGTCGCGGGCCCCGGAGACGGCTTTGCTGGTAGCCAGCTTGGCCACGCGCTCCCAACAAATGGGTGCAGCCGAGGGCTGGCGGGGAGCAGCAGCCAGCTCCCTGCAGGAGGTGCCAGACGATCAGAGCCCTCTATCCCTTCCCCGTTATCTGCGTGCCCGTGGCTTCACAAAGCTCCTGTTAACGATGCCGCCGGCTGCTGGGGAACAGAGGGGTTTGCCCGCCGAAGGCTTTGTCCCTAGAAGGGGCTGCCCATTACAAAGGGTTTGCCCATGGGAGGGGTTGCCCATGGAAGGGGCTACCCATTAGAAAGGAGTTGCCCATGGAAGGGTTTGCCCATTACAAAGGGGTTGCCCATTACAAAGGGGTCGCCCATTAGAAAGGAGTTGCCCATGGAAGGGGTTGCCCATGAAAGGGGTTGCCCATAGAAGGGTTGCCCCATACAGCAAAGGCCACTGGGGTCTCCTCACGGGAAGTGCTTTAGCCAAGAGAGGCTGCACTGGATGATCCTGGAGATCCCTTCACCTGAGTGTGGGAGCTGAACTGGATGATCTCAGAGGTCCCCTCCAACCTAAACCATCCTGTGAGCCCCCACAGTGCAGCCAGAGGTACCCCAGGACTCTCACGGGGATCCACCTGGGGCTTCTTCAGCAGCACTCTATCCTCCTGGTCAGAGAAGCAGAGAGCAGTCCCCAGCCGGGCAGTGCCCTGCTCAGCTGCACTGACCTGGCACCTTCCCGGGCAGCACTGTGTGACTGACCAGAGACTCAGGGGGGTTCGGGTTGTCTGGGGGATCCTGCTGCGGCAGGGGGGTTGGACTGGGTGATCTTCCCAGGTCCCTTCCCATCCCTAGGGATCTCCCTAGGGATCCTGTGATTCCATTGAGATCAATCACCCCTGTACCCCATTCTTTACCCAGCTCAAGCAGTGCTCCCGCTCCCCCCGACAGACCCTGGCCACACAGCCCAAAGCCAGCCCTGGGCTCTGCCCCTCCCGTAATCAATGAACCCATGGAAGGTTCCAGTTCTCTGTCCCTGCTGTTGCCCTGCTCAGCTTTGCGTCTCCTCCCTCCCCTCAAATTGCACGGGCAGGGTCATGCTCCTCCTGCTCAGGCTCCTGACAGGAAAACAAAGCCAGCTTGACGCCAGGGGCTGCCACAGCAGTGCTTTCCAGCTTGCCAGCAGGCTGGCACTTACTGGGCGCCTGTGCAGAGCGCCGCGTTCATTCCACACTGAGGTCTTCAGCCTCCACAAGGTGAAGAGCAGCCCAGCAGAGGGGCTTCCACTCTGTTCCTTCAGCTCCAGCTCTACACAACTCGACCCCCTCCCCGGGCAGCCTGCTCCGTTCACGTTCAGCCCCTGAACCCCCCGTCTCTCTTTCCCTGTTCACACTGCCTGCATCTACCCTGCCCTCAGCAGTGAAAAGCAGGGGCAGCTGACACCCCCGCCTGCGTGCTGAGACCCCTTCTTTGGCTCCGAGCCGCTCACAGGAGCCCAGCAGCACCCCGCCGTCGGGGATGAGGGCAGCCCATCGCAGCTTGAACGCTCCCAGTGGCAGGGACCAGCGGCTCTGCCGTAGTGGGAGCTCTGTGCCGGCAGCAAAGGCTCAGGGATCACCCCCTCTCCTGCAGAAGGAGTCCTGCAGGAGGCCTCTACCGCAGCCACCACGGGTCCTGAGCTCTTCTTAGCATAGGAGATGGCTCTCCATTCCAGCTGCTGCTGAGAACTAACTGGGGTCAGCGTGCCCAGTGCCCCCGCCCAGGCCCTGCTGCGTGGTGCATCGCCGTTACCTGGAACGAGGTGGGGGGGTTTATGTTAACGCGGGCTTGGTTCCAGTGCTGCCCCTTGTTTCCACTCGAAGACCACAAGGGGTTCTCTATCGCCGTCTGACCCTTTAGCCGCAGGTAAACATTCAGGCTTCCTGCAAGAGAGGGGCACAACTGCCATGGGTCGCATGCCTGGTGCAGCAGAGAGGCCGGGCTGGGGGCAGCAGCTCTGGGTGGGTGCAGAGAGCTGGGCGTCACAAAGTCAGACCCTTGGAACAGCGGGGACACCGACAGCTGCTGATGGGAGCTCCCAGCGGGTCAGGCTGGGCAGGCAGGGCCGCTGCATCTCTGCCTCCTGCAGTTCAGGATGGGCAGGAGGCTGCCCCAGGCGAGGTGGGCAGCGAGGGGACTCCTGTACCTTAGTGTGTGGGGCACGTAAAGGGCCATGTAAGTATAAATATAAATATATACACATAAACATATAAACATAAACATATAAAAGTATAAATATAAACATATAAACATAAATATATAACCATAAATATTTAGAAGATCTATCAATATCAACAGGAGGCACTCAGCCCCTCCACACACGCAGGTACCTAAGCACCTCGGTCTCTTCATGTTGGCTCCTGCTAGTAAAGACTCTCCAGCTCCTTGCTCTCGCTGTACGAGGTCTGACTATGGCAGTGCCACGAGCCTGGCTCATCTATCTCAGAGACAGACGTGATGCCCTCAGTGTTGCTGAGGAGCAATTCAGGAGCTCTCCAGAACCTTCCAAGCCAAAGCACCCTGTGGTTCCACGAGTCCATGGCACAGACACCTCCTGAGAGGGCAGTCCAGCACAAAACCCTGACTGCCCCGAGGAGAGGTCCCTCTTCCTGAGAGCCCAGCCCCAGCGGCTGTTCACCCCAGCCCCGAGCATTCCAGACCCCTTCTGCCCTTCACTGTCCCCGGCCACCAACAGCCTGGTGCCCGACACGAGGGCAGCTTGTCTGCCACGGGCACTGCTCCTCGCTCGGCTCCACCGACAGCCACGCAGAGCCAGCGGCAGGCAGACCCCGGGCTGCTCTCCTCTCCCCTGCTTTCAGCGCAGAGACACCCGACAGAGTGAACTCTCTGCTCTGTTTAAAGCCCGAGCGCTGCCTGGGGGCAGGGGAAGACTTTCTGAAGCAGCCAGCAGCAGCAGGACCTGCTTGCCCTGGACCAGACCCACAGCAACAGACCCCTCGAGGGCAGCCTCCCGTCACAGGGCACCCACCCTCAGCGATGCCCGGGTCTGTAAGAGCTGCCGATGGTTGCACTGCTCTCCCTTCCCACTCTCTCCCCGACCAACAGGGTGAAACGGAGTCCCTGCAGACATCAGCCCTGTGGTTTCCAGACCTCGTGCACACACAGAGCCCTGCCCAGCCGCACCAGGGGCTCCTGCTAGCCTGAGACTAGCGGAAAACGACTGGGATGCTACTGGGCACCTCTCCTGCCAGCTTGGGTGGCAACTGGCCCTTGCAGGTGTTGGCCAGTGTTTCACACAGATGGACTGGCTCCTGCTGTTTCTCCCCAAGGGCAAAGACAGGGTCACTGGCTTTGTCTCACCTATGTGCTGTCCATACATGTGATAGTAGAAGCTGAAGCAGTAGGCTGTGTTTGCGGCTCCGTAGGGGTTCTTCGGAGCGACGCTGAACAGAGGACTAACGAGCCTGGCCTTCTCCCCCTCCAGCCTGGGTCGCGACGTCTCGATGTACATGTAGAAACCTGGGGAAGCCCAAGTGCAAATGGTTAGGCCATGGCCAGCAACCTGTACAGGGTGACAGCAGGGCTACTGAGCACCCTGACTCAGTTTCACAGCATCCCAGAGTGACTGAGGCTGGCAGAGCCCTCTGAGCTCCCCCAGCCCAGCACCTAACAGCACCCCAGCAGCCACCCCAGGGCACTCAGGGCCACAGCCAGGCTGTCCTTCAACACCTCCACACACAGGGACTCCCCCACTGCCCTGGGCAGTCCAGTCCAGGCTCTGAGCACCCTTTCCAGGAGGAAGGGCTTCCTGACAGCCAACCTCACCCTCCCCTGGCAGCTTCAGGCCCTGCCCTCTCATCCTGGCACTGGGTGCCTGGGAGAAGAGCCTGACCCCCAGCTGACTGCAGCCTCCCTTCAGGGAGCTGGAGAGAGGGAGAGGGTCCCCCCTGGGTCTCCTCTCCTCCAGGCTCAACCCCCCCAGCTCCCTCAGCCTCTCCCCAGCAGCCTCTCCCTCCAGTCCCTTCCCCAGCCTCATTGCTCCTCTGCACCCACTCCAGCCCCTCCAGCTCTCTCTTGCAGGGAGGGGCCCAGCACTGCCCCCAGGACTGGAGGGGAGGCCTTCCCAGTGCCCAGTCCAGGGGGCACTGATGCCCCTAGCCCTGCTGGCCACACCAGTGCTGATCCCAGCCAGGATGCCCTTGGCCTTTGGTGCCACCCAGGCACCCTGCTGGCTCCTGTTCAGCCAGGTGTCACCCAGTGCTGCCAGGTCCCCCTCTGCCAGGCTGCTCTGCAGCCACTCAGCCCCCAGTCTGGAGCTGCAGGGGGTTGCTGTGGCTGGAGTGTTTCCCACCAGCACGCATCCAGGATGCATTTCCTCTGCAGCAGCCCTGCTCTCCCCAGTCGCACGGAGACACCTGCTCTATCCAGAGCAAAACCGGGGCGAGCGGGTGAGTCCCTGTGAACGACCTCAGCCCGATGCAGCAGCGCACAGGCACAGGGAGAGGGAAAACCCCCCGGCCGTGCTGTTCAGGATGCAGTCTCAAGCACCAACCCCCCCAGCACCTCATCCTCAGAGCCCAGCTGCCCTGTGAGTGGCAGAGAGCAGAGGAGCACTGCGAGGGCAGCCTGGGTGTCTCCTGCCAGAGCAGCGGGCGACAGCGGTCGCTTCGGAACGGCGCGAGGGGAACAGGGCAGGAAGGTTCCCAGCCCCGGCACGGGTCGAGTTGGGGAGCAGCCACAGCGGCGACTCCTTCTAGAAGCCCTCGCTGGCCACTCAGGTCTGGAAAAGCAGCTGGACTGGCTGAGCAGGAGCCCTCCTCAGCCCAGCGGAGCAGCAGCACTCGCGGATCTCACCTTCCTTGGAGCCGGTGCGGTCGGCGTTGGGCCCCGTGTTCGGCGTGTACTTGGTGTCTCTGGTGGCAGTGCTCTGTTTCGTCCAGTCAAAGTTGTCCGTGTCGTCTTGAGTGAAGAGGCAGATGTTACCGTCCTCGAAGCCGCAGTGGAACTCTCCTGCCGAGGCAGAGAAGGAGCAGAGATTTAGCGATGAGTGCCCCGTCTGGGGCACCAGTCACAGCCGGGGGGTGCTGCCTGCTGGCAGCACGGGGATGCAAACACACGGTTACTTCATGATGCTTGGAGTGTTTGGAGCCTGCTTTCTTCTGCGGGGTCCTCAGTCTGTGCCCGAGTCCCCATCCCACGGCACAGCTCCTCCCCACAGGCCCCCCAAAGCTGCTCTTGGAGGCACTGTCCCTTCTCGCCCCGCTGGCACCTCTATGAAGCTGAGAAGAGCAGGCAGCGCCTCCCTAAGACATCAGCTCTGGGGGCAGCAAAGTGAGGAGCTCTGGGGTGGGGACACGGACACAGGGACAAGAGGGCAGGGAAAAGGAAGCAGCACCCCCGAGCGTCACCTCCTAAACTGCTGTCGCCTTTCAACAGGGATGGGGAAGCCATGAGAGCAAAGGGGCTGCCGGGCTGACACGGAGGAAACCTCTCGAGAGAAGAACATGGGAGGGAGGGGCAGGCTGCTCAGGGGGAGCAGCGAGTCCCCATGGCTGGGTTACAGATCACACCAGCACCTGGAGAAGGGCTGGGTCCAAGCGACTCTGCGCGCGGTGACCGTACGGCAGCCTGAGGCAGTGCCCCTCTCACTGTGCCCTACTCGAGTCAGGGGGTGAAAGCTCAGGCAGGAACGGAGTTAAAGTGCCAGGAACCCCAGAGGGCTACTGCAGCCTCTCCTTCGTGAAGCAGAGCCCCGTGAGACACGGCAGCCCCTGCCTGCTGGCACAGGATGGGGCGAGATGGTCCCAGCGCCCAGCGCTTCAGAACCAACCCGAGTCAGAGCCTCCGGGTGCAGCCTTCACCCCAGCAGAGGCTGAACGTCGAGCAGACCTGGCTGAGCTTCCTCTTGCAGCAAAGTCAATTGATTTATCTGAGAAAACAAGCGGATCCCTCTCCTCCGGGGAGGAGGCGGCTGCCTGTGCGCGGTGTCAGCCAGGGGCTCCTTCATGGGGCTGCGATTTGTAGTCATCGTGAGGAGCCGCTCAACACCCGGCAGCGGGGATTACTCAGCTGCACTCGGTCGGGAGGGGGATAAATGTTTGCAGGGCTGGGCTTCCGCTGAACTCCAAATCCACTTAAGCCACTGCAGCTTCGCTCTAAATCACTGAAGACAGAGGGACCCGCGGCTTAGCTCGGATGCGTCCTGCTAAGCAGGGATGCTGGGCTGAGGCTTAGTTAAACCCAGCTCCTCCTGCAGGCTGCAAAAGCAGGCTCGGGAAGTGAATCCCAAAGCAGCGTGTGCCTTAGGAGCGGCTGCCAAGGCCTCCTCCTGCTGCTCCTGCAGCACAAACTGTGCCCCCTCCACGGGGGCAGCACCACCCTGCACCGGCTGTAGGGATGGAGAAGAGGAAGTGGACTCAGGTGGGGCCGGAGGGGGCCAGGCTGGACATCAGGGGGAACCTCCTCCCTGATGGAGGGGTTGGAGCGGGCTCCCAGGGAGGGGGGCAGTCTGCCATCAGCTGTGGCCCTGGGGGACAGGGTTTGGGGGGCAAAGTGGGGTTGGGGCGGTGGTTGGACTGGATGAGCTTGGGGGTCTCTTGCAGCCCGACTGATTCCATCGAACGGGGGTCTCAGCAAAGCGCAGTCACAGAAGGCTCCGTGGCTGTTAGCACCACAGGCAGAGTGACCTCCATCAGCTGTCAGATCCCCCAGGGGAAGCAGCTCCCTAAAGCTCCCTAACCAGCCCACACGACCCACAACCATCATCGACGACGACGGGGAGCCGGTGTTGGCACCCAACAGCTTGGCTTGGTTCTGCAACCAAGGTCTTCTGAGTGCTGAGCTGTGAATGATGAAGTGGCCGCGCAGAGGATGGAGGATGAAGAGGCCGTGATGAGCATCGCAAGAGCACACGCAGCGCCCTGATTGCGGTTCCTCCCGAGACACAAACAAGGTAAGGCACGAGGCCACAGGAGCACTCGGGGGCAGATGACATCCAAAGCCCCTTGAGAGGGAAGTGCGTGCCAGATGTCATCCGACGTCTCCATCTGTACCCCAGAGACCACGAGGGGAGTGCAGAGACCCTGACAAGGCTCTTGCAAGGCACAAGGGCTCTGAACAAAATGCCAGCTGTGCCTCTCTCCTCCAAGAGCGCTGCTCGTGCAGTGTGAGCTCCACGCTCTCTGGCTGCACTCTGCGTTTGGCTTCCACCTCCGCCGGACTGGGCCCCTCCTACAGCAAAACTGGTGCTGCCTCCACAGGGCATGGGAACCAGGAATCACTGAATCCTCCTGGATGGAGAGGACCTCCAGGATCACCCAGCCCAGCCCTCACCCCAACAGCTCCCCAACCCGAGTAGCTCTGGCTACTCGGTTCTTCAACCCCTCCAGGGATGGGGAGTCCAGCACCTCCCTGGGCAGCCGGGTCCAGTGCCCAAGCACTCTGTCAGCACAGAGCTTCTTCCTAAGTGAGGGAAGGAAAGGGAAAGCAGTAACTACAGGGGAAAAGTTGTGCCTAGGAGATGCAGTCCTGCAGCAAAGCGAGCCAAGACGGAGCCTTCTGAGCCACTCAGCACTTTGCTCGCTTCTAACACTGCCCCTCCAGTCCCGTTAAGAGCTGCATTAGCAACTCGCACGATGCCCTCAGAGCTTCATTAGGAAACTCTGCATCAGCAGAACAACAGAGCCTTCTTCAAGTGAAGAAAAGAAAGTAAAATGAGGAGTCAGGAAAGTCAGGAGCCCCAGTCTGCAGTCGCATCCCGGGGCACCCTGCCGCTCGGAAGAGAAGGGGAAGGGCTGGTGCTAAACCCTCCTGGCACTGAAGGCGGCTTCAGAAGTGGCAGAAGACTCCAACTGGAAATGGTAGCCCAGGATCCTCTCAGCACTCCTCTCACAGAGGCCACAGGGGCACTGGAACAGCTCGGGATGGCCCTGACGTGAGCACTAACGGGGCTCAGCGAGAGCAGGAGCAGCAGCCCGCCCGTCCCCAAGCAGGTAGATGGAGGGGGTTAGACTGGAAAAGCCCGTTAAGCTCACGAGTCCAAGCACGAACCCAGCTGTGCCAAGGCCACCGCTAGCCCCTGGCCCTGCTGACACGGCTGAGCCTGCGTCCGTCTGCTGGAAGCACCAACAGCGGCGCTCACCAGCGCTGCAGGCAGTGGCCAGAGCTGCCAAAGCTCTGGAGGGAGACCGTGGTGACGCAGCCTCTCCATGCCAGTTAGGGCAAACTGAGACTGCTCACAGGGTGGAAGCCTTCTCCGCACCCAGCTCCTGTCACCTGCTTCCTTGCAGCTCAGGCTGAACATGCCCCTCTCACCTCCTCGGTGCTCGGGTGGGACGGCGAGCGGCACCAACGGACATGAAACCCTGACAGTTGCAGATGTGAGGCTACAGCTCCGTGTGGAGGCCACAGCTCCGTGTGGAGGTCACTGGGGGCTGCAGGAATCCCCCTACAACAGCCACGCTTCATGCAATGAGGTGGTTCCAGAGCTGAAGGAGGGAATGTGACTCTGCTTTACCATGCGGGGAGCTCTTCCCAGCTGAATGCAGCTCCTACTCTGCATTCACAGTGCAGTAAATCCAGGGCTCAACCCAGTGCGAATCATTTAGGTTGGAAAAGACCTTAAGGATCATCAGGTCCAGCCCTGCAGGATCAGAACCCCCACTGAGTCATTAGGGATCGCACGGCTGGGAAGGAGCTCCAGGATCACCCAGCCCAGCCCTCACCCCAACAGCTCCCCAACCCCCAGACCATGTCCTCAAGGGCTCTGGCTACTCGGTTTTTAAACCCCTCCAGGGATGGGGACTCCATCCCCTCCCTGGGCAGCCTGGTCCAGTGCCCAACCACTCTCTCAGGAGAGAGCTGCTTCCCCAGATCCAAGAAGCAGAGGCACCGATGAGGCTGAACCTGGAACGGATGCAGAGCCTTTCTCCTGCCGCCCAGCAGCCGGCCAGCACTTCTGCCCTATGGAAGGATTTCACCCCCAAAGCCTTTGGGGATGAAACCACCCCAACCTCCACCACCTCTCTGCCCACTGCACCTGGCAGCCCCACAGCTCCGCTGGGCAAACTCCCCCATCGCCCCCAGTGAGAGAGAAGCAGCCCCAGCAACAGAAGGCGAACGGCAGGGGCAGCCAGCTGGCCCAAGGTGCCCTTTGTCTTTCTGGGCTAGCACAAGGGCACCCGCACTCCGCCACGTGTCCCAGCGAGCTGGAGACATCTTCAGCTCGAGAGCTGCAGCTCTCCAGATCCCGGAGCACTCCAGCGCGAAGCCCCTGGGACGGCGGCGCGTTTCTTCTCTCAACATCACAGAGTCTATATTTAACGTCTTCATTAGCAAGGGCCTCTCTGCCGCTCGCCCCATCCATCGAGCGGCCCCCGCCAGCGTCGAGCCCAGCCCTGCTTCATTATTAATCCCCTGCAGAAGATGTGAAAACAGACTGGGAACCAGACGGGGGGCTGCGGGGGGACCGGCAGGAAGAGGGAGGCTTCACTGGCACAGCCAGGGCTCACTCTCCCGTCTCCGATGCCTTGGGGGATGTCGTGCCCATGGGAACGTGTGAGGACAAACTGTGAGAGAGATCCCCTCCAGCCTGCAGCTCGTTTACGGTTCCCCTCACACTGTGCCAGCGTCTCCTGTGAATCTGCCTCAACACTTTCACACCCCACTGACGCTTCTGCTCTCCACGCTGTGCTGTGCAAATGAGGTCCCTGCTCCCTTCCTGCACCAGAAAACGTCCTTCGTCGGGCTTTAAAGCTGAGCGAGACTGCAGCTGGAGGGCTGTGTCGACTGCTGGGCCCCTCGGTTCCAGAAGGGCACAGAGCTGCTGGAGGGTGTCCAGCACAGAACAATGGAGAGGATGAAGGGAGGAGAGCAGCTCCCTGCTGAGGAGAGGCTGAGGGAGCTGGGGCTCTGGAGCTGGGAGAAGAGGAGGCTGAGGGGGGACCTCATTGCTGTCTCTCAGTCTGTGAGGGGTGGGTGTCAGGAGGATGGAGCCAGGCTCTGCTCAAGGGCATCTGGGGACAGGACAAGGGGCACTGGGTGCCAGCTGGAGCAGAGGAGGTTCCCTCTCCATCTCAGCAGGACCTTCTTCCCAGGGAGGGTCCCGGAGCCCTGGCAGGGGCTGCCCAGGGGGGCTGTGGAGTCTCCTTCTCTGCAGACGTTCCAGCCCCGCCTGGCTGTGTTCCTGTGCCACTGGGTCTGGGGGATCCTGCTGTGGCAGGGGGACTGGACTGGATTCTCTGACTCTATGACTCTGACCACCCTCGCAAGCATCCAGACAGCTGCAATGCTGCCAAAGCAGCTCTCACACAAAACAAAGGCATGAGGAGAACATCATAAAGCGACTCTTCCCTCGAGGTTCCAGCCAACCCTCTGTCCCCACACAGCACCTGACCCTCGGGCACCCATCAGCACACTCACTCAGGTTGGCCAAGAGCCTTGGGCTCATCGAGTCCAACCAACCACCCTACTGTACCCAGATCACCGCCAGACCCTAGCGCTGAGCACCCCACGGGAACGGTCTCTAAATGCACCCGAGGGTGGTGATGCTACCCCCTGCCTCCCTGGGCCGCCTGCTCCAGCACTGCGGTCCAGTCGCTTCCACAGCATCACCCGCGCTCTCCACCCTGCGCTGCCCCGGGGAGCTTTGGGCCGTGAGGAACAGAGCTGGAGCTCTCCCTTCCCTTCTCCCTGCTCTGACTGCTTGAGCTCCTCGGCAGAAGGAGAGACAGGAACCCCCAGCCGCCAGCGCTGCTCACACCCCCTGACACCGGGGTGGTCCCTGCAGTTGCTGGGATGCAGCTCACCCTGAAAGGATTTACTTCTCTACTGTAGGGAGCACAACTGGCCCTTCTCCCCCCGAAAGCCCAAGACACAAAGGAGTACTTACGCAGGTGGGGGTTCACGGGAGCTGGAAGACAGAACAAAACCCAGTTAGCACAAGGGAGTCTGAATCCTCGCTCCTCAGCTCAGCCTGCGCTTCCCCGCGCTCCCTCCCTCTCCAAACCTCGACCGTGGCTCCTGCACTCAGACACCCAGTGACACCGGCAGCTCCCTGGCAACCCAGGGGCAACGGGGTTCAGCCACAGCTTCTGCCACCCATCACTGCTCCCTGCACTTGGGCATGGGATGCTGCTGTCAGGCAGGGTGGGGATGCCCACAGAGCAGAACCCCGGGGCAGGCACTCAACACGACCTATGGAAGGGGTGAACTCACTAAACACCAGGCTCTGAGTTGGACCCTGTTCATCACTTCACCTTCCTTACCAGGGACACGGCACACGGTGAGCTCCTCCACTCACTGAGTGAGTCAACAGCTACTCCTGCACAGGCAGCACCTGGGCCCTTCCTAGAAAGGCCAGCTCTCCTCCCCATGGCAGAGCACACGAGCGCAGCAACCTCCTGGGAAGAGGTGCCATCTCATCAGACCCAGAGATGCAACCGAGATGGGAGGAGCCAGGCTCTGCTCAGGGGCATCTGGTGCTGGGACAGGGGGCACTGGGTGCCAGCTGGAGCAGAGGAGGTTCCCTCTCCATCTCAGCAGGACCTTCTTCCCAGGGAGGGTCCCGGAGCCCTGGAAGGGGCTGCCCAGGGGGGCTGTGGAGTCTCCTTCTCTGCAGACGTTCCAGCCCCGCCTGGCTGTGTTCCTGTGCCACTGGGTCTGGGGGATCCTGCTGTGGCAGGGGGACTGCACTGGGTGATCTCTCAGGGTCCCTTCCCATCCCTGACTCTCTGTGAGGCTGTGACCCACAGCCACATTGAGCTGTTGGGGTGTCTGACCCGCTCCTGGTTATCAGCACTCAGAGATGACCACGGCACCTCCGCGCCCCCAGCCGCAGCTCCGCTCCGCTTACCGCTGTACTTGATGACCCGAATAGTTGAGTCCCCCTCCCCAAATCTGGTGATGGGTGTGAGACGGACTTCGTAGGCCTCCGGCTTGATCAGCTCGGTGAGGTTGTAGGTGATCAGCTCTCCCTTCTGAATATGCCCGTTGACGGTGATCTCCTGCTCCCACCAGCGCTGCTGCCCGGCCTGGAACCGACACAGGGGTGCAGAGGTCAGCGCGCTGGGCTCGGAAGCCTCAAAACGTTCAATCAACCTGCCTTTGCTCAGGACACAGGGCTGGCCCCGGCTCACTCCATCAGCTGACCGAGGCTGCAGCGCCTACCCTTCAGACCCACCCGGCGCCAGGCAGCCCCCACGCCGAGGAGCCCCTCTCCCACCGCAGAGCTGGGTGGGTTTCGGAGAGCAGCAGTCAACACAAGCAAACAGTGAGAGAAGGAAAAGCCAGGGGGGGGTGGGGGTTGCAGCCTGCAGTGTTTTCTCTGTGTGGAAACCCTCAGTCTGAGCGATTTCTGCAGCCCCCGAGCACCGGACAGGAAGAAGAACCAAGCGAAGGCGTCGGCACCGCGAGAGGAGAGAGCGCTGCTGTCTCCAGCCCTGCGTTAATGAGGGTTAGATGAGCAGAGAGTGCCAGGCTGCACGTCTGGGGCAGCACGCTGACTGCGCGGTGATGTCTCTGCCTTCACACGGACGGCTTCTCAGCCGAGCAAGGGGAAGCCTTCATCCTTCAGCAAGCGTGCCAGGGCAAGCGACGAGCTGCAGCAGGCAGCAGCACCACAGCATCCTCCACAACCACAGCCCTCTCGCCCTGCTGCAAGCACTACAATCGCGGGGTCAGATGGGATGAGGCGGAAGGGACCTTTGAGATCATCTAGTCCGACCCTCTCCACCGCAGGCAGGGCCACGCTATCCCGCTCACTCCATAGAGCAGCTGTGATAACGTCTTTCATTCTAAAAGTGGGAGAGCTGGAGTTCTCATTTGAGCACCAGGCACCCCGAGCCCCTCCTGGGTACCGGCAGCTCCCCGCAGGAAGCATCACAACCCTGCTGCCTTGCAATCAACACCTGCTCGCTTCTGACCCCTGTTTTCACCATGGAAACCAGAGGAGCAAAAGGCCAGACACCCCCAGACTGCCTCCGAGTTCCACACAGAGCCTCCCCTGCCCTGGTTTGGCCGCTCTGCTCTTGAGGAAGTCACTAAATGACAGCAAACCGGGGCTGCCTCAGCTCCCGTCACAGCCAGCCCTCGGCCTCCTGCCCTGCAGAAGGAACCCCAGGCGCTGTGCTGGAGGTGAAGGGACTGCACGGAGACATCACCCCCGGAGCCTGGGACACCCCCGAGCTGGGATCCCCGGGCTGCTCCAGGTCAGAGCGGAGCTGAGCTCCTTCCCCCTGATACTGGAGGAAACGAAGGCGGCGGCGATGTGGAGATGCAGAGCCCCGCGACCCCCGGGAGGAACCAGACCCAGCACTGCCCTGCAGAGTCCCCCCGGCTGTGAGACACCCTACACCAGCACTGGACCGGCTGAGACACCCTCAGCAGAGGATTCAGCTTCCTGCAGGGTCCCAGACTGCTGGCACGAGGCTGGGAAGGCTCAACAGTGCCAGAGTCCCCAGTGCAGGCAGCCAAAGCTCTTGGTCACTCAGCACCGGGCACAGTGACACCCCACGAGCAACCCACCCACTGCTCCAGCAGCACTGGCTGTGCCTCGGAGAGCTGGGCATCTCCCTGGGATGTGAAGGAGCCACGTCCACATCGGCCTCTTCCTCACCGTTCCTGGTGCTCAGACTTCTTGTCTTTCTATTAGGAAGCCAAGAGCGACGCTGCGCAGCGGGGAGGAAGGCGAGAGATCATGACCACAGGGCAACCCCTGCGCCTCAGCACGGGTCAGCGTCTGCTCACAGGGAGTTCTCCACGGGAGAGCTGCTCTTGCAAGCAAAGCTCTTTGCCCTGGAATGAAACCATCGGGGGGACCTCTCCTTTGCAGGAGCTTCCTAGGGGTCTGGCTCTGCACGAAGCACTCAGTTCCCGGGGCACTGACGAGCACCCGGCTGCTCTCCAGTTCAGCAGAGCTCACGTGTGTTCAGCCAACCCAGGGCACTGGCGACATCGCTGCCACTGCCCTTCAAACAGAGGAGGTTCCCCATCCACAGGAGAAGCAGCTTCTTCCCGGGGAGGGTGCCAGAGCCCTGGCAGGGGCTGCCCGGGGGGGTGCGGAGTCTCCTCTCTGGAGACGTTTAAACCCCCCTGGGCTGTTCCTGTGCCCCTGGCTCTGGGGGCTCCTGCTGTGGCAGGAGAACTGGACGGGATGATGATGTGAGGTCCCTTCCAACCCCTGACTCTCCGTGGTTCTACCAGCTCCACGGGAAGGGCGCTCATTCCGAGCCTCCCGCTGAGAAGCAGCGCGTCGTGCGCAGGGCTCGGGCACGCCGAAGCGACCGCTGTGGGATGATGAAATCCCGGCTGCTTCCAGGCAGTGCTCTGCTCCTCAGGAACACACACACCCCCCTCCCCAGCCCTCCGCGCTTGATCTATCGACTGCAGCCTAAACTTCTCCATCGGCTCCAACAGCCAGACAAGCAGCCTTTTAATTAACGACGAGGGAGCGCGGTGTTAATTAATCCACCTCACACTCCCACGGGGACGAAAGGCAGAGCCGGTCTGCACAGCCATTCCTGGGCCCTCGGGAAGGATGGCAATCGATTCTCCTGGAGAACAGCGGGTTCTCTCTCACGCAGCTCCACACAAAGAGGAGCTGCTCGCGGGCGAACGCTGCTGCTGCCTGCCCAAGCCACAGGGAGGGCCCGCTGTGGCCGTGGAAACCCAGCGGCTGCTCCTCGGTTACAGGTCTGCCCGGCGCTGCAGCCACAACTACCTGGCTTCCATAGAATCACAGGATCCTCAGAGATGGGAAGGGAGCTGGAAAGATCACCCAGTCCAGTCCCCCTGCCACAGCGGGATCACCCAGACCTGGGCTGGGTTAACAGCTGGGCTCGATGCTCTAGAGGGTCTTTCCAGCTCTTTCCAGGAGCACGTGGCCACCTCTCCCTTGGGCAGCACCCAGCTGTCAGCAGCACCCAGCGTTCAGCATCCCTTCTCCAGGAGATGAGAGGTGGAAAGGGCAACTCCATGCTGCCCAGAACGGAGTCTCTAACGCCCATGCAGCAGCGGGCACCGTCTTCTGCAGGCAGCAGCTCCTGGTCCAGCAGAGCCATCGCAGGCACCTCATCAGCTTCCTCCTCGCAGGGTGACGCTACCAACCCAGCTGGCCTTGCTCCCTCCATTCCCGTCCCCACCCGGAGGTCTCCACGGGGGGTTCTGCTCTTCCTTTGGAACTCTGAGTCCATTTTTGAGACTTCTTTAGCCCCCGAGCCCTTGGGAATTAGGGGCTCGGAGTCCAAACGTTAGCGAGGCAGCCTCCATCCACCACAGCAGAGCTCTGGATGTCAGGGACACCTGACACGATGCTGATGTACGGCCTGGGATTTGACATGGAAGGGATGGAGCAGTGTGAGGGATGCTGCTAGCCCCACTGGCAGGACCAACAGTCACGTCCTCTTTGCCCAGGCAAGGAGAGAGGTCACTGCTACCCGACTGAACTGCCTGCTCCAGCCTGCTCAACGGGGGACAGCCCGCAGCGCCTCCTCCCTGCCCTCGCTCGGGGGAGGTAACAAAGGCACCGTGCGAGGCAGGAGCGATGCCTGCTGGCACTGCAGTCCCTGTCCTGAGCAGCCTGTAGTCCAGGGCACTGTTGGCTCTCTGCTTTGAACCGCCTCAGGCAGCGCGAAGACGACTCGAACGTGGGTCTGTGCCAGCTCTGACCTCCTGTGATCTCTCCGCCGTGGGGCACACTCCGCTGGGGTATGAGGGCTGTGCCCACGGCATTGCCGCCTGGCAGCCAGGGGTGGCACAACCCGCACAGAGGAGCCTCTGGCGAGCACAGAGCGTGTGTCTGAGCACGCCTGACCCCGCGCTCTGCCGTGAGTTCCCCACGCGGTGAGGGCGACCGGTGGCCTGGGGGACGCGTGAGGAGAGGTCAGCCTGGCTCATCATCCTCGGAGAGGGACCGCAGGCTTCTGCAGGCTGAGAACAAAGGGCAGGCAGGGGCTTTAATCCTTCAAACAAGCAGCTCGAGCAGCTCCCCTCTGGTTCACAGGGACCGCTTGACTCTTCATGACTTCTTGAAAGCGGAGCCGCTCACTTTCTAGGTCACGGTAGCCGCGTGGCTGCCGGCGGTACAGGGAGCGCGGCTGTCGCCTGCCGTGAGCGGAGCAGCCACCACGGAGATCAGAGCTGCCAAGGCTTCGCGTCTGCTCGGGGAAAGTCTCGCTCCTTTCACTTCCTTTCATCCCGCTGACAGTAAATATCAGAGAGCTGGGAGCACTCACGCGCTCGTCGCCACCCGAGTGCCTCTGCGGCTTGGGACTCTCCCGTAGCGTCTCCCTAAACCTGCCTGAGCCTGACTCTGATGGAAGAGAAACGGCAGCAAGGAAGCACCGCCGCCTCCGCGTGATGCCCAGGCGGCAGCGGGGCTGTCGTGAGCAGCGGCAGGTGATGCCACTGCTGCCACCGGCGGAGAAGCTGCCAGGGAAAGACGGCTGCTCGGGCGAAGCTGAAGCCCTGCTCTGCAGAGCTGGAGCTCGAGGGGGAGGTCTAACGGGGTTTCAGTTCCACGCCGGCCAAGCCTGCAGGAGCACAGGAGCGCTCTGAGCGACGCCTGGCACCGTGTCTGCAGGCGCTCTGAGTGCCCTCCAGCTGAAACGCCTAGGGTCGCACCGCTTGCGGCACCCAGAGCTGGGTGTACTGCGCCCCTGAGCCGAGGCACAGCACGCTACCCGAGTTTGCTGCTCCAGCTCCTGAGCCTCAGGCTCCCTGCCCCATGCCTGAACAGAATCCTCAGGGATGGGAAGGGAGCTGGAAGGATCCTCCAGTCCAGTCCCCCTGCCACAGCAGGAGCCCCCAGACCCAGTGGCACAGAAACACAGCCAGGCGGGGCTGGAACGTCTGCAGAGAAGGAGACTCCACAGCCCCCCTGGGCAGCCCCTTCCAGGGCTCCGGGACCCTCCCTGGGAAGAAGTCCTGGAATGACAGAATGGATCCGGGTGGATCTCCCGTGAGAGCCCGGTCCCATGAACCCCTCGGATCCACTCAACCCCCCATGTCCTCACGGCTGCCAGGAGGCTGTGACTGCACGTCCTTCCACGCGGAGGAAGGGAAGGGTGACAAACGAATGGCGGGGCTGCGACCGGGCGACAGAGCCACCCCCTCGCGCACAGCCCGCTGCAGCGGGGCCGCTCAGGCGGCGGGGGAAGCCAGGGGAAGCCAGGCTGCACTTAACACAGCCTCCACGGGCACCTGCATGGAGAGCAGGGAGCAAGGACAGCGAGGGGCGGGTGCACGCTGCCACAGGGCACTTCTGAGGAGAAGGAAAAGATAAGACCAAGATAAAATGAAAAAGAAAAAGAAAAGAAAAAGGAAAGAAAGAAAAAAGACGCAGAAATAAAATAAAGAAAATTTAAAAAAAAGGAAAAGGAAAAAAAGAAAAGGAATGAAAGTAAAAGAAATAAGAGAAAAAAAAATAACCCAATAAAAATCAATAAAAATAAACAAGAAGTTAAAATAAATAAAAATAAAAAACCATAAAGATAAAATAAAAGGAAAAAGATAAAAGTAAAATAAAGAATAATAAAATAAAATAAATAAAAATAAAAATAAA
>VZRI01010368.1:43927-68067 GCA_013397515.1 Upupa epops | reverse complement strand
CCATCCATCCATCCATCCATCCATCCTTCCCTCCCATCCATCCTCCCCCCTTGAACCAGTGTGAGCTCGAACAGTGGAGCAACCCCGCAGAGCAGGGGGTCCTCCACTGCAGGAGCCAAGAGCCACGACCCTGCTGCTCCCAGCTCCGTGAGCCTGGAGGTGACCCTGTCCCGGCGCTCCCAGTCAAAGGCTCTTCCCAAGGAGCTCATCTGCTGAGACACTGAGCTCCTGGGGAAGGGAAGATCTGGAATCAAACCGGAGGACAGATGCAGAGGGCCATGTCCTCTGCCCATCCCCAGTGACCTAACAGCTTCCCAGTCCAGGTACAGACCCCGTGCCCACAGGACTGGAGGCAGAGCTGAGACCCAGCCTCATCCCAGCCACAACCAACCATGACATCTGCTGGCTGAGCCCTGGAAGAACTGGGGCTGCTCTTCTCTGCAATTCCTCCTCCTTCCAGCACAGGCTCCAGGGTAAAGCACCCTGCTCCTCACACCCAGAGACCCAGAGGCAGACACAGAGCTGCCCCGGGCTGAGCACAGCCCTGCTGGCTGGCACAGGGCCCCCATGCGCTCTGCACTCAGGTTATGACTGGCACAATGGGCTGGCACCCTCCGAGGGGTCGTGGCAAGACATGACCTGCACGGTGACCTCCTGGAGGATGAAGAGAGCGCAGAGTCCTAGGATCCTTAGGGATGGGAAGGGACCTGGAAAGATCACCCAGCAGAGATGGAAGGCAGGAGAGTGGTGACAGACTCTGCCAACAGAGCCCTCCTGGGAAAACCATGACTCAGCAGCTCACGGGCAGCCTCCAGGCCATGGGGACTGCACTGCCTCTCCTCCTGGGCTGTTCCTCACCCCCTTCACAGAGCCACAGGAGGTTCAGGCTGGAAAAGCCCTTCCAGCTCACCCAGTCCAACCCCAGCTGCCCCCAGGGAGCCGCTAACCCTGGCCCCGAGCTCCAGACCTCCCCGGCTGGGAAACACGGCCAGGATAATTGGGATAATGGGATGATTGGGATAATGGGCTGGCACCCTCCAAGGGGTCGTGGTAAGATGTGACCTGCACGGTGACCTCCTGAAGGATGAAGAGAGCAGAGAGTTCTAGAATACTTAGGGTTGGGAAGGGACCTGGAAGGATCACCCAGTCCAACCCCCCTGCCACAGCAGGATCCCCCAGACCCAGTGGCACAGGAACACAGCCAGGCAGGGCTGGAATGGCTGCAGAGAAGGAGACTCCACAGCCCCCCTGGGCAGCCCCTGCCAGGGCTCCGGGACCCTCCCTGGGAAGAAGGTCCTGCGGAGATGGAGAGGGAACCTCCTCTGCTCCAGCTGGCACCCAGTGCCCCTTGTCCTGTCCCCAGCTGCCCTTGAGCAGAGCCTGGCTCCATCCTCCTGACACCCCCCCCTCACAGACAGGGATGAGGTCAGGCAAGGCCGTGCGCCTGGCCCTTCCAAATGCAGCAGCAAGCGGTTAATGCAGGGGGCATCAAACACTGCTTCCCTCGGTTAGCAGAGCTGAGAGCTTTCCTCGCACGTTCTCCCTTATTTTGGGGCCAGTACTGGGTCGACTCTGCCCCTGATTACCCCGTCTGCTATAAATTCACCTTCTTTTATAAATAAATCTCATGAATCCATAAATAAATCTCCTCTGGAGGGGACAGGACTGCTCTTACAGCCCATCCAGTCCCACCCTCTGCAGTGAGCAGGAGCACCTGCAGCTCTAGCTCTCTAGCAGCCTCAAGCTTGTCCAGGGATGGAGCATCCACTTCTCCAGGTGCCTTCTGCGTTGATCCCGTCCTCCCTCGCCTGCACAGGCAGCAGCAGGAGGATCTGCAGGGTCCGTGTAAATAATTTAACCCCGGCTGCTTCTCGCACCGTTCCGAGCCCTTCCAGCAGCCCCACTCCGCTGCAGCCCCTGCTGCTACACCAGCTCCTGGAAGTGAAACCAACTGCCAGCCGGCTACAACCAGTCCAGCCCACCTGCACAGCTCTTGGGCTACAACCACTTCCATCCAACCCACAGAGCTCTCAGGCTACAACCAGTGCCAACCCACCTGCACAGCTCTTGGGCTACAACCAGTCCAGCCCACCCACACAGCTCTCAGGCTGCAACCACTGCCAGCCCACCTGCACAGGTCTTCAGATACAACCACTCCCGTCCAACCCACAGAGCTCTCAGGCTACAACCAGTGCCAGCCCACCCACGGAGCGCTCAGCCATCACCCACCTCCTGCTGCCCAGTCAGGGTTTCTCTCTGCACGGGGGTCTAATGATAGGATCACAGGGATGGAAGGGCCTTTCAAAGGGCACCTAGTCCCGTCCCCCTGCAACAAGCAGGGCCATCAGGTACCAGAGCCCCCTCCAGCCTGCAGAAGGGGCTCCAAGGGATGCGAGTCAATAGAGGAAGAGTCAAGGCTCTCATCCTGCAGAGCCAGGGTAACACTCAGACCCAGGAGGCGCTGGATTCTCATTCTCCCCTGAAAAACCTCCATCCTCAAACTGCTGAAACAACTGGAACCTCCTACTCTGCCAGCAACCCCCCCCAAAAGCAAAGCAGACGCCCCTAAGCCGGAGGAGAGCGCGTCTCTCCGGTAAGTCCAGCAGCTCACGCTGGGCTGAGCAGGTTACTCCATCACCCAGCGTCACCCAGACGCAGGGCCCCGGGCCACCCCCGAGCCTACCTGTGACAAGGAAGCTGCACCGGCCGGCGCCCGCTTCGTTGATGACGTTGCAGTTGTAGATGCCGTAGCTGTCGCGGGAGAGGCTGCTGACCGTGTACTCGGTGGAGTCCTGCGTGTCGAACTGGCCCGTGCGCAGCAGCTTGCTGCCCAGGCGCCACTCGTAGGTGAGCACCCGCGTGGGGTACGCCCGCAGCACCCGGCAGCTCATGGTGATGCTCCGGCCTTGGCCTTGCCGAATCTCCAGGAAGGTGGGTTCCACGGCCGGGGGGTCTGCGGGGGACAGGAGGGAGAGCTGTGAGCAGATCAGCCCCGGAGGCGGTGATGGCCACACACGGGTGACAGCAGCCACTGGGGAACGGCAGCCACTGGGAGCAAGAACCCAGCCTCAACAGATGCTGCTGGGCTGGGGAGAGCCACGGGCACAGGCACTGGCACTCTCTGCCAGGCGCTTAGAGCGATGGTGCTGCTTCACCAGGGCCGTCACTCGAGAGGCGCCACGCAGCCTGCGAGGCTGGACAGGAACCTCGCCCTCTGAGGCTCCCAGAAGGACCAGAGACTCCTCCAGTGGGACTTTCAGGAGGAGGAAGGTGGAGAAATCAGGCTGAAAGCCCTGACTGTGTTGAGATGAGAGAGAGAGAGGCAGCAGGGACCCTGGCACAGGGCTGCGGTCAGCGCAGGAGCTGAGCTTGGGCTGGAAGAAGACTGGTGGAGGGACGGAGGGAGGGAGGGAGGGAGGGATGGTGGGATGGATGGCGGGATGGAGGGATAGATGGATGGACAGTGGGATGGATGGAGGGAGGGATGGAGTGATAAATGGATTGATGAACAGTAGGATGCAGGGATGGATGGAGTGATGGATGGAGTGATGGATGGACAGTAGGATGCAGGGATGGACGGAGGGATGGATGGTGGGATGGATGGATGGAGGGATGGATGGATGGATGGAGGGATGGATGGAGGGATGGACAGGATTCAAGGATGGATGGAAGGATGCAGGGAGGGATGAACCATAGGGTGGAGGGATGAGTGTAAGGATGGATGGAGGGAGGGACAGATGGGTGGAAGGGCGGATGGAGCAGCGCAGACACATCTCCACCCCCACCTCCACAGCTGCCTTCAGTAAATCCCTAAGCACAGGTTAATCCTTTCCAGGCCCTCAGTGGTGGCTGCAGTAAGCCAGTGGGCACGGACTGGGCTCTTCTCCCTCCACCTTGAGCTAAACTGCCTTTTAAGAATTCAGATTAGGAGCTGCCAACACCGACAGCCTCCTGATTCCACTGGAATACAAGCGAAACAGGACCCAGGCGACACCAGCGCCTGCAGACACCCCGTGCAGCCTCCCGCTCGCCTCTGGATGACTTCATCTCTGCAGACAAGCCAGGGCAGGCTGGGCAGGGCGATGCTGCCACCGGGCTCTTGTCAGCAGGGCCCTTCAGATCAGGCAACGGGCACGGAAGAAGGTCCCTGGGTGCAAAGGAGCGGTGAGACAGCCCGGCTCTGTAACCCACACAGCTCGTGAGAGAGGAGAACCCCTGGAAGCCAGCAAGCCAACACGAGCCCTGAGCAGCTCCGCAAGGATCCTCAAAGAGCTCCCACCGCGCTGCTGCCGGAAGGGGCTCCACTCCCCCATCACCCCCCCAAGAGCATCCCGTGCGCGGGTTCTGCACGGGCTGGGACCTCCCCTCCACCTCAGAAACCAACAACCTGCTGACTCTGGCTACCCAGGAAGCTGTCGAGAGAGCCCTTCAGCTCCTGCGGGCTGGGAACCACCCCTGCGCCCAGACCTCTGCTCAGCACCTCTTGCTTCATCAGGAATCCAGCTTGGTGACGTTAAGGCAACTCGGGGGGGCTGCCGCATTCAGACCCCCCCATCTGGAGCTCCAGACATCCATGCCTTCCTTCTGTAGCTCGCTGCAGCCACCACCACCGGCCTTGCACCCCAGCCAAGTTGGGAACTGCTTGGAGAGGGCTGCCGCGATGACAGAGAGGCACAAGAGCCGATGGCATCAGCAGAGGGACGCAGAGGTAGGTGATGGAAGGGCAGACATGAGCTCCAGGGACAACAGAACCTGAGATTCCCCCCCAGAGGCTCCCGACAGAGACGAGACGACACGGAAAGCACCAACCAACCCAAACCTCCCGGCCAGACCCCTGCCCTCCACCGCTTCCATCTCTGATGGCTTTCGCACTCGCAGCTGCCTCCCACCCTGCTTGAGGGGCAGCAGGGAGGGGGTCAGGCTGTGTCTGTCAGGCTCTCAGGGACTGAGGGGTTGTGCTGGGGTGGGGATGGCTGGACTGGGGGGCCTGGGAGCTCCTTTCCAGCCGGGGCTGTTGTGTGACGCTGTCGGCTCGGCGCAGGCTGCGCTGAAGCGCTGGTGCCAAAGCACGTGGAGCGTTTGCGAGTGCAAACTGTTCAAATGAGTAAACAAACACGAAATAACTCGGGAGGGAGGGAGGGAGGGAGGGAGGCTGCAGCAGTAATTTCCCCGCATCTCTACAAACGGTTATTTGCTTTCTGTGACTAGCTGAGGCGAGAAAGTGATCCTTGAATAATGATGAGCTGCTTTAAAAAGCCATGAACGGCGATCATCCCCTGCCTTTCAACGGCGTCTGCTCCGCTCACCATGCTGCATGGGCTCTGCTGCGCGTCCCTACGTCTAGGGAGAGGAACACTGCGATGGCTGGGGATGGAAACCCCGCAGCAACGCTCCTCATCGACCACCCGGCACCCAGGAATCACGGACTCGTTAAGGTTGGAAGAGGTCTCCAAGATGCTGCTGTGGCAGGGGGATGGACTGGATGCTCTCTCGAGGTCCCTTCCCATCCCTAATGACTCTATGATTCTGTGACTTGGTCTGGGTGATCCTGCTGTGGCAGGGGGATGGACTGGATGCTCTCTCGAGGCCCCTTCCCATCCCTAATGACTCTATGATTCTGTGACTTAGTCTGGGTGATCCTGCTGTGGCAGGGGGATGGACTGGATGCTCTCTCGAGGCCCCTTCCCATCCCTAAGGATTCAATCTGTCTGTGACACTAACTGGTGCCTGAGAAGAAAACCTGAGAGACAGAGCAGCAGGATGGGGCTGCAGCAGGAGAAGGGTGGCCAGCAGGCCAAGGGAGGGGATTCTCCCCCTCTACTCTGCTCTGGTGAGACCCCACCTGGGGTACTGCATCCAGTTTGGGAGCCCTGATTACAAGAAGGATGTGGAGGTGCTGGAGCACCAGAGGAGGGCCATGGGGATGCTCAGAGGGCTGGAGCACCTCTCCTGTGAGGCCAGACTGAGAGTTGGGGCTGAGTTCAGAAGGACAGCGCTGGCTCTTTGCCCGGGGAGGGGTTGGGAAGGGTTTGTGCTTCACTCAGACACCCGTGTGCTGGTTCATCGAATAGCAGGGTAGAAGGGACCTCAGGATCACCCCGTACAAGCTATCCAGCTAAGGGTAGAGTTGAGATGAGCTGTCCCAAGAACAAATCAACAGAAGAACAGGCAAATCAATGGAAGAAGAAGCAAATCAATAGAAGAATAAATCAATAGAAGAACAAATGAACCAACAGAAGAACAAGCAAATCAATAGAAGAACAAATCAATCAATAGAAGAACAAATCAAGAGAAGAAGAAACGAATCAATAGAAGAACAAATGAATCAATAGAAGAACAAGTGAATCAATAGAAGAGCAAATCAATAGAAGAGCAAATCAATAGAAGAGCAAATCAATAGGAGAAGCAAATCAATAGAAGAAGTGAATCAATAGAGGAACAAATCAATACAATAACAAATCAACAGAAGAACAAATGAATCAATAGAAGAACAAGCAAATCAATAGAACAAATCAATAGAAGAGCCAATCAGTGGAACAAGTGAATCAATAGAAGAGCAAATCAATAGAAGAACAAATCAATAGAAGAGCAAATGAATCAACAGAAGAAGCAGCAAATCAATAGAAGAACAAAGAAATCAATAGAGACCCAAAGAAATCAGTAGAGACCCCAACCCCCCCTGTAAATCAAGGAAGAGCCGCCCCAGAGAATCACTCCCTGCAGAGAGACTCCAGCCCCTGCCCCTGGGGCTGGGGTTAGGGCAGCCAGCGCTGCCTGCGGTGCCCGGCGATGCCATGCAGAAGGCAGCCAGTCCAACTCCTACTCGTCTTCCTCCCCCAGAGGATCCCACCCCCTGCTGCTGTTTGTCCCAAGCCCCTGCTCCCTCTCCCAGTGTTTCACACCTTCCTCCCGTCCGCAAGCCTAGCTCCCTCTCTTCCCTCTCTTGCAGCGGCTTCCTCTGCTGTTCTACTTCATCTCCTCTCTCAACCAATTTGATCCGGCTCTGTTTTCTCTCCCAAATTGAATTCCCAAGGTTACTGATGGAAAATGCCTTTCTCTCTTCTCATTTCCTCGCTGCTCTCTGCCGGGGCTGCTGTCGGAGCCGTTCGGGAGCTCCACGTGGCCAGTGCTCCTGCTGGCTTTATCCCACCTCCAAGAGGCAAACAGGCTGCGACGAGGGTGTTCTCTGCCTTCCCCAACCCTCTGCTCCACAGAAGTCACCTCTCCTTTCTGCTACAGCCCGGCAACAGGATGAGGGGTAATGGGCACAGACTGCAACACGAGGAGAGGGTGGCAGAGCCCTGGCTCAGGCTGCGCAGAGAGGGAGTGGAGTCTCTGCTCTGGAGACATCCCAAACCCTCCTGGATGCCAGGCTGGGCAACCTGTGCTGGGTGACCCTGCTCTGGCAGGGGTGTTAGACTGGAGGATGTTCAGAGGTCCCTTCCTACCCCCTTAGTCTGTGATTCTGGGGTTTCTGCCTGGAGGGGAAAACAAATGACCTCACACAGCCCCTTCCAGGGCTCCGGGACCCTCCCTGGGAAGAAGGTCCTGCTGAGGTTGAGAGGGAACCTCCTATCAACCTGGTGCTGTGAATAACTGCTGCCCCGGTGTGAAGAGCAGCCCGTACGCCCGCCCCGCTGACTGTGCAGTTGGCCGTTGCCTGAGCTGGACGTTCTCAACCCCAGGGGCAGTACAACTCTACAGAGAGCCTAATGAGAGGGGGAGACACGGGGCAGCAGACAGAGACACAGGGCAGCAGCGACGGGGTGGGAGTTCCCGTGATTAGCACCCTCAGACACCCGAAGGTCAAGCGCTGGCGACTCGGGTGTTCAAGAGTCAGTGCTGCCTGGGAAGGCACAAACAGGGGGCTGTGCAGGCTCCACGAAGGACTGGAACGAGTTTTCATCTCCAGTGATTAAAGAGGAAAGGGCACCTCGGAGCAGGCTGAGGCAGAGGTGATGAGCAGCCTGAGAGGGACTGCAAATGAGGTGACCTTGACCTTGCAGTCAGCTCTCTACTTTGAGGAGAACAGCACAAGGGGAGTTTAACTCTGAGGCCCTGACCTCTGTTCCGAGGAGCCAAGGAGCCAACCCAGCCAGCTCTGAGGAGAAGAACAAAAGCCGACGCAGCCCCAGCAGCCGTCACTCAGGTCTTGCCGGTGGCACTGTGCCATGCCAACCCCCCCTCTGCAGTTACTCTGCGAGAGGAGGTACTCCCATCGCCTCGTGGAGCCCAACCATGATGGGCAGGGAGGAGCCGAGCTCTCCCATTCCTCTGGTGCAGCCAGACTGCCAGAGAAGACTGCTGGGGGACCAGGGATGGGGACTGAACCATTAACAAACCCGAGGAGGAGGGGGATGAGGAGCTGCAGAGCTACAGCTCAGGCACCTTAACTCCAGTCCCCAGGCACAGTCATAGAATCACAGAATCCTGAGGGATGGAAAGGGACCTGGAAAGATCACCCAGTCCAGCCCCCCTGCCACAGCAGGATCCCCCAGACCCAGTGGCACAGGAACACAGCCAGGTGGGGCTGGAACGGCTGCAGAGAAGGAGACTCCACAGCCCCCCTGGGCAGCCCCTGCCAGGGCTCTGGGACCCTCCCTGGGAAGAAGGTCCTGCTGAGATGGAGAGGGAACCTCCTCTGCTCCAGCTGGCACCCAGTGCCCTTGTCCTGTCCCCAGATGCCCTTGAGCAGAGCCTGGCTCCATCCTCCTGACACCCACCCCTCACAGACTGAGAGACAGCAATGAGGACCCCCTCAGCCTCCTCTTCTCCCAGCTCCAGAGCCCCAGCTCCCTCAGCCTCTCCTCAGCAGGGAGATGCTCTCCTTCCCTCTCCTGGTCCCTGGGGTTGTTCTTGCCCAGCTGCCAGCCTCTCCCCTGCCCCTGGTTGTCCCCCCCTCCATCTCTCTCTGCCCAGCTCTCTCTGGATGCCAGCACAGTCTGCTGGGGGGTCGGCGACACCACCCAGCTCGGTGTCATCACCAAACCTGCTGGCAGTGCCCCCCGATCCCCCTCCCAAGAGGCAGCCTCAGGCACCACTTCCCCCCTGGCCTCACACAGCGAGCTCCCACGGAAGGGAAGAACAGCCTCCTCCAGGAAGCTCTGCCGCTCAGGGATAACTGGAGCAGTTTCCATGACTCTGAGAGGCTTGAAATAGCCTTCCAGGGCAAAATGTGGGCCAGATCACAGCTGCTGACGGAGCCGCGGCAAGAGCACTTGCGAGTCCTTGCTCTTCCAGCAGCCCCCAGTGAACTGAGCTGCTGAGGATCTGAAGAAGAAAAGGCTGGAAATGGCTTTTATTATCACAAACACAGGGCACAGGGCTGCTCCGGGCTCAGAGAGCTCCCAGGGCTGCTCCAGGCTCAGAGAGCTCACAGGGCTGCTCCGGGCTCAGAGAGCTCCCAGGGCTGCTCCAGGCTCAGGGAGCTCCCAGGGCTGCTCCAGGCTCAGGGAGCTCACAGGGCTGCTCTGAGCTCAGAGAGCTCAAAGGGCTGCTCCAGGCTCAGAGAGCAACCAGGGGTGCTCTGGGCTCAGAGAGCTCACAAGGCTTCTCCGGGCAAAGAGAGCTCCCAGGGCTGCTCTGGGCTCAGAGAGCTCCCAGGGCTGCTCCGGGCTCAGATATCACACAGGCTGCTGCTCTCTTCTCCCCAGTTCCTAATGCCAGGACAAGGGGCAGTGGCCTCAAGCTGCATCAGGAGGGGGTTAGACTGGATCTGAGGAAGAAGATCTCTCCTGAGAGAGTGGCTGGGCACTGGACCAGGGTGCCCAGGGAGGTGGTGGAGTCCCCATCCCTGGAGGGGTTTAAAAACCCCTTGAGGCCATGGTCTGAGGGTTGGGGAGCTGTTGGGGTGAGGGCTGGGCTGGGTGATCCTGGAGCTCCTCTCCAGCCCTGAGGATGCTAGGACTCTGTGATCTCTAACTAGGACAGATTCTCAGAGCACAGTTCCACCCGCCCACAGCCCTGAGCCTCTCAGGATGCTCTTGGTGTCACCAACCCAGGATGCCGGGTGGGATGGAGAGCTGTGCCCGGGCACCCACACACAGCTCTGATGGAAGGGCTGCAGACCCCACCACAGGTACTGGAGAGAACCAGGACGGGGCCACAGGGGAGCCCGCAAAGCCTAACTGGCTGATTACTGACAACACCCACCCGTAGGGCAGCGTCGTCTCCCCGGGGGCCCCAGAAGAGGCCACTTGTGCTGAGCGCTGCTCAGAGGCAACTCTGCCACCACCTCTGGGCATCTGACAGAGGAATGAAGGGATCAGCACGAGTCAGGTCACAGCATCTCAGAGTGACTGAGGCTGGCAGAGCCCTCTGAGCAACTCCAGCCCAGCCCAGCCCAGCACCCAACAGTACCAAGCAGCCACCCCAGGGCACTCAGGGCCACAGCCAGGCTGTCCTTCAACACCTCCACACACAGGGACTCCCCCACTGCCCTGGGCAGTCCAGTCCAGGCTCTGAGCACCCTTTCCAGGAGGAAGGGCTTCCTGACAGCCAACCTAACCCTCCCCTGGCAGCTTCAGGTCCTGGCACTGGGTGCCTGGGAGAAGAGCCTGACCCCCAGCTGACTGCACCCTCCCTTCTACCAGGGAGCTGGGGAGAGGGAGGAGGTCCCCCCTGAGTCTCCTCTCCTCCAGGCTCAACCCCCCCAGCTCCCTCAGCCTCTCCCCATCAGCCTCTCCCTCCAGTCCCTTCCCCAGCCTCGTTGCTCCTCTGCACCCGCTCCAGCCCCTCCATCTCTCTCTTGCAGGGAGGGGCCCAGCACTGCCCCCAGGACTGGAGGGGAGGCCTCCCCAGTGCCCAGTGCAGGGGGAGGGTGACCTCCCTAGCCCTGCTGGCCACACTAAGTCATTAAGAGCAGGGAATAAGCACCAACACCACCACATCCTGCACCCAGGACACTGCTTCCCCAGATGGGGAGTGACAGGGTGCTCAGTCTGACCCACAAACCAGGCTTCTCCTGAGCTCTTCCAACACAACTGCTCTCCTCTTGGGTTTTCCTTCCTCTACCTGACACTGAGCCCGAGCAGCAGCTCAGCAGAGCTGCTCTCTCTCTCCTCCCATTCTTTTCCCTGCTGGTTTTACTCGGTCTCCACGAATGAGTGCAGTCCCTCAGCTGCAGCCGCAGCAGCGTCCCCTCCTGTCTCCTGTGCTGGGCTCTGCGCCGAGGAGACCAGAGCCAGGCGCTGGGAGAAGAGCCACCACCTCCCTCTTCTCCAGTCACCACAGTACCAGTGGGGCTCGGGTCCCTTCTCCTGCTGCATGTCCATCCCAGTCACTCAGCTCTAGAGCCAAACAGGCAGCCTCGGAGCCGTAACCACCTCTGCTGCAGTCAGGGGACAAATGCATCGCCTCCTTCCCCCGGCAGAACCGCAGGAGAGCAAAACACGGGGCTACTTACACTGCACAATGAGCTGCACCAAGGCCTCCCTGGGCTTCACGTTGAAGCCGTTGTACTGGCTGGTCTGGCACCTGTAGGTTCCCGTCATCTCCCTGGACACGTTCACGATCCTCAGGATCCCATCGTAGCTCTCCGTCTGCATCGCCCCGTCCGGCATCGCCACCTCCTTGTCCGCTCGGGACCACAGGATGATGGGCTTGGGCTTCCCCGTCACCTGGCACTGCAGCTCGATCGTGTCCCCTTCCCGGGTGACCAGCGGGGACTTCTCTTGAGGAACAGTCAGGTTGGGAGGGACTTGAGGGCAGAAAAGGAGACAGTCAGCAGGCAGCGGCGCACAGCGTCGGGTGCTTCTGCTCACGGAGCCCCGGAGCCCCTGACCGGATCAGGGTGGAGGGGGCCTGGCAGGAGGGCTGGGCGCGGTGGCCCTGGAGCTGCTTCCCAGCCAGGAGGACTCTGTGATTGCAAGCAGGGCCACCACCACCTCCAGCCCGGGAGTGGGAGCAGTTCCCTCCATCACCCCTCCACAGCAAATCAGAGCAGCAGAGCCAGAGAAGGAGGTCACCCCCGGGAATCGCTGCTCCCATCACCGCTCCACAGCACCTCCGGGGGGGAGAAGGGAAGAGGATGGGGCAGGAGCGACAGAGGACACCCCTCCTCCTGCACCGGAGAGTGCACAGAGAGGAGTCCACACTCACAGAGAGAGTGGAGCCCACACTCATACTCAGAGAGAGGAGTCCACACTCATACTCAGAGAGAGGAGTCCACACTCACACAGAGAGAGGAGTCCACACTCACACAGAGAGAGGAGTCCACACTCACGCAGAGAGGAGCCCATACTCACAGAGAGGAGCCCACACTCACACAGAGAGGAGTCCACACTCACACACTCAGAGAGGAGCCCACACTCACACTCAGAGAGGAGCCCACACTCACACAGAGAGGAGCCAGCCCGTCGCTCAGGAGCTGCTGCCCCGGGTGGGTTTCTGGGTGACAGGGCTCTTCCAGAGCCCGTACTCAACCCCTGACTCTGCTCGCTGACCTACTTTGGGGAGATGAGGGGAGGCTGCTGGGGGACTCCTCCAGGTCCGTTTGGAGTCGCCAACCAGACCCAGCCCCACACCCTTCCTGCTCCAAGTGCAAGATGCCACGGGAAGAGGACTCCTGCCACCCAAGCATGATGCCCGCCATGCCAAGGGGCTGGCACAGCCCCAGCACCTCCACACGCCCCTCTGCGCTCTGCTGGAGGGTCCAGAGACCCAACTGCCTCCCCTCCCTCCTGACAAGGTGATGCACTTGGTCACTCGTCCGCAAGAGAGGCCTCCCCTGCCCAGCCCCAGCACAGACACCAACCCCCCGAGCAGCTCCTGGCTCAGGACAGCCTGGCTGTGGCCCTGAGTGCCCTGGGGTGGCTGCTGGGGTGCTGTTGGGTGCTGGGCTGGGCTGGGGGAGCTCAGAGGGCTCTGCCAGTCTCAGCTGTACGAGCTGCCCCTACTGAGCTCTTGGGACAGTGCCCTGCATCCGACCTACTCAGCTTTGCCCTTTCATCAGAGCAACTGAGTGCCCACCCCAGGCTTCAGGGTGAGAAGTGCTCTGCGTGGAAACCCTGTTCCCCCAAGAAAGGGGAGCTGTGACCTGGCTGCACCCAGAGCCACCCCAGAGCAAAGCTCCTCACCGGTGCTGCTGGAGATGTTGACGTCGATGCTGATGTCCGAGATGCCACCTCCCTTCAGCGAGGCCACGCACGTGTACGTCCCGAAGTCAGTGAACTTCAAGTCAATGATGTCCAGGTTGGTGGTGCCCGGGGAAACGTCGGGGTCAGTCTGTGTGATGACCATCCTCTCCGAGCTTCGCAAGGGCCGCCCGTTCTTGAACCAGCTGAAGGTGAGCTCCTCAGAAGGGATGGCTTCCACCTGGCAGGAGATTTTCACCTCTCGCCCGATCTGGATGTTGTCGTCCTTGTGGTAGGGGTCGGGGGTGATCCAGAACCGACCTTTCTTTAAGGCTGAGAGACGCAGGAGAAATGTTTAGTGGATCAAAACCCAACTCCTCCATATCCATACCCATATCCATACCTATACCCTTATCCATATCCATATCCTTACCTTAACCATATCCATACCTTAACCATATCCATATCCTTACCTATATCCATATATCCTTACCTATATCCATACCCATATCCACACCCATACCTTATCCATATCCTTACCCATATCTGTATCCTTACCCCTACCCATATCCATACCCATATCCATACCCATATCCATACCCATACCCTTATCCATATCCATACCCTTATCCATATCCTTACCTTGTCTATATCCTTACCCATACCTTATCCATACCCTTATCCACACCCTTATCGATATCCGAACGTTATCCTTACCCATGTCCTTACCCTTATCCATATCCTTACCCATATCCATACCCTTATCCATATCCTTACCTTGTCTGTATCCTTGCCCATACCTTATCCATACCCTTATCCACACCCTTATCGATATCCGAACGTTATCCTTACCCATGTCCTTACCCTTATCCATATCCTTACCCATATCCACACCCATACCTTATCCATATCCTTACCTATCTGTATCCTTACCCCTACCCATACCCATACCCATATCCATATTGTTTTCCACATCCTTATCCATACCCATATATGTACCCTTACCCATATCCATACCCATACCTTATCCATACCCTTATCAATATCCTTATCCATATCCTCACCCATATCCATACCCTTATCCATACCCTTATCCATATCCAACCCTTATCCATATCCTTATCCATATCCTTACCCACATCCATACCCTTATCCATACCCTTATCCGTACCCATCCCTATCCCCATGCCCATGCCCACACTGTGCCCAGGCCTGGCCTGGGTAGGGGTGATGGTTTAAACTGGAAGAGGGTGACTGCGAGCGGAGATAAGCACGGAACAGCTGACCCCGAGGGCAGGCAGAGCCCAGAGAGCTGGGAGACCGGGCACCACCCCAGGGCAGGCTGGACTCCGGGCTCTGCGCACCCCGCTCTGCTGGGGCTGGCCCTGCTCAGGGCAGGGGGTGGCACTGGGGGAGCTCTGAGGGCTCCTTCCACCCTGCGACCCTACGCTGCTTGGGAGCCACTGGAGCCTCCACCCGGCACGGAGTGGATCAGGTGAAGGGGCACCCGGTGCCCTCAGCGCTGGAGTGTACTTACAAGCCCTCGCTCACCCCCACACCACCCGAGCGCCGAGAAGGCAGAGCTGTCAGCTCGACACCACCACCACCAAGAGCAGAGCCACCTCCAGTCTCTCTGGAAACAAACGCGCCCGTGCAAAGCCGCTCTGCGCCAGCTGCCTACTGGAGGGAAGCACCTGCCCGCGGCCGCAGGCTCTGCCCCGCTCCGCACACCCTGCCCCAGCCCTGGGGCTGCCCTGGATGATTCTTCCAGGTCCCTTCCCGTCCCCGAGGATTCAATGATTTAACCTGCTGGATTACTGGGGTGGATTCTGTGGCTTCAGTTAAAGCAGAACCATCCCATCGCTGAGAAATCACAGGATCCTGAGGGGTGGGAAGGGACCTGGAAGGCTCCTCCAGTCCAACCCCCCTGCCGCAGCAGGATCCCCCAGACCCAGTGGCACGGAACCACTCCTCGGTTCCCACCCCTGAAGGCAGGCACAAGGCACAGGAGTCCCCTGGGCAGAGCTGTTCTGCAGGAGCGCTGAATTATTGATGCTCCCCTGCCACAGACTGTTCCGAGCAGGGCAGAGCAGGGCCATTTTCCAGTGGAGTCGCTCTGCTGCCTGGGCTCTCTGCGCTGGGTTTGCTGCGTCACGCCAGCCCGCACCCGCTGACTGCAGAGCAGCCCCAGCTCGGAGGCCTTGGCAGGTCTGGGGTTGAGGTGAGGGAGCAGGGACCACCAGCTGGTTCCCTATGAGATGAGGACCATCCCTCTCTGGATCTCCTACCCACCCCCCATCTAATCCACCCCAGGCTGCTACTGGCCTTCTTGGCCACCAGGACCCAGTGCTGGCTCCTGGCCACCCTGCTGGCCACCAGCACCCCCAGGTCCCTGTCTCCTGCGCTGCTCTCCAGCAGGGCAGTGCCTACCCCCTCCTGGTCCCTGGGGTTGCTGTTGCCCGGATGCCAGGCTCTACACGGGGCACTGTCTGTTCAGCAGAGGGCTGGGTGCTGATGCCAAGCACAGGGCACCCCTCCAACACTGAAGAGGAATCCCACCCCTGGGAGAAACCATCTCGAGGCCCCCGAGTCTGCTCCTCAGAAGGGAACAGTGCCAGGGGCAAAGGGCACCCAGGGACCCACTGCTGTTAGGGTGGAAGAGACGGAGTGCTGGGTGGGAAAAGCTGCTGCTGAGGCAACAACCCCAAGCTGGTGCCCGCTGACCCCCTCCCGCTTCATCCCGGAGCTGCGCCAAGCTCTGCCTCCCAAGCTGACGCACAAGTGCCCTTCAAAGCTGCTACCCAGCACTTTCTGCTGATGGAGGAGGCTCCTTCCATCCCTCCTCATCAAAAGCCTTGAATTCTTCACTGCGATCTCATTTCCAGCCTCCCCTCTGCAGAGCCTCTGGAGTGTTTGTTCTCATCACTCCGAGTACCCGGGTTGAGTCACAGTGGAAGTGGGAATTCTCTCCAGGAGCTGCAGCCATCTGAGCATCTCGATTCCTGCCTCTGCCGACACCTCCAGCCCCCGGAGGCTGGCTGCTGTTGGCCCTCTTGGCTACAAGAGCACGCTGCTGGCTCAGAGTCACCCTGCTGGCCACGAGGACGCCCACGGAAAAGCTTGCCCAGGCGGATGGCTGAAGCCCCATCCCTGGGGGTACTCAAGGGGAGGCTCTGGGCAACCTGATGTGGCTGAGGCTGCCCCTGCTCCCTGCAGGGGGTTGGACTGGGTGCCCTCTGGAGGTCCCTTCCAGCCCAGGTGATTGTAAGGTCTCCAGGAGCTCAGGATGCCCAGAAGTGGGTGCAGGGGACCCGCACGGACAATGGCCAGGACAGGGTGTCCTTTGGCAACCGGTCGTCTCCATTGGGGTGGGGGAGCTGCTGTGTCTTCACAGTACAAGAGGCCACCCCTGTTCCAGCAAGGGGACTCGAGCCCAGCACTCGGGCTACCTGAAGCCAGCACTAACTCAACTCTTCCACCACTAGAGACGACCAGAAATACCTCGGGGAGCACAGGACACCCCTCTGGGAGCACAAGACACCCCTCATGGAGCACAGGACAGCCCTCAGGGAGCTCAGGACACCCCTCTGGGAGCTCAGAACACCCCTTAGGGAACACAGGACACCCCTTAGGGAGCACAGAACACCCCTCAGGAAGCTCAGGACACCCCTCTGGGAGCACAGGACACCCCTCAGGGAGCTCAGGACACCCCTCTGGGAGCACAGGACACCCCTCTGGGAGCTCAGGACAGTCCTCTGGGAGCACAGAACACCCCTCGGGGAGCTCAGGACACCCCTCAGGGAGCACAGAACACCCCTCGGGGAGCTCAGGACAGCCCTCTGGGAGCACAGAACACCCCTCGGGGAGCTCAGGACACCCCTCGGGGAGCTCAGGACACCCCTCGGGGAACCCTCCGACTGCCAGGTTAGGATTCGACTGGCCATCCGCGCTGGAGACGAGGCGGCAGGCAGCCCCCCCTCACCTCTGACGATGATGTTGGTGGACTTCTTGGCGGGGTTCCCGACGTTGTTGTTGGCGATGCAGCTGTAGGCGCCGGCGTCCTCCGCCGCCACGGCGGGCACGGTCAGCGTGCCGCCGTTCAGCACCGTCTTCTCGGGCAGGGGCCCGGCAGACCTCACCCAGGCCAGGCTGGGGGCCGGCTCCCCGCCCGTCGTCACACAGACCAGGGTGATGGCTTCTCCAGGGTTCACCACGATCGGGTCGTCCACCAGCAGCTTGATTGAGGGCGATGCTGCAGGAGACGGGAGAGGCGGTGAGGAGGGGCCGTGTCCGCTGCTCACAGGGGCGCTGGGCTCGGCAGAGGCACAGAGCTCTCCACACGGCCGTGCGCCCTCCGAGGAGGGGGCTGCCCACCCCGGAGCTCCCCCTGACCTCGTCCTTTGCACCCCACTCGGTCTTCATCAGCTGTCGGGCTGCGGGGTGAGGACAACCCCAGGGCAGGGACTGGGAAGGGAGTGCAGAGCGCACGGGCTGGGGAACCCCAGGGAAAGGGACCGGGAGCAGTCTTGTCTGGCAAGGAAAGGGCCTTGTTCCCTCTGGGGCAGATCCCTTCCCTTGCCAGCCAGCCCTCTTAAGCTGCCTGCCCGCCCTAGGAGCTCCTGGGCTCCTGGCTGCCAACTGAGATGACTTTGGAGAGTTTGAGTCAGGAAGAGTCATCCCCTGCCACAACAAACACCCTGGGGACAACAAACACCCTCCCCTGGGACAACAAACACTCCTAGGACAACAAACACCCTCCCTTGGGACAACAAACATCATCCTGGGATAACAAACACCTCCTCTCTTTGCACAGGTGAAGATCCCAGCCCAGTTGCTCTCTCCCCTGCGTAGGCCATGCCACCCACAGCTGACAGCACCAGCAGGGAGCCCTGGTCACAGATCCACAATGGGTGCCTTGGGCATCGCCAGCCAGGGGGGCTGTGGAGTCTCCTTCTCTGCAGACGTTCCAGCCCCGCCTGGCTGTGTTCCTGTGCCACTGGGTCTGGGGGATCCTGCTGAGGCAGGGGGACTGCACTGGAGGATCTTGCGAGGCCCCTTGATTGTATGAAGGTGCAGAGGGGGCTGTTCCCCAGCACCCAGTGCCCTCCTCACAGTGACCCCAGAGCTCCACAGGTCCTTCTCCATTCAGCCAGGGATTTCCACTCCTGACTCCTAACCCACAGGGGCCAACCCCCCCCCAGGCAGCTCCAGCCCGACGGCACCATCCACCACACACAGGCGTTGGGTCGGTCCAGCGCGATGCCCAGCGGGAGGAGGCACCGGTGCAGCCGGTGGGGTGATCCAGAGCAACTGCAGGCGCTGGTGGCTGCAGAGCAACCTCGTGGAGGGAGGATCAGCGCTCAGACCTCCGGGCAGCAAGCGTGCCCGCGCAGGGAGCCGCAGCGCAGACGGTCACGTCTCCGTCTGCTGCGCTCGGTGCTGCAGGCCCTCCTGGGAGAGGGCTCCTGCTGAGGACAGACGGCAGTCCTGATCCAGAAGGACACCGTGCGTGTCTCCAACAGCCTCTGCACGCCCAAGGTGCCTCGAGCGGAGAACCCCCAGCTCGGGGAGCCTGCGGTGCAGTGCCGGCTGTAGGAGAACATGGAACTGAGTCAGAAAGGAGGGGGCACCGACTGACAGTCAGTGAGGGCTGGAGTGGGGCCAGAGAGGGGCAGCGGGGCTGGGGAGAGGGCTGGAGGACAGGGACTGCGAGGAGCGGCTGAGGGAACTGGGGTTGTTCAGTCTGGAGAAGAGGAGGCTGTGAGGAGACCTCAGTGGTCTCTGCAGCTCCCTGAGAGGAGGTTGGAGCGAGGCTGCTGCTGGGCTCTCCTCCCCAGTTCCTAACGCTAGGATGAGCAGCTCCTAGGGTGACAAACCCAGCCCTGCCCAGAGCAGTCGATGTGGCACGGAGGGTGGCATCACCCCCAGCGCCGCTACTGAAGCCTCAGCCTGGCCAGGGTCTCGGCTGGATGAGTGCCAGGCATCGGGGGTACCCGCATGAACGCTGGACCCCCCAGGCTGGGCAAGGAGAGCATCTTCCAGCCAGACCCTTCACCCCGGGCACCCTGCCCAGGGGAAACGATCAACCACGAGCGCCCGCCCCGAGACATCGAGGGCTGAGTGCCTGGCACGAGCCTCCCTACCCTCCTGTCTGCGCCCAGCGCTCCAAGCAGCTCTGCGTGGCTACTGCCCGGCACACGGGGCTCCAGGGCAGCAACCCCCCACGTTCCAGAGTCCGGGGGGTTGGCCAGGGGACAAAGGCACCCGCAGAGCCGCCGCGAGCTCTGCCCCGCCAAGAACAAGGCGCTACTCATGAGGGGGGATCCGCCAGGGTCCCCATTCAGGCCGCAGCTGCAGCCTTTGGAGCCGCCCTCGATGCCGATGCCTCCGGGGCCACCGCAGAGCCAGGCTGGGATCCCGGCGGCGCAGACAGCCCAGGGCTATGGGATGGACCCGGGTCACCACACACTGCCCTGCTAGGGAGAATTCAACCCCCTGCTTTCACCTCCTGTTAGCAGGAGCCCAGCAGGCACTGCCATCGCACGGATGGCGACTGGGGAGAAGGGGTGACTACAGCCCGACCCTGCAGAGCTCACTGAGCACCCTTAGCACACGCAGGTGGTGTTGTGACTGGGCTGAAGGCTTCTCCCAGCCAGCTCTGCCTCACAGGCAGCAGGACCCCCGGTACACAGGCAACACCAGCTCGGCAAGAACCTTCCCCCCAACAACCCACAGGACACCCCCAGTTCACAGGGAGCTGCCATGGGATCATCCATGGAGACAGCCTGGGTCAGCAGGCAGAGGCCAACGGGATGAGGGGGAACAGGGCCAAGGGCAGGGGCCTGCACTGTGGCCACCAGAACCCCCTGCAGCTCGAGATTGGGGGAGGAGGGGCTGGGGAGCAGCCTGGAGAGAGGGACCTGGCAGCACTGGGTGACAGCCGGCTGGACAGGAGCCAGCAGGGTGCCCAGGTGGCACCGAAGGCCAAGGGCATCCTGGCTGGGAGCAGCACTGGTGTGGCCAGCAGCACTAGGGAGGTCATTCTCCCCCTGCACTGGGCACTGGGGAGGCCTCCCCTCCAGTCCTGGGGGCAGTGCTGGGCCCCTCCCTGCAAGGAAGAGCTGGAGGGGCTGGAGCGGGTGCAGAGGAGCAACGAGGCTGGGGAAGGGACTGGAGGGAGAGGCTGCTGGGGAGAGGCTGAGGGAGCTGGGGGGGTTGAGCCTGGAGAAGAGGAGACTCAGGGGGGACTTTCTCCTTCTCTCCAGCTCCCTGAAGGGAGGGTGCAGTCAGGTGGGGGTCAGGCTCTTCTCCCAGGCACCCAGTGCCAGGCTGAGAGGGCAGGGGCTGAAGCTGCCAGGGGAGGGTTTTTTCCCCCCTCATCCCCTGAACGGCCCCGGTTCCCACCCAGAGGGCCCCAGCCCTGATGACTCAGCCCCCTCCTGCGCTGCTCTGCCTTTCATCCCGCAGCAGCAGCGCTTTGATGCCTGCGCTGCCACCCCGATCCCGCACAGATGGGGCATTGATAGCTCCCACCGGGAGGAAGGCAGGCGGATCCGCTTGCTATTCAGAGCACTTCCTCGCTGGTTACGCTCTGGAGACAACTACAACAGCTCCCAGCTCCCACACTCTGCCCGCTATTCATTCCGTGGAGGCTGCGAAGGGAAGGCTGGAGCCTCTCCCTGGCCCCGTCGCCTCTATATTTAGATGCCCAGTGCTGCCCTGAGCTTGGGATCACAGCATCACAGAATCCTTAGGGATGGGAAGGGACCTGGAAAGATCACCCAGTCCAGTCCCCCTGCCACAGCAGGATCCCCCAGACCCAGTGGCACAGGAACACAGCCAGGCGGGGCTGGAACATCTGCAGAGAAGGAGACTCCACAGCCCCCCTGGGCAGCCCCCTCCAGTGCCCCGTCACTGGGAAGGAGTTACAGAGTCAGTCAGGGTTGGAAGGGACCCCAGGATCATCCAGCTCCAACCCCCCTGCCATGGGCAGGGACCCCCCACCCTAGAGCAGGCTGCCCAGAGCCTCATCCTGCAGGGATGAGGCCCCAGCCACCTCCCTGGGCAGCCCAGTCCAGGCTCTCCCCACACTCCCCGTGAAGCACTTCCTCCTCACACCCAGTCTCCATCTCCCCATCTCCAGCTCTGCTCCATCCCCCCAGTCCTGTCGCTCCCTGAGACCCTAAGAAGCCTCTCCTCCCGAATCACTCGGGGTCGGTGGTCTCCATCAGTGCAGCAGCCCTCTTCCTCAAATCCCAGCACCAGAGGCACTGAAGCCTCGCACAGAGCTCCAGCAGCTCTCTCCCGCAGAGCTCCGAGGGGCCACCCCCAGAACGCGGGGGAGCGCGGGGCCAGGACCGAGGGGCCAGGACCGAGGGGCCAGCGCCCAGGGGCACCCACCCGTTTTGTTGGAGAGGCGGAAGGACACCATCTTGTCGGGGATGCTGCAGACATTCCTCACCGAGGCGATGCAGCTGTAGTTGGCGTAGTCCTGAGGGCGCAGGTTCTTCAGCTTCAGGATCTTTGTTTCTCCCTGCAGGCAGGACAGAGCCTTAGAGGAGGGGACCCCGGCCGAGCACCGGGCACCGCGCAGGACACGGCATGACTGCCTCTGCGGAGGCAAGGGCAGGATGCAGAGGTGACTCCTGGAGAGCAGAGGTGACTGACAGAGAGCAGAGGTGACTGACAGAGAGCAGAGGTGACTGACAGAGAGCAGAGGTGACTGACGGAGAGCAGAGGTGACTGACGGAGAGCAGAGGTGACTGACAGAGCAGAGGTGACTCCTGGAGAGCAGAGGTGACNGGAGAGGAGAGGTGACTGACGGAGAGCAGAGGTGACTGATGGAGAGCAGAGGTGACTGACGGAGAGCAGAGGTGACTGACGGAGAGCAGAGGTGACTGACAGAGAGCAGAGGTGACTGACAGAGCAGAGGTGACTGACAGAGAGCAGAGGTGACTCCTGGAGAGCAGAGGTGACTGATGGAGAGCAGAGGTGACTGACAGAGATCAGAGGTTGCAGTGCTCTGGAGCCGTCTCTCTTTCATCCCCAAGAGGAGCAGCAGCCAGCCCGACCCATCAAGTCCTTCCTCAGAGCTGAGGAGGGCAACGAGGGAGCCCCGGATTGTCAGAGTCGTTCTGTACTGGGGTGATGCCCCGTCTACGTGAGGACAACGCCAGCAGCAGCCACAGGACCCACGGCCACTGCTCTCGCGTGAGAGGAGCTGCTGACGGGCTGACTGTCTTCACGGGCGAGGGATGGAGCAGGGACCTGGATGCAGCCCCCCCCAGCTCACCCACGCGACCCTGCAGAGGCTCCCACTGGGTGCCACAGGCCCTTCAGATGCAGGGACCAAGGAGGAGCAGTCGCTGAGACTGGTGGCACCGGGGGTGTGGGAGAGAAAAGGCTGAGCGTGCAGAGCAGGGAGGGCCCGGAGCCCTGGAGCTGGGCACCCGAGGGGGCACGGAGGGCAGCAAAACCGAAGCAAGAAGGCGATCAGAGTCAGGAGGCTGCCAGGGCAGGGCTGGCTGCGCCGGCACTCTGCAAGGCTGGTCCCACAGAGCCGGCTTCAGGCAGGGGGAGCAGAGGAGGAGGAGGAGGAGGAGGAAGGAGGAGTGGAAGAAGAGGTGGAAGGAGGAGGAAGGAGGAGGAGGAAGGAGGAGGAGGAAGAAGGGAGGTGGAAGAAGGAAGGAGGAGGATGAAGGAATATGATGAAGGAGTAGGAGGAAGGAATAGGAGGAATAAGGAAGGAGGAGGAAGAAGGAGGAAGATGAGAAAGGAGGAAACAGATGAAAAGGCAGAAGGAGGAGGTGCAAGAGGAGGTGGATGAAGAGGCAGAAGAAAGAGGTGGAAGAGGAGGTGGAAGGAGGCAGCAGAGGACAAGGAAGAGAAGAATGAAGAGGAAAACGAAGAGAAGAAGAGAGCATCCAAGGTCAAGGTCCATCCAGGCTCACTAAGGGCCACCCCAGGCGGCAGGGAGCACGTCTGCACGGGACACCCCCCTTACCCGCACCCCAACCCCGCAGGGACGGGCGGGCAGAGCCAGTGACAAAGAATCGGGTGGCAGGAGCCACAAGGAGGGATTAAAGACGGTGGGGTCCTTCCTACCTGGGTAAAGAAGGGCTCGTAGATCTCCACGCCCTTGTCAGAGCCCTGCAGCAGCACCTCCTGGCCGCGGCGCCAGCTGTAGCGGACGGGCGGGTTGGAGTTGGCCACGCAGCGCAGGAACACCGTCCGCTCATAGTAGAACTGCTCCTTCGCCTCCCCGATGCTCTGGTGCACCGTCACCACCGGGTCGTCCAGGTCTGGGGAGACACAAAGAGCGGCTGAGACACAGCCAGGCGCCAGGGCTCTCGGTGATGGGGACAGAGAGAGCAGCATCCCCTGATAACTGAGACAGAGCCAGGGGTCAGTGCTCTCGGTGATGGGGACAGAGAGAGCAGCATCCCCTGATAACTGAGACAGAGCCAGGGGTCAGGGCTCTCTGTGATGGGGACAGAGAGAGCAGCATCACCTGAGACCACAGAGAGCTTCAAGCCCAAGTCCAAGCACTGAGCCCGCTTGCTGCCCTTGCTCCCTGTGTCCTGCTGTCTGTGGCCATCAGGTCTCTGTTTGCATGCAAACAGGCTCTGAGTCAGTGCAACCTGGAGTAGCAGGACCACAAGGGCTCTACTCGCCCAGCACTGACTCAGCCAGCTCGTGGATCTCAGCCTGAGGCAGCAGTAACTCTGCCTCTCTGAAGCCATCACAACTGCCCCCTCCACAGCAGCCCCAGGCCAGGCAGACCCTTCCCAGAGCAGAGTGACTGACGCCAGACGCAAGGGAGAAGGAGCAGCCCTGCTGAGAGGGGACAGTGCCACCCAGAAGCCCCAAACCCCAGGGAACGACCCCAGAACCAAGAGGTGAGAGCCAGCAGTGGGAAGGCAGCACCAGACAGAGCTCAGCAGCTTCATCAGAGAATCAGTCAGGTTGGAGGCCCTCCCAGCTCCTCCAGTCCAACCCTGCCCCCAGCTGTCCCATCCCACCCCCAGACCCTGGCCCTGAGCTCCAGATCCCCCCGACTGGCAAACA